>JAECWU010000368.1:0-16018 GCA_018150985.1 Chymomyza costata | reverse complement strand
TAGCAGTTATGCTTTTCTACATTTTTTTTTGTCACCTACGCTTAATTTTATATGACAATTGTGACGCAATTTGTATTGCTTCAGCTTGCTGGATATGTGTTTCATCTCATGGATATTTAAAATTTAAATATAAGATATCTAAAGCTGTTTATAGTTATTTGACAGAGATACTAAGGAAACTTTTGTGTTTATTTATAAATCTACAACAAGCCTTTAAAATCGTTGACCAGCTACTACTTCTTGTTCTTAGGTATACTTAGTTTCTGAGGATTCATTAAATAACTTGATTATAGAAGACGAACTAATTTAAGTAAACGTGTTGGATAATTTGCTTTAACCATAGCAAATTATACAATACTCTAGTCGATAAATCAACACTTATTATATAGACTTTATAGCACCAATTGACCAAGTCTCCCAAAATTCTATTATTGCTCTATAAGTACACAGCAAATGCATAAATCCATATAATTGAGCATAGGTAACAGTGCAACCATGAGTTATTCATACCGTCAGATATCATCCAAATCACCCACATGTGTATACGCACATTTATCCACATCTATATTCTAACATATGTATGTGCATTAAACTGAATCCATATAAATTATCCCAGTTGCCATGTGGGCTTATTCAATAAAACAGCATGGCATTGCAACAAAACAATATCAACAATATCTGCAACAAAACATCAAGGACACAAGTTGCAACAGCAACAACAGCAAATAATGGCGTTGATATTTGACATATAAAATGCAAGCCATTTATCGTACAACAGATGATGCATACAGTACACACTGGTATAGATATAGATACAGATACAGATACTAGCCGTAACTAATACAAATGCCGTATTGTGTTTTATGGGATTTACCTGTATTGTGTTGATGCAGTGACGTAGGCAGCCCTTCCGACAAGGTTTTTTGAGAAGAATGGATATCTGCGGAAGATATTGCAGTAAAATAATTTCGTGTAGAATAAAATATAATGATTTTAAGATACTGTAACGAATTTCTGGATAAAATATCGCAACGAAATTATATTCGCTAAGACCTTTTATACTTTATTTTAAATAACTCAACTGGCTTAAAATTTGTTATTTATATTGCCCAGCTCTTACGATTACTTAATTCGAGCTGCAAGCTTATTATTTTATACAAGATAATTCTAGCCTAACAACGTGCCAAACCCGGTTTAATAACGCCTCCTCGAGTATTAGTGAGAGTAATTTGTGCGCTTACTCACGTTTCTCTCTCCAAGCAGTGCAAATACGGCTTGGTGAGAGTAAACCCCACTTACACCTTAGCTATTAACAAGCAGTGCGTGGAGTCTTCTAACATGCTACAACCAATATAGGAAGAAACGATATGAGGTAGGAATTGGCCTTTTAGGAGTTATTTATAAGAATTTGTATATCATTGCCTTACCTTACCTTAAAGTAAAAAAGTTATATTAAATCTGTACAAGCCGGAAATGTAAGATGTGACATAGAGAAGGAAATATTGGAGCCATGCCAAAGTTACCTAAAGTATGACTAGAGAAGGCGATATATACACATCCGTTCGACCATATAAACGCCTAGTTCTCAGCGATAATAAAATCTACCAAACTATCTGATTTGATCCCTTATTAGATCACGGAAAAATAGTTTATTTTACTTTTGACGTGGTAACGTCTTATAATTCGATGTTCACCGGCAGCATGTACGAAAAAGGAACACGAGATAGAGGGGCACGATCGGCCTAAGCGTTCGGCCATGGTTGAATTAACAAGGTAGAGTAATTGAGAGTTTATTAAGAGCATAAATTTTGTGAGAGTAAACAAAGTGAGAGAGAGAGAGAGAGAAACAAGCTTAATTATCGACCGTAAACCGACTTTACAGACTTGGGATTTTTTTTATATTCTATAGCTCCCTTAGGAATATTACAGAGCATGAAAGGGTGTAATTCGTTCATTTATAGCAAATTTTGCATTCACAAGCATTTAAGAGCTCCCAAGCACTTAGTTTTTGTATGAAGACATCGTTATCAAAAACTTTCAAAAGCACTGCATTAATTTTTGTCAAAATCGGCAGACTATATCAATAAGTCCCCATAGGGTCTAAAAAGGTTTTATCTAAATTCCCAAGCATTTTTATTTTTTTATTTTTATCGTGACTATATAAGACCCCATGGGAATGATAAATCGATGTTTTAAGACCATAACTGGGTTGTTTGTAAAGATAGCGTAAGTTAATCAAAAGGTTTTTGGAGCATCTAAGCATTATTCCGAACTTGAGAACATTTTGTGGCATCAGAATTTAACTATACTTGTCATCTACAAATATGTAAAAAGACAGTCTTAAAAATGAAATTTTTTTTTTAATTGAAAGTTCGGCATAGCGTTCTTCACTGTAATATCAAAAAACTGATATTATTGACTTATTACTAGTTTTTTCGGTCCAACCAGGAAGGATGAGAATTTTAGGTAAACAAGGCAGTATGCTGGGGCCATTGTTTGGCTACGATGCACTGAAGACCTTCATTATATCCCTGTTTCCGAATAATGCCGTAAAGTGTATCTTAAAGGCAGCGAATCTCTCATAGTTTCAGACTATGCACCTTTGGCAGCTGGCTCCATTGTATTGAAACCAAATGTGTTGCAGGATATTCCGCTTTACTTTCAAAAGAACTTCTTTAAGATTTCAACCATCTTCTATTGATACCACAACAAAGACTTAAAGTTTTTGGCGTGCATCTATACCAAAAAAATTGGTTCCAAAATTATTTGTTTGTTTGCTGTCCAAACAAGTCCTTTTTAGGCAAGACTTAAAGATTAACTTAAAACTTGTATATGTATTCTGTACCCATTACGCCAAAAAAGCATCGCATCGGACATCGAATAAGTAATGTCAATCCGTTCTACTGTCCCACTGTATGAGCGCCATCTTGGATATCTTAAAAGCAAGGGTCGTCAAGTTTTAACAAAAGATTTTCGATTTTTCGTGTAAAGTTTTGTAGTTTCCTGATTATAAATATATGACTCCATTTGTCAGTAGAAAAATATCGCAGCCAACATCAATTTCCGTAGGATTGAGGCAGAGATCTATACCCTTCGCATCTACGTCCCTGAGTTGATGTGTATTTTAGCTGGGGCGTAAATTAAATGCAGCTGCTGGGGTGCTGACATGCAGGTCAGTTGCGTAATTTTTATGTAGCTGGAGATATGCCATAGATAATTTATACTAAAAGTGCGTGCTGACATACTAACAACTGATGGTACACATCACATGCACTCAGATACATACAAAATACAACGCATATGTATACACACACATATACAGAAATAAAGCTTAAGAAGGACTTCTGCTGCAGTTTGATCCTTGACCGTTCTCTATAAGCCGTATAGTCAGCCTTTCATCGTCCGTGCCACAGCTTAAGTTTTGTTGCATACAAATGAATTGCAGCCATGATTAAGTGAGTGTGTGTGTGAGTCAGCATGTGTGTATCAGCGAGTGTGTGTGATTGTTTGGCTGTATGTGCAACACTTGTAATACATCAAAATCCCCATTGGTATTTTCCAGCTTGCTTGTTGCAAAAATACAACATTCTTGCCGCATCACTGCAACGTGTTAGGTGGTGCCAGCTTCATTCTACAAAAACTACAACCAATTCAAATATTTTGCGGAGATTTTGTCGAAACTCGAATACTCTATAACTAAGCATTTTAGATTTTAGAAGAGACAAACGAGAAGAGTAGAGACGAGATGAGAAAATACGTGAAGCGACAAGACGAGATTATAAGAGACGAGAGGAGACGAGAACAAACGAGACCAGACAAGACCAGATAAGACCAGACGAGACCAGAAAACCAGACCAGACCAGACCAGACCAGACGAGACAGGACATCGACAACGTAAATGTGACCAGCAAGTGGTCCTTGGGAGATCCTTTCACAGAATATATTGAGGTTACCAAACAAAGCAAGCAGGGCAGAAGACAGATTGGTTTAACTATTTGGTAAGTCAAGAGTTACTCCTATTGAGCTTGTCCACAGTGTACACAGAGTCATCAACCGTCAATTTCGGGACATGGCTTTTGAAAACTCTATACATTATATGTCCCTGAGTTTATGGCCCAAAAAATCTTATACAATGCCTCACAAGCTGTTATACAAAATTTATAATACTATAAACTCCACAGGAAGAGTAAAAAATCAACAAATCTAACAAAAACGACAACAACGTTGATGAGAACGGGATGGGGAACAGGAGCTGCTAAATTATGTCTGCTTGTTACCTTTGGACCCATGTGCCCACTTTACTGACACACTTTGTGGGGCACAACGGGCCTGCCACAAGCAGCAACAAAAACAACAACATCCACAATAAGCGCAAAAGAGCCCCCGGAGCAACCAAAGAGGTTGAAAAGTTTTTGGCACGCTCAATAGATTTTTTACCAGCCGCAAAAATGTTGCAGCGAAAATTTATTTTCTACTTCGTGCAACAACTATAAAAATCGATTTTTATAAAATATTGCAGGGATTTACGATGCGATTTTGGAACAAATTTTTGGGGGTATTGAAACATCTTCTTCATTGTTTAAAGTTTTGCATAAATTTTGCAACAATTGCACTGACAACAATTCATTGATATAACGATAAGGCGCCGAATATGTATCAGTATGTGTGAGTATCTGTGTATCTATGTATCTATATTTTTCATTATGGTAGTGTTTGCCTTTTTGAAGTGAAACAATATCGAAAACTGTATTTGTGTAAGTTTGTTTCCAATTTAGAGGATTTACGTATTGTGCCAAATTTTGGACCATGATTTATGCATTTGTACATGTGCTGATAGAAACGTTGTAAAGTATTGAGCCAGAATATGGAGCTAGTTTATAGCTCTGATTGTATGAGTGTTTCGGACTGCTTTTAACAGGTTTCTACTATAGAAGTTTCATATCTAATTGGATAAACAAACAACTTTGCTTTATTTCGAACTTGTAACAATTATTTTTTGTAAAATTGAATCTGTGCTGTAGTTTTGTTTACACAATGTGGCTGTCCTACCGACACAGACTCTTCTGCAATTTTGCAAAAGTATGTGACGTCACAGCGAGTAGGCATTCCCAAACGAATAAGTGTCGATATTATTTTTTTATTTGGCCTGTGTTGGGTTGTATAGGCATCAGTAGGTGCTACTCTGTTTGTTTCCAAAAATAACACGCTCTTCCATACACATGATATCCCATGAACATATATACTATTTGTATTATAAATAAAAGACTATATCGGGAGGAAAACTCCGACAGCCCCGTAAGTCTGATGGATACGAATATTTAAAGTAACTTATACTGCGCGACTTGTGACGTCATACGCAGCAATGCGCAATGACTAGTGTTGTTAAATAAGCAACAAGTATTTTGTAGAATAGTTAATTTAAGTTTTATTTTAAGTTTTCAATATTTGAAGATTTCTGCGATCCGCTTCAGAGATTACCTCATGGCACAATGGACTGCTTCTACGGACCTACATCGATCTCGCTTGTGTTCCGTTTGAGAGAAGGACTGCGCTGTCAGTTCTGGTCTGTAGATAGGGTGGGGCAACGTGGCAATTCGGTGCTTGGCAAGAAGCTGTCTTACCAATAGCGCACAAACTTGGCGCATATCATTGGCGTGTCCAAATCTTTGGTAATTGGATGCTTCCGTATGAAATCTGCAACTCTTTAATAATCAGGCAAATGTTTATGCGATGGTCAAAGTCCAGAAGCGCCTTCACTTTGGCCAAATTTTCATCAATACATGATTTTCTTCTTCGTTGGTCGTTGTAGCGTGTAGGGTATTTAACGCCGAAGATGTAACTCGGACGCACAAGAGAGTATTCAGGGACGGTGCACCTCTAGCTGTGCTCTGGCTCAGCTCGCCGGACTGGGGGGGGTTTTTCCTAAATACTACCTCCTGATACACACTAAACATAAATTTTTAGGTGCACATGGACAAAATATATAAATAAAAACTAAAAGAATACCAAAGGGTACAAAAAAAAACAAAACAAGGGAAACATTTAAACGGACTATGCTACCATACTTATTTGGGAACTCCGATGGAAGTGAGTTCCGTCTTTACCCACCCAACCTAAGTCTACCGATAAACGGCTTGGCCGTCTATTTCGACCCTTAAACAACCTATTGAGTTTTCATACTCCTGCCAGACTAATCATATCCTACTTCGAGTGAACATAAAAGACTCCTTTAACAATTCATATTGACGACGTTATAATTTAAGAAAATAATTGGGGGTATATGTATACGAAACTTAACATTAATTCTTAAAATAGGTTACAATTTTCATTCATTTTCTTAAGACTATTATTATTAACATTATTCAGTTTCGACAATATTTATGATAATTGGGCCATTAAGTATATAAAAAAAAAGAGTATACAATATAGATATATATGTATGAGTATATACGTAGATAACTGCCCACAAACAAAAAAAAATACTATTAGTCGTTTTCGACCAATTATAACTCACTCGTACGCCCTACGCCGAATCCTTGAGCTCAACGATCGCTGTATGGTGTACCTTTTTAGGGAATTTCAAATTCATTAGTATCAAAAAGTAATTATCTTTAAATATAAATACGTACATATATATATATATAGAAAATGGCACCGTATAATTATAACTCTAATAACAAAAATATTACGATATACAAAGTTTCAATTTGGGTTACTATAGACTATTCGAAAAAGATACATTATAAGCATTTCTTTTGTTCTCGCTTCAATTTAAGAGAACCAAGAGCACATTAAGCTTAAAGAACACATTAATAATAACAAAATAAACTTTATAAATTTACTCTTATGGAATTACATGTTATGCCTTTTCTTAGGCCATCCGTACACAAATCTCCTAACAAGCAAAAGTTACTACAGCTGTTTTTCTTATATTCTTTCTGGTGCTTTTATATATATATCTATACGGTTTGGTTACTTGCTGTTACGTGTGATTGTTTATAAACATATGTTCATAAACAAACACCATATGAAAAATTGTTTTTTTTTGTTGGCGAGGGCGCGCAGCCGCTCTGGGCACTGTTGCTGTTGTTGTTGGCGTTGGGAGCGCAGCTCTTAGAACGGTCGCCTTAGTGGTTGTGCTTATATGGTGAGCGCCGCTCTCAAAGCTATGCCTTCGTTGTGGGTGTTGCTGCTAGTGCACGCCTGAGCACAAATTCCAATGTTGAGGCTATAGTTTGTGTTGTTGTCGCCAGTTCATCAGTGGTCGCTCCGATTGTTGGTGGTTCTGCGTCGGTTTCGGCTGCGTTTCTAGGGCATGCCGGTAAACGTCGACGCTATAAATTTAAATTACAGCCAAAAGGGGCTGCGCACTGTGTCGCACCAAAACTGGCCTAAAAATCAAGAAACCTTAGATCTCAGAATATTTCTGCATCGACATATTACCTCTCACAAGCAGCTTATACATCAAAGAGGGCACTTTTCACAAAAACAAATATTTATGCATAAAAAGGCATACCATTCGACATCTATATGCACTTAGGTAAAAAAAAAACCCGATATATGTATATATCGCGAAATGAAAATCAATTAGAAAAAAAACGGCAAAACATCCACTGCACTTATGCACTGCCAAACTTAAACTAACCATTCAGTTGCTAATCACATTAAGCGGGACCGATTAAACTAAGCTTTAACAACAAAAAAAACGTGAGAATGCACAAAGAGTATGAAGAGCATAACGCATATGAAAGCCCTTCCTCTCGCTCTCTCCTTCGGTTAAACCTACACCATGCTGTTTGCGCCAAAAAAAGCTAACAGCATAATCGCATGATTAAAAGTGGTCATTGACCCCCTAAAGAGCGCGGTTGCTAACTATGAGAGCTTTAACGGTTTTTAAAGTTTGTCTCAAAGCTTAGTTTTTATGCCTATTTTAAAATATATAAATGTAACGACTTTTTGGATCATATATTTTACCTAGATCCACATGGCCACTACAGCACAGTTAATGAAACGATAGTTTCACTGTCGAGGCATTAACTGAAGAAAGGCAGTTTATGTCCTGACTTGTATATCTTTTAAATGGTAAACTCCCAAGTTCTTGGCTTGATCATTTTCTAACTGGTAATATGAGGTACCAACTTTGCGAGTTACTTTTGCTGGTAAGAATACAGGTGCTAGTTTAGAACTGAATTTCTTAGCCGCATCACTTTGGCAAAAATTACGGGCAAATACTGAGTCGCCAACTTTCAGTGTGATATTACGACTACGTAAATTATAAGCCCTCGCATTCCGTTCATGGGTCTCGGCCATTTTAGTCTGGGCCGCTTGTCTAATAACTTGAATGGCATTCTGAGGCTGTATCATGGTATCATCCGACAGCAGTTCCAAACTACGAAGCAATTCATAATCCTTCCCGTTCAGGATCATATTTTGGCCAAAAACTAAAAAGTAAGGGGAATATCCTGTGCTACGGTGAACGTTGGATCTAAGCGCCGCACTAATTTCGGGCAGCTTTTGATCCCAACTAGAATGGTCGTTATCAATGTAGGCTCTTATAGCAGCCAAAACAGATCTGTTTAGTCGCTCACTGGCATTCGCCTGCGGTGAGTAGATAGCTGTTCGCATATGCTTTACACCAAAACGAGTAAGAAAGGCTTTAAATGTGCTTGAAACAAACTGCGAACCATTATCTGTTAAAATGGTTTCCGGAACCCCGAATGTATAAAACAAGGTATTTTCCAAATAGTAACAAATCTTATCAGAGGTGAACTTTTTTAAAGGTGACAGGAAATGAAATTTGGTGTGGTGATCCACAATGATTAAAAGACCTATGTTTCCGCTCTTTGACCTCGGGTACGGCCCTAATAAATTTATATAAAGTTTTTGAAAAGGACGCTCAGATAGCATGGGCTTTCCCATAGGTGGCTTTAAAGCTATATTAGGACTTTTCGTCTGGCGGCACACATCGCATTTGGAAATATAAGCTCTTATTTGCGTAACCATCTTGGGCCAAAATAAGTATCTTTTTAACTTTTGTGTTGTTTTACCTATACCACAATGTGAGGCATTAGGTGGATCGTGAGCTCTAGAAATTATACCTTGTGTAAGCTGCTCTGGAACCCATAACTTCCAAGTGAAATTTTCTTGAACAATGTCCCCCGTTGAGTGCTCTGTTCTTTTATATACAAGATTATCTTTAATTTTTAAGTCCGGTAATTTGGCCTGATTTAAGCGGATTCTATCTAAAAGAGCTAGATACTCAGCAGACTTAAATTCAGACGAAGTCAGATCTACAATAGGGCCTTGATCTTCTAGCTCTTCGACATCATTTTGACGCGATAGAGCATCTGCTACTACATTCTGTGAACCACTTCTGTGTATTATTTTGAAAACAAACCCTTGCAATTTTATCGCCCATCGAGCCAATCTGCCAGATAAATCTTTCTGTCTCATGAGCCATTGCAACGAAGCGTGATCGGTTACGACCTGGAAATCTTGCCCCTCCACATAGGCTCTAAACTTTTTGATACCTTTTATCACCGCTAGACATTCTAACTCGGTTACTGAGTAATTCCTCTGCGCCTTTGACAGCTTCTCTGACATAAACGCTATTGGCAGTTCTACTCCATCTTCATTCGGTTGAACTAAAACACAACCCAGACCGAAGGTACTAGCATCACATAAAAGAGTAAACGGCTTGGAAAAATCGGGAGTGGACAATACTGGTGCAGAAGTTAAGCACTGTTTAAGTTCTTTAAATGCTTCTTCCGCCGCAGGATTCCAACTAAGGGACTTGTTTTTCTTTAACAATTCTGTTAACGGAAAACTGATAGTAGCGTAATTGTCGACAAATCGTCGATACCACCCAGCCATTCCCAGAAATCGTCTGAGTTGTTTTACGGATTTAGGTACTGGAAAATCGACAATCGCTTGTATTTTGCCGGGATCAGTTTTTATTTGGCCATAACCAATTACAAACCCAAGATACTTAATTTCTCTCATACAAAAGTTGGATTTGGCAATATTTATTGTTAGATTTGCTTTTCGTAAGTGAAATGCTACTTCTTGCAACAATAACATATGCGGCTCAAATTCATCGGACAGAACTAGCAAATCGTCTAAATATACAAATACGCGAGTGCGTAGGCTTATAGGTATCACCTTGTCCATAAGTCTACAAAGCGTTTGTGCTGCATTTGTTAGACCAAATGGCATTACTTTATATTGATACAGTCCACGGTTTGGCACTGTGAAGGCTGTATACGGGCGAGAAGCCTCGTCTAATGGTATCTGCCAATATGCGTGTTTCATATCCAGACCAGTTATGTATTTGGCAGGAGGTAATCTGCTTAAAATTCCGTCTATTTGGGGTAACGGGTACGCATCCTTACAAGTATATTTGTTGATTTCCCTAGAATCTAGACATAGGCGGTGTTTTGCAATTTTTTCTACCAATACACTGTTACTGCTCCAAGAACTTGTTGATTTCTCTATGACATCTAATTTTAACATGTTCTCGACTTCCCCAAACATTAACTTTTCTTTGGCTGGAGAAATTGGCCAATGTCGCTGTTTTACAGGAGTGTCAGTATTCATCTTAATACAGTGACTAATAAGACTAGTGCGCCCTAAGCCTTCTTTCTCAAATGAAGGAAAAGTATCTATTATAGACTGCAATTTGAGTTTTTGATCAGGAGTGAGAATGTGCATTTTTGGCGAATCTTTACTTTCATTACCTACATCTAACTCATTGACCTCGAATCTTTCCATTAATAAGTCTTTTAAAAGGCCAAACTTTTTCCAAAAATCAATACCTAAATATACATCTTGTTGTAAATCAGGGACTATATAAAATGTCATGTCATTAATTTGATTGCGAAATTTTATTGGGACAATCAGTGAAGCTTTTACTGCGCATCTTTGACTATTGGCAGTTCTAACCCGTCCCGAGCATTTTCTTGCTTTTGGATGATTACTTAGTAAAGTAGCAGCTGTTCCACCTAGACAACTCAGTGTGGCCCCTGAGTCTAATAAGGCTTTGAACGTGTGCCCTTCAATGTCTAGATCTGTATATATTCTTTCATCGGAACTCATAAAAATTGCTGAAATTAGCATTTTACGGGTTCCGTGAATCCTTTCCCAAAACTGTTTTAAACGCCGTGTTGAGCGTTTTGGTTTACGTCTTAAACACATACTATTCATTTCGTCCGCCACATCTGGCGTAATCTCATCCACTGACTCGGTTTGGGTTGCAGTATTGCAAACTGAAATTATTCGTTGGGATTGACAATCCGCAGCTACCTGTTGTTGTTCTAATAATACTGAGTTGTTTAAATTATGTTCATGTTCTAATTCCTGGTTGGTTCTGGATGCGACAAACTTGGTTCCGTTTGCGCATCCTTCTTTGGGTTTTCCGACGGATTGCACTTGCTGCATTGGGGCTTATAAGTGTTTTTAGCGCCACATCCGTAGCAAAAAACCTTCCTTTCCCCCATACAATCATCGAAACGGTGCCCTGGCTTATCGCAATTCCAACATTTGAATTTATTGCGGCGTATCTCTGAGACATTGGCATCTTCTATTTCTTCTTCCTCGCTCAAAATCTCTGAAATATTGGGCCTACCAAACTTAGGGCGGGATAGAATCGCGTTTGTTTCCCTACAGAAATTTTCATGCTTTCTCACTTCTTCTCTTAGTTCTCGAAGACTATTTATTTTTAGATGTAAAAGTTCATACCTAAGCGAAGTTTTAGCATTACGCTTTAAGACATCAATAAATTTCTGTTCACTTATTTCATCTGGGAGACGTGCTACCAATTCCTCCATTGCAGACTGATAATCATCGAAAGATTCGTTTTCTTTTTGTTTCCGTTTTCTTATCAGTTCCCACAAATCGAAATCATCTTTAGCGTCATCAAATCTATCCCTGAACGCTGAACAAAAGGACTGCCATGAAAATTGGAAATTTTTTTGTGGAAATTCCAAAACCAATCACTTGCTTTTCCTATAAATAGTAAATGCAAGTTATCGCACAACAGAGCATAATCATTATTTAAAGTTTGAGCGGTTAGGGAGCGTACTCTATATAGAAATTCTTCTACGTATAATGAGTCTTTAGACCCGTCATATTTGAGACGCCAACTTGCTAAAATGCCCGCGGCTTTCTCTGGCTGAATACTTAATGTAGAAGGATGCTGCCTACCGTCATCTTCTCTTTGAAATTGAAATGCCTGTGGCATATCCATTGATAATCTTGATGGAGCCTCTGATCTTTCTTTTATGCCTTCTATGTTCGCCCTGTCAATATTTAGGTTTTGCATCTGAGATCCTAAAGCCTGTTCAATAGAATTTTTTATAAACGAGCCTAACTCATCCATCATACTTTTTTGCTTCGCTTGTATAATAGAGTGTATGTAGCTTGTTACGTTCTCTTGGATCTCGGTCTCGCTAACTCTGCTGCCTGACTGATCTCGCGGTCCATAGTTATCCCTGTTTTGTCCCTGAGACCTAGTCTGCATGCCGCTCTTAGGGGTTGCACCCCGGATATTTCTGCCCCTATACTGGGTTCTGCCCCTCGAGCTTGGACCTGAATCAACATTTAAAGTATTTTGAGTAAGTCGTGCAGTTTCGGAAGTTTGTTCGCCTCCATTAAAGCGAAGCTGCTCTGGTTGACAGTCTGCTTTACAAATTGGGCATAACTTGGAACTTTTAAGGAACTCCTTAATACAAACTTCATGGAAAAGGTGTCTACAATTAGTTGTAGCTATCAACTGTTCTCTCCCAATACTTTCGCGGCAAACGCCACACGGAATACTATTTGTATTGGCACTACGGGCGATATCCTCGTTACTGTGACGGAGAGACATTTCTTTAAAGTGATTTGGGTATAAATATATAAATAATTAATCAATATAAATTATTAATTATTAATAATAATATTATGAAAACCTAAATAATAATGATTATTGATAATAATTAACAATACGAATATTGATTAATTAATAAATATTTATAATGTTCAAAAATAAGAAAAATGGTGTATATATATTAACTTAGGGACTCAACTCAGTGCACACAAAAATTTAGCAAAAAGAAACAACCTAATAAAATTACAAAAATCACTATCAAACGCAATTGTTCCAAAAAAACTCACAAAAATTGTATCAAAAATCCAAAAAAAATTATTGTTCACTCTTTTCGAACATGAAGAGTCAAAAAGGTACATGAAAACACTCAATAGATTGTTATAAATATAATATATAGCAGCATACAAAAAAAAACTGAAATTTATTTCTATTCTATTGCTGTTTAAAGTGTACTAAGTCATTAATTGGTCTACCTCTAAATCGTATGGTTTAGCAAGTAGCAATTCCGAAAACTGATTCTTAGTTATATCTTTAAACATCTTTCGTCACAAATCCTCTTTGATTATACTAGCTGAATATAATTTGGTCGTCCTATCAACCTATGATTAAAAGGGATCGCTAATTCCTAAACTAACATCAGCTGTATATTTCAGAGAAAATTTGTAATCTTTGAACCTACGTAACTCCAATATCAATCCTCTTAACATTCACACACCTTTTATCCGATTAAACTTAAGTCGACTTACATACATATATTTTTAAACAAATTAAAACATATAGTAGTCGCTATTCTTTAAGCAGCCTCGGAAATGGTTGCGGATAAGGAGATGATTTTTTAAAGTTATTTATAAAACTATTGTTTTGGCTGGAATTAATTAGAGCTGTTGTTTTGGGGCAATTATTTGGTTATTTGGTTTATAAAGCTTTGTAAAAAGCCTGTCGAGCCCCACACGTTGGGCGCCAATTATGTAGCGTGTAGGGTATTTAACGCCGAAGATGTAACTCGGACGCACAAGAGAGTATTCAGGGACGGTGCACCTCTAGCTGTGCTCTGGCTCAGCTCGCCGGACTGGGGGGGGTTTTTCCTAAATACTACCTCCTGATACACACTAAACATAAATTTTTAGGTGCACATGGACAAAATATATAAATAAAAACTAAAAGAATACCAAAGGGTACAAAAAAAAACAAAACAAGGGAAACATTTAAACGGACTATGCTACCATACTTATTTGGGAACTCCGATGGAAGTGAGTTCCGTCTTTACCCACCCAACCTAAGTCTACCGATAAACGGCTTGGCCGTCTATTTCGACCCTTAAACAACCTATTGAGTTTTCATACTCCTGCCAGACTAATCATATCCTACTTCGAGTGAACATAAAAGACTCCTTTAACAATTCATATTGACGACGTTATAATTTAAGAAAATAATTGGGGGTATATGTATACGAAACTTAACATTAATTCTTAAAATAGGTTACAATTTTCATTCATTTTCTTAAGACTATTATTATTAACATTATTCAGTTTCGACAATATTTATGATAATTGGGCCATTAAGTATATAAAAAAAAAGAGTATACAATATAGATATATATGTATGAGTATATACGTAGATAACTGCCCACAAACAAAAAAAAATACTATTAGTCGTTTTCGACCAATTATAACTCACTCGTACGCCCTACGCCGAATCCTTAAGCTCAACGATCGCTGTATGGTGTACCTTTTTAGGGAATTTCAAATTCATTAGTATCAAAAAGTAATTATCTTTAAATATAAATACGTACATATATATATATATAGAAAATGGCACCGTATAATTATAACTCTAATAACAAAAATATTACGATATACAAAGTTTCAATTTGGGTTACTATAGACTATTCGAAAAGATACATTATAAGCATTTCTTTTGTTCTCGCTTCAATTTAAGAGAACCAAGAGCACATTAAGCTTAAAGAACACATTAATAATAACAAAATAAACTTTATAAATTTACTCTATGGAATTACATGTTATGCCTTTTCTAGGGCCATCCGTACACAAATCTCCTAACAAGCAAAAGTTACTACAGCTGTTTTTCTTATATTCTTTCTGGTGCTTTTATATATATATCTATACGGTTTGGTTACTTGCTGTTACGTGTGATTGTTTATAAACATATGTTCATAAACAAACACCATATGAAAAATTGTTTTTTTTTGTTGGCGAGGGCGCGCAGCCGCTCTGGGCACTGTTGCTGTTGTTGTTGGCGTTGGGAGCGCAGCTCTTAGAACGGTCGCCTTAGTGGTTGTGCTTATATGGTGAGCGCCGCTCAAAGCTATGCCTTCGTTGTGGGAGTTGCTGCTAGTGCACGCCGGTGGATGTTGTTGTTGGGGAATGCAGCGCTTAAAGCTGCTGCTGCTGTTGTGACGACACTGAGCACAAATTCCAATGTTGAGGCTATAGTTTGTGTTGTTGTCGCCAGTTCATCAGTGGTCGCTCCGATTGTTGGTGGTTCTGCGTCGGTTTCGGCTGCGTTTCTAGGGCATGCCGGTAAACGTCGACGCTATAAATTTAAATTACAGCCAAAAGGGGCTGCGCACTGTGTCGCACCAAAACTGGCCTAAAAATCAAGAAACCTTAGATCTCAGAATATTTCTGCATCGACATATTACCTCTCACAAGCAGCTTATACATCAAAGAGGGCACTTTTCACAAAAAACAAATATTTATGCATAAAAAGGCATACCATTCGGACATCTATATGCACTTAGGTAAAAAAAAACCCGATATATGTATATATCGCGAAATGAAAATCAATTAGAAAAAAACGGCAAAACATCCACTGCACTTATGCACTGCCAAACTTAAACTAACCATTCAGTTGCTAATCACATTAAGGGGACCGATTAAACTAAGCTTTAACAACAAAAAAAAACGTGAGAATGCACAAAGAGTATGAAGAGCATAACGCATATGAAAGCCCTTCCTCTCGCTCTCCTTCGGTTAAACCTACTCCATGCTGTTTGCGCCAAAAGCCGAACAGCATAATCGCATGATTAAAAGTGGTCATTGACCCCCTAAAGAGCGCGGTTGCTAACTATGAGAGCTTTAACGGTTTTTAAAGTTTGTCTCAAAGCTTAGTTTTTATGCCTATTTTAAAATA
>JAECWU010000367.1:960000-1063226 GCA_018150985.1 Chymomyza costata | reverse complement strand
TGAAAACAAGTTCTAATAAAAACAAACATTAGCAGAACTAAGCCCCGCGACAGATTTCTTTCAAGGATTTGTGGTGATCACAATAAAACGAACTTAAGTGCATGTTGAAAAATAAAAACGACATGGAAAAACTTCAGACTTTCAAAGCTATTATTTGGTGGAAGTTACCCATAGTACTGCTGCTTGCTGGTTGCATTATAATTATGTTTATGATGACGTGTTTATTTTGTCATTTCATAATCAAAAACTTTCAAGGGTTCGAAATTCATGAGAATGTTGCCTGTGAAATTTGCATAGAAAAAAATTTACAAGGCCAGCAATTTCCGAAAGAAAAAAGCACAGCAAAAAAATCCAAAAGAAATCCTAAAATGCCAGTGTAACGCTGCAAGATTTACTGAAAACTTTTCAACAACTTGTTACTTTTAATATAAAAATGATTTTGTTTTTATTTGTTTTTTTTTTTTATAAACATACGGTAATATTAGTTTTATCTCTTAATGATAAAAGTACGAATTTGCATGGGACTTAATGTCACACTAAACTTGGATACATCTTGAGTCTCATATGCGGCCAAGGGTTCGTGAGGTGAGGTATAGTACTCCACAGTGGTGTTCCTATCGCCTTCACGATGGAACTTAAAACGCTTCATTTCGCTTAGAGGCTTGTTGCCATCCAAAGTAGTTTCATGAATTTCCTGACCTCCCAGTGTCTCAAAAATAGGATAAATGTTGAAGCTAACCACATTTCCTTCATTATGATCCAAGATGTGCTCTACACGCAGCAAGATTTCAAATTCGCTAAATGGTTCCAGTGTCAATAGGTTGACAGATTGTGGCCAATCCGTAAGATCCGGTATTTTTTGCGTGTTCACAGTAGGCACAGTATTGGATCGGCTAAAGAATTTGGCAAAAGGCAAGTGAATTTCGTGTTGCGCATGGCGTTCTTCAACAGTATGTTTCTCCGATACGCTGTTTAGTATAAGCTGAATCTTGCCGCGCGCAATCAAGCCTGTGCCGTACTGTTGCTCGTCGAGCGCCTCACCAACACCAAAAGCATCATCATGCAGTAGACGACGATGCAACATTAGCTCCAGCTGACCATCGTTCATGCTGCTACCACCCTGCGCACGATCGTTGAGCAGCGCAATGCGTTTGTGCTCATCCTCTAGAGCTATGCGTGCAATTACTGGATAGTAGTTGCCACTAACATTTTCCGTCAAATCGGGCTCAAAGTATTCACGCTTGTTTCTTTCACGTTTCAACATTTCACGACCATTGGAGTCGGTATAGAAATATCCATTCGATTTAATCTCGCTGGAGAAGCGCGTAACTATTTCTCGACCATTTTCATCGTCCTTGGGTATGGGACCAATTTGCCACTCGAATTCTACACGGTTTACACCCTCATAAATGCGCACGACCTGGGAAATCCATTCGTTCACTTGCTGATGCACTTCTTTAACTTGTTTACCCTCAAAAACTGTCAAATCAATTTTGTCGTCCAGCACTTCAATGTCTCCATCGGGACGGAAGATGTAAGCACCAGAAGAACGATTATTGGCTTCACCATTGTTACCCAGTGCACCAATGTAGATGGCAAAGTTTTGTTTGATGTTCTCCGAAACACCATTCATTTCAACGCTCTTCAAGTGTCCAGTGCTCTCCACGAATACCAACTTGACTAGCGAATTTTGAACAACAACTTCATCGTTCTCATCGGCCAAGGGTTGCAGCTTAGCCTTAGTCTGCTTAGTCAAGGGCTGCTTCTTCTCCTTGTTAGCCTTAATGGAATGAATCTGCTCGAAACGTTGTGGCAGCTTATGTTTGGGCTCAGCAGTCACACGTATATAGTAGTTGGCAATCTTGTTGACCTCCGCTTGGAAGACTAATTCATGCTGGGTGTCATTGGCGCGGTGACCCAGTGACAAAACTTGCCAAGGCACGGGCACAACTTCCGCAGTTACTTCACGGCCTGCATCAAACAAAGTTGAGCATTAAATAATGTTTTAACGAAATTTTAGAGTTCCTTGCTCTTACCTTTCTCATCAGTAACTTGGTAGTTATCATCCTTAACAGGAATACGCACATACTGCTTGGATTTATGTGCTAATGGATTGACCAATGTTACGACAACATTGTTGGCGGATTCGCTGGTGAAAGCGCAAACGCTGATGTTCAACAGCCTGCAGCTCTCAAATTCACCATCACTCAAAGTGGTGAGCAATCGTAGCGCATCCCGAGCATTCCGATCGGCAGCTACCATGGCATCATCGAGCAACCTATCATAGTCACTGGCCACAGCCTGCTTCTCAGTGCCAGTAATGGCATCGTGATGCTGCATTATACCCATGACCTGACGCAATTCATCCAAATTTTGCTTATATTCATAACTGGTGAGCTTAGCAAAGCTGCTCAGCTGTTTGACTGTCTGCAGCAAATGGTTGCCATCACGCTCGAAACGCTTTTGCGTGGGACGTGAGGTAAAGTAGCCAGTCCAATATGAGTGCGAATCGCTGGAGTAGGGGAAGAAGTCTTCCTGCTTGGTGGGCCAGGTGTGTTGCAGCTTATGCAGCTCGTTAAGATAGCAAGCGGGCGTGGAATAGAATACATTGATTCTTGAGCCCTGAAGCTGACGCTCGTTAACATATCTGCATAAATAAGTTAAGATTTAGTAACTTTGTTTCATACTACATTGAGAATGCAGTGTCTGGCTTACTTGATCAGTTTATCCATATTTTTATAGTTAATCTCTGCATCGGAATACTGGAAATCATCACCCATGGGAACCATGACATGAGTAGCACGGTAATATTTTTCCATAGAGTTGACATAGCTGATAAAATCATCAACTCTGGAGTTGACATTGTTATCGTAACTTTTGCTATCGATAATTGGTTCATCACTGCATTGTATGTCAAAGCAGAAACCGGGTGGAGCGGAGTAGTGACGATAGAGCAAGCCCGTAAAGATATCCGCATTACTTAGTGATGCGCTGGATTCCCAAAGCACTTCAGCAGCTATATCATTTAGACGTTTGCTTTTTTCAACATAGTCCATGCGTGCAAAGAACTCGCCATCGTAGCCCATTTGTGCAAAAATGGAGGCCATCTCACGGGAATGACCAAAAGGATCTATTTGCCAGCCAATGCGTGGACGCGCACACTCGCCAAAGGTCTCTTCAAGAACTCTATAAAAAAGTTGCATAGTCTAAGCATTGTACACTAGCCGTAACAATTTCAACTTACTGCAAACCCAAAGAAAATTGATCTATAACACTTTGATAATGTACAGCAGCCTCGTCGTTCATGCTCCAAGCGCCACCGGTGAATTCCAGACGACCCTCTTCAACCAGCTTCTTGACCAACTTTTTTGCTGTTTCCTCCTGCTCCTGATACCATTTGAAGAAAAACGAAGTTTCTACTTGTATAAAACGACGTGCTGGATCCTTAAGCAGTTCTGCAAACACGGTATCCAAAATGTACTGTACACCCGCTTTTTGGATATTATTTTTGCTGCCATAATAGTACTGATCTACGGTCTTTAGCCAACCCACATCGTCATGCGAATGTGGCACTAAATGCACGTTCAGCATATTTGCTTTCGGCTCCGGACAAGACTTGTAGAAACCAAGAAAAAACAAGTGTTAAAAGCGCTATAGGAATACAAAATTTGAAGCTCGTACTTACCTCATATCCACAGAGTGACGCCGTCTGGCCTATGAGTAAGACCAGCACAGCTGATAAAAAAACAATTGCACTTGGGGTATTCATTGTGGTGCTCTCTTCTTAATGAACTGCCGGCATCGAGTTAAGCCGCAGAACTAACTGGCGATCGGATTCCAATCAGCTTTATATATACTATGCTGAATGGGCTTAACTGTGGGAGGGGCTCCTACGCCGTTTGTTTGATAATCGGTGCACTAAATTTCAAATAGCTAAGCACTTGAGTTTTGCTTGGATGATATTGAAAAAAGCTGAAGCTGATAACCATGTTAATGTACGGCCCAAGCTAAAGGCCTGTCATATAAGTACAAGTATATAAAATAAAAGAACTATGTACTACTATAGTGGATTATGCGGCGTTAGGCAGCAACATGTGTTCATGTTTCACGTAGTGCTGTCGAAGCCTATTCACTTCATACAAGAAAGTTTCCCAAATGATGGCACTCTCAGAATTCAAATCTACAATTTTTTTTGTTAGAATTCGGGAAAACGAAAAATGTTTCAAAAATTGGTTTTCAATGCGAAAAGGTCTATTGTTTGAAAGCACTAAGTAATTTGAAAAAATTCCATTATTGGCTTCTCTCAAAGTAAGACTTGTTTTCGTTTAAAGACCCATCATAGCTGTAGCTTAAACTATTTTATGTTAGGAGAACTCGGATACTGTTGACACTTAGGGAGGGATTTGACTAACCATAGCCCGAAATATCAAAAATGATCAAAATTATCTCCACGCGTTCTATAACATCTTAAGATGATAGATGATACAGACCCGCAACCTATTTGCGAATACTTTGCTACCACTGCTGGCAGATGTCTGGAACAATGAGGTGTTCCCATATGATTGGATGCAAGGCAACATTGTAAAACGTCAAAAAAATGGATGATGCCACGAATTGCAATAACTAGAGAGGAATTACGATTCTATGCGCCGTTTTAAAAGTACTTATGAAAATAATCTTGCAGCGCATGAATGAGCATGTCGATAAAATACTACGTAACGAGCAATCTGGATTCCGACCGGGACGGTCCTGCATTGACCAAATAAATGTCCTACGAATAAGTATTGAGCAATCAGTAGAAATGCAATCGTCGTTATACCTATTATTTGTTGATTATGAAAAAGCATTCGACTCCATGGACAGAGAATGCATTTGGACTGAACTTATCCTTGATAAAACGCAGCTATGAAGGTTTGAAGTGCTCAGTGATTCATGACGGCAAAGTGTCAGAACCATTCACAACAATTTCGGGAGTAAGGCAAGGCTGCCCAATGCCGCCACTTATATTTCTCATTGTCATCGATGCATCTACAAGGCGTGCAACGCTTGACAAGCCTAGGGGTGTTATATGGAACCCACTGCTGCAGGGAGCAAGACTGGAATCACTCGAATATGCAGATGACAAGTGCGTACTCTCGCATAGACATGTTGACATGCAAATAAGCTACAGGATCTATCACTCGAATCAGCAAAGGTTGGTCTGCTTATCAACGTGACCAAAACAAAAGAAATGAGAATCAATGCGACGTCAGAAGAGCCCTTAAAGTTATACGACCGACGATATTTGGGAAGAGCAATAACATCTAGCGGAGGCACAATGACCGATGTAACGGCAAGAATTAAAAAATCAAAATTTGCCTTTACACGACAAAATAAGATCTGGTCATCGAATTGTTATAGTATCCGAACCAAAATCTCGATCTTTAAATCTTGTGTCTTGTCCGTACTCCTTTATGGCTGCGAAACATGGTTTGTAACAGAACAAGTACAGGAGAAAATACGCAGCTATGTCAATCGATGTCTTCGTAAGATCTTACAAATATTTTGGGCCAACCGAATATTAAATGAAGAGCTGTGGGGTCAAGAACTGGCATGTTAATATCATCGAGCTCAGGGAAATCGCTCTACGAAGAAGACAATGGGGACTACTTGTGGATAGCCTATGCCCAACATAGAGGCAGTTTGGAATCTTTCGACGCCAAACAAGGCTTAATAATAAAAATAAAATAATAATATTTATAAATAATAAAGTGAATGAAGATTTCGTAGCTATATGTAACATGGTGAATGCAGGTTTTTTTTTCTGTAAATTATCGCGAAAGCTCATAAAATACAAAATATCAACTTTAATTGCCAATAACTTAAAAACTACTAATTATAATTTAATCATTTTTTTTGCACAGGATAACTTAATATGATTAAAATCATATTAAATTGTCATTTTGTCCAAATTGTGACTTTCTTCTGGGGAACTTTTGGCTAAAATCTGGCTAAGCGGGCCCATTGTGCATTTCTTTTGACCAAGTCCCAAAAAAAAATTGTTATTGCAATCAGGGCCATTTGAAATGACAATTTATGATGATTTATATTATAAAAAAAATTGGTACCTTATGCAGCTGAGACAATTTCAAAAACTTTCATTTTGAGGTTTCAAATATCGAATTTTAGGCTCAAAAAGTCCAGGATTCGGATATAAACTCAAAAATACACAAAATGGTGATATTTGAGGTTATCATATAACACTATGGTGGTTGGGTTTTTCGACCTGGGTTACGGCCTTAAGTCCACATGGGTAGCCCAGTCGATTGTAAAGACCATGTTAAAACTCAAATGCGCTTAATATAGTAAAATAGCTATCAACATATACATACTTTCATGCAGAGACGGATTAACGATAAGACCAAGACCATACCAGACGGTATTTCGCAAAAATTAAATAGAAAGGCAGTTGTACTTGCGAAAACCCCCAGTATATACCAAAAAAGCCTTATCAATCAAAATATGTTAAAAGTAGTGCTAAAATACTTAAATCACTGGGTACCACCAAAACGGACCTTATATCTAATCTCTATGCGATTATTTTTTATGTTAATAGATTTTAATTGCCTTCCATGCAATAAATGCGAAGTGTTTCTTTTTTATGAATTTGTACTTTTAGCCAAAATAATCATTAAGAGATTAGCTCGATCAAAAGAACGGAAATTCTACAACTAATGAAGCAACGTAAGTGTTAATGGTAACTTTCTTATAGACTACACTAAGAGGCCTTAAGCTATAAGAAACAAGACTATAATCGAAAATACCGACTTGGCTTACTCAACTCAAAAAATTCAGATTTAATCAAAAGCGTATTGGGATAACAAAGTGATTTTTCCAAAACATCGTTAGTTGAAGCTGTGGATCCCGAAGAAAAGATTATTCTAGGCGTTAACCTAAAAAAAATAAGAATATAATCGAAAATCCCGACTTGCCTCACTCAACTCAAGAAAACTAATTTATTCTAATACGTAATGGAGTAACGAAGCGATTTTTCCAATACATAAGTAATAAGTGTTGGAGTAACAAGGTGATCTTTCCAAAACATCGATAGTTGAAGCTGCGGATCCCGAACAAAAGAGTATTTTAGGCTTTAAGCTATAAAAATTAAGAATATAATCGAAAATCCCGACTTGCCTCACTCAACTCAAGAAAGACTAATTTATTCTAATACGTAATGGGGTAACGAAGCGATTTTTCCAATACTTAAGTAATAAGTATTGGAGTAACAAGGTGATCTTTCCAAAACATCGATAGTTGAAGGTGTCGATACCGAACAATAGAGTATTATAAGCCTTAACCTATAAAAAATAAGAATATAATCGAAAATCCCAACTTGCTTCACTTAACTCTAGAAACACAAATTAAATCTAATACGTATTGAAAACATCGTTAGTTGAAACTGCGGATCCCGAACAAAAGAGTATTCTTAAGAGTATTTCAAAAGTGCGCACCTATTTATTTTTTTAATTCTATTCTAGATAAACTAATACTTCATAGAATAATTTAGCAAAACAAAATAACAAGCCATTGAATTTTTGACTGTCAGTAATACCAATAGAACGATTAAAACTTCGATAATAATTGTTATTAACTTGAGAATTGATTCGTCTGTTTACAGGCTATATAAAATCTGACTCATAAAATAAATTTACTTGTTATTGGGGGTCTAATAAATATAATCTACAGACTTCTTTATTACGAAATTTTTGTAGTAAAAATTAATTTTTATACAAAAAACTTAATTCGTTCTTATGAGAAAAGTACGTATTTGCATGGGACTTAATGTGACACTGAATTTGGAGACATCCTGGGACTTATCTGCGGATAAGGGTTCGTGCGCTGCAGTAAAGTATTCCAAAGTTGTGTTTTTATCTTCATCGTGGTGAAATTTAAAACGCTTCATATCGCTTAGTGCCATATTACCATCCAAGGTAGTCTCACGTATTTGCTGTCCTCCCAATTTCTCAAAAATGGGATAAATATTAAAGCTTACAACATTAGCTTCGTGATGATCCATAAAGTGTTCTACACGAAGCAAGATTTCATTTTTATTAAAGGGTTCCAGTGTCAATAGATGTACGGATTGTGGAAAGTCGGTAAAATCTGGAATTTTGTGTGAGTACGTAGAAGCAGCAGCATTGGACCTGCTAAAGAATTTGGAGAAGGGCAGATGAACTTCCTGTTGCGCCTTGCGTTCTTCAACAGTATGTTTTTCCGATACGCTGTTCAGGATAAGCTGAATCTTGCCGCGCGCAATCAAACCTGTGCCGTACTGTTGCTCATCGAGCGCCTCACCAACACCAAAAGCATCATCATGCAGTAGACGACGATGCAACATTAGCTCCAGCTGACCATCGTTCATGCTGCTACCACCCTGCGCACGATCGTTGAGCAGAGCAATGCGTTTGTGCTCATCCTCTAGAGCTATGTGTGCCGTCACTGGGTAGTAGTTTCCACTGACAGCCTCAGTCATATCGGGACTAAAGTATTCACGCTTGTTTCTTTGACGTTTGAGCATCTCGCGTCCATTGGAGTCAGTAAAGAAGACACCATTTGATTTGAGCTCGCTGGAGAAACGCGTTACTATTTCTCTACCATTGCCATCCTCTTTGGGAATGGGTCCAACTTGCCACTCAAACTCTACACGACTTATGCCCTCATAAATGCGCACGACCTGGGATATCCATTCGTTCACATGCTGATGCACTTCTTTCACTTGCTTACCCTCGTAAACACTGTATTCGATCTTATCTTCAAGCACTTGAATGTCTCCTTTGGGACGGAAGACGTAAGCTCCTGATGAACGACCAGTATCACCATTGTTACCCAGTGCACCAATGTAGATCGCAAAGTTTTGTTTTATGTTCTCCGTAACACCATTCATTCCAACGCTCTTCAAATGTCCAGTGCTCTTCACAAAGACAAGTTTGACCAACTGCAAGGATTCAAAGATCAGCAACAGAAATCAATGAGTTTACCTTTAAAAAGTTATTTACCGAATTTTGAACAACGAATTCATCGGTTTCATCATCCAAGTGCTGAATTTTCGTATTCCTTGTTTTGATGGAATGAATCTTCTCGAAGCGTTGGGGCAATTTCGTTTCCTTATGTTTGGCTGCAGCAGTAACACGTATATAGTAGTTGGCAATCTTGTTGACTTGAGCTTGGAAAACTAGTTCATGTTTGGTATCATTGGAACGTTGTTGCAGCGCCAAAACTTGCCAAGGCACGGGCACAACTTCTGAAGCTACTTCATGGCCTGAATTTAGCAAACACAACTTACTTAGCAATTGTTTTAAGGAGCACTCCAAAAATAGTAGGTAGGTAGGTGAGGGCGGCCCAACTCACTTAGGCCAAGAATAGGCCCATTGTGATACCGATAATGGGAGTAGTAAGTGATAAGGATATAGAATAGACAGGAAAAATAAGAGGAATAGGAAAAGTGGAAAGTGCAGGACCATGGCTTAACATGGGATTCGAACCCACAACCTGATAGTGATGATAGTCTAGTGCACTGCCGTTAGGCTATCGAGGTCGCCCCCAAAAATAGTAACTTACCGTTTTCATCGTTTACCAAGTAGTTTGCTTCCTTGACAGGAATACGCACATATTGCTTGGAAGTATGCGCTAAGGGATTAAACAATGTCACAATGACATTATTCGCGGATTCCTGAGTAAAGGCGCAAATGCTGATGTTCAGCTGCATACAGTGCTCAAATTCACCCGTATTTAGAGTGGTCAGCTTTCTGAGTGCATCCCGTGCATTGTGCTGGGCAGCTACCATGGCATCATCCAGCAAGCGACCATAGTCATTCGCCACCGCCTGCTTCTCAGTGCCTGTAATGGCATCGTGATGCTGCATAACACCCATGATCTGACGCAACGAATTCAGATTCTCCATATGTTCATCACTGGACAGATTGGCAAAGCTGCTCAGCTGTTTGACTGTCTGCAGCAGGTGGTTACCATCGCGTTCAAAACGTTTTGAAGTTGGTCGTGAGGTAAAGTAGCCGGTCCAATAGGATTGCGAGTCGCTGGAGTAGGGGAAAAAGTCCTCCTGCTTTGTGGGCCAGGTGTGCTGCAGCTTATGCAGCTCGTTAAGATAGCAAGCGGGTGTGGAATAGAAAACATTCACTCTCGATCCTTTAAATTGACGCTCGTTTACATACCTAACCAAAAGCGCAATGGATAAGCTTCTGTTGCCTTAAAGTCAAGCAATTTACTTACTTGATGAGTTTATCCATATTTTTGAAATTAATCTCTGCATCTGAGTATTGAAAATCATCTCCCATGGGAACCATGACATGAGTGCCTCGGAACGATTTCGACATAGATGTAACGTAGTTAATAAAATCATCAACTCTGGCGTTGACATTGTTATCATAACTTTTGCTATCAATAATTGGTTCATCACTGCAATGAACATCAAAGCAAAAGCCGGGTGGAGCGGAGTAGTGACGATAGAGTAGTCCAGTAAAGATATCAGAATTTTGAAGAGTTGCGCTCGATTGCCAAACCATTTCACTTGTCAAATCTTTGAGACGCTTGTCTTTCTCGCTATGGTCCATGCGAGCAAAGAACTCGCCATCGTAGCCCATTTGTGCAAAAATGGAGGCCATTTCACGGGAATGACCAAAAGGATCTATTTGCCAGCCAATGCGTGGACGAGCACAGGCGCCAAAGGTCTCTTCAAGAACTCTATAAAAATGTTGCATAGTCTAAGCATTGTTCATTATCCTAACATATTTCAACTTACTGCAAGCCCAAAGAAAATTGATCTATAACACTTTGATAGTGAACAGCAGCCTCATCGTTCATGCTCCAACCACCACCGGTGAACTCCAGACGACCCTGTTCCACCAGCATTTTAACAGCCAACTTTGTTTGCTCTGACTGCTCCTGATACCATTTAAAGAAAAACGAAGTTTCCACCTGTATGAAACGACGTGCCGGATCCTTAAGTAACTCAGCAATCACAGTATCCAAAATATATTGCACACCAGCGGTTTGGATATTATTTTTGCTGCCATAGAAGTACTGATCAACAGTCTTGAGCCAACCCACATCGTCATGCGAATGGGGCACCAAATGTATGTTAATCATATTGGGCTTGGTCTCTGGGCAGGACTTTTAGAAATGGTAACAATTAATTGAAGAGTTTAAAGTATATAAGTTCTACTAGCCAAACATACCGCATAGCCACACAGAGCCGAGATCTGGCTGATGCCAAAGATCAGCAAAGCTGATAAAAGCACAATCCCACTGGGGTCCTTCATTATGACGTTGGACTCAAACCGCGCAACTGACTATGGGCTGCATTCTAAACAGCTTTATATATGCGGAAAGGGCTGTCTCGAAGTGTTCATTAGAAATGCATTACATTTCGTATCATGCACTTGAGTTAAGCTGGGATTATATTGATAATCATTTTTGATAACTTTTCAGTTAGCAATAGTAAATAGTCCTAGCTACAAGCATTCTGGCCAATGGCTATCTTTTGCTGTAAGAAACTCAGTACATGTGTCTGATAAAGCTGTTTCTAGTGGAACTAGGTTTTTCTTTAGAAACCATATGCCATAGCTCGGAAATCTAGTCGTTGCTTGGGCTATACAAATTATTCCATTTTAATTAGACCCCTAAAACAGAGATTACGTAAACGTAATTAATAATCGTTTCTCCTATCGCCATAATTATACCTCCAATGAAATAATCAAAACACTTAATCGTTATCAATAAATACCTACATATGCTATAATAATCCCAATTTTGAGTGGGTTCGCTAAATTAGCCTTATCGGGTCATCAAACGTTAATAGATGGAATTTAAATGTACTACATATACATATATGTATGTAATCGTAAATTAATTTATTTACTAAATTCAATTGCAATACTTGTTTTAAATAAAACTTGAATATAGGAAAGGTTTTTTAATGCCAACAACAAGTGCAATTAGTAGCTTTAAAAGCTTGATTGATTTCTAATCTTTATTTAGGTAGAAAAACAAACAAAAGCTGCAAATAAACAATATCAATAATAGATACTCTGCTGCCGTAAGATGAAAGCGAAGGAAATATCGGAAGACCCCCAAAGATGCCTAAAGTATGATCAGGGTGACTACAAAAGTCGATACAAATATAAAGGATTAAATTCTTTATTACGTGAAGAGCAACAAGTTTGTTTTATTTTAACGGGGGCACTACACAGTACCTCGAAAAAAAAAAAAAGTTTTAGAGCACATTTTGTTTTTTTACAAAGATTGCCGTCAGAAGTTTTTTTAGAGCACCGTAATAAATATTTTCACAATCGGTTGACTATTTCATTCAGCTCCCAAAGGACTATGGGTTTTTAGCCACTTTTTTTGCAGACATATATAACAATTGATTGATCAGAGCCACCAAAATGGTATGTATAGTACAGATACATATAAAAGATTCATACATAGATTGATACATGAATAAATAGATACATAGATACATAGATACATAGATACATAGATACATAGATACATAGATACATAGATACATAGATACATAGATACATAGATACATAGATACATAGATACATAGATACATAGATACATAGATACATAGATACATAGATACATAGATACATAGATACATAGATACATAGATACATAGATACATAGATACATAGATACATAGATACATAGATACATAGATACATAGATACATAGATACATAGATACATAGATACATAGATACATAGATACATAGATACATAGATACATAGATACATAGATACATAGATACATAGATACATAGATACATAGATACATAGATACATAGATACATAGATACATAGATACATAGATACATAGATACATAGATACATAGATACATAGATACATAAATACATAGATACATAGATACATAGATACATAGATACATAGATACATAGATACATAGATACATAGATACATAGATACATAGATACATAGATACATAGATACATAGATACATAGATACATAGATACATAGATACATAGATACATAGATACATAGATACATAGATACATAGATACATAGATACATAGATACTGATACATCTATGTATCTGTGTATAAATGTATCTATGTGTATCTATGTATCCATGTACCTATGCATCATGTACCTATGCTTCTAAATGTATCTATGTATCTATATTTCTATGTACTATATAAGAGTCTATTTATCTGTGATACATTGGAACCGATGATAGATACTTAGATACATATGTACATATCGCTTCATGAACAGTTTTGTTTATAATAAATCGCATACAAATTAATTAACCACCTTTCCCCCCGCCCCGCTTCGGTTAGGATTTAATTATCTCAAGTGTTTGGGTACTTAAAGGTATGGGCTAAGACTTGTTGCCAACTTTGAATAATTTTCTTCATCTCCATACAATATAATTTGCTGTGTCTCTTCGGACTGAGTTAGCAGAGGCACTACAGGTCACTCCATTTAGATGTGCCATTGATTCTAGTACTTTTTTGATGAAAAAGCTCTCTCAATACGTCACACTGCCCGTGCTACTGTAAAATATCTGACCCTTTGAGTACAAAGTAAAAATCAAATTTTTTCCATGAATTTCGATCTAAGCTGGAATAAGTAAAGTACCAGGCAAACAGAAATACTTAGCAGGCAAAATAAATTTGACAACTAAAAGTATGCTACACTTCAGAATTCTCTTCCAATTGATAATAACAAAAATTGAGCATACTTTTAGATTATGATCCAATATTGAGTAAATAAAGTTAATCGCTACACATTAAACAACTTTTAGCTTCGAATGTTTATTCAGCTGGAAACAAGAAGCTTTGGTTTAGATACTATGCTCCGCTTGCTAATTTATATGTTCGCCTGGTATCCCAGAAAAGTGATTTTGAAACGCTTCGAAATTTTCACATTTCTGTAACTGCGTAAAGTCATATTCAATAAGCAGATTCCATTTGAAGTGTTATTAAATTTATTTTATATTTTATATTATTATGATTTTAAAATTTAAAGTTATACACAGTGGAAATTTTTTTAAAAACTATTTCTGTGTGCTTCGGATCATCAGACGATATCTGCGTTCTGTAATCAGATTCTTGTGAGTACGTAGCCGTAAACGCAATTCTGGAGTATCTTCACGAGTTTGAGTATTAAACCAGATGTTGGAACGTTGGCGCCAGTAAAACCAAATTTATCAACTTATGCTAACAAAAAAGGAACAGGAAGAATATTTTGTGTTGAAAGTGTATGGAAGCCGTACGTAGACGTCCAAACTCAACAGTATTGCTACATGATTTTTTTAGAAAAATATGCAGAGCTGCTTTAAAATGTGTACCCTGTATAAGGGCATAATAATCGGCTGTGCTCTGGAAAACGAATCCGAACATTTGACTCGGAATCGTTTTGAAACCGAATGTTTGGTGCTCCCAATTCCACCAAACCGAATTCTTCATGTAGTTTGAAACCGAAGGTTTTGTTGCAAGAGGAATTGAAACTATGTGGCCAAATAGGTTTAAAAAAGCACGAATTTTACACTGAAATATTATTTTTAGTATTTGCACATATTATACACGAACACATGACGATAGGTTCAACAGGGTTCCCGAGTTAAGGCCCATACGCAGCATGCAAAAATTCCGCACGAAATGTCAAAACTTCATATAAAAAAAAATCCCAAATGGAGGGAAATTTTTTGGATTTTTTTTTATATGAAGTATGGGCCTTTACAGAAAGAAAATTTAGCTTGTAACAAAAATAGCTAAGTCGTGTTTTATTTCCATAAATATGATTGCCAAAGTAATATTTTTGTGTATTTTTAAAAATATATGAATTTGGGGAAATATCGAAAAAATAAACAATTCGTTTTGCGGAGCACGAAAAAACGAATCCGAATAAAATTGTTAGTTATATATTTATAACGATATTCGTGGAAGCTTTTATTTCGCGCTTTAAGAGCTTCCTCCAACATAATTTCTATGGGCTTATGCTTCATGAATAAGGATTTTGTATACGGAAGGCATATACGACCGATGAGTATTGAAAAAAAACAAGTTCCTAAACTTAATTTTGGCAATAAAGTTGTACAAAATAAGAAAATTGTTAAATTACAATTTATTTCTTAGAATTAAGACAAAACAATGCAATGCTTTAAATATTTTTGTAAGTGTTTATTAGAAATGCATTTATTATTAATAATAGTTATGTTTAGATAATGAAAAATTAAGTTGTCAATTCATGTCCATCAGTTCTTTTAAATACTAAAAAAAAATGTAACAAGTTTTCAAATATAAATAATAAAGTATGTAAATGCATTAGCTTGAAACTACTGAATATTATAAAATTCAATATGGCCCAAAAAAAAAGCACATACAAGTATTTCGAAATATATATGCCAACATTTTTCTAATTAAATATTTTTACTGGACTTGCGTCTTTTTGTTTTCGTAGATCAACAATTGTTTCATTTATACAAATTCATTTAACAAATTCTTTGAATTAGTTAGTAAAGCTTCTGTATGATTTTGCCAAGTTAGATTCCAAAAATTTACATTAAACCATAGGATTGCTCCAGAAAATTCAATTTAAGATCCTTTTCTACAGGATTGACAGCAATTCTCGCTGTAATAGTCGTAGCTGCATAACTTTGCCTGTACCGCCCAATTGCAGTTGGGAAATTTATCCGTACATTCGGAAGAATGTGCAGCATCGTTTTGGATCATCTCATTCTTCATCTCTGCAAGCGAAAATATAAAATTAGATTTGGTTTATGGAAATACCAATTGTTATTCCAAAAGAGTGGGCACATATGTCCACCGTGTCATAGCATGAAATAATCTGTGATTCATGTCTTGTAAGTCTCCCTTTCTCCTTGGTCCTTTGCAGAGATCTGCAATAGTGCCTGTTTTGTGGCAATAATCACACTCTCATCAAAAGTAATGGCAGTGTCAGCTGCACTCTTAGGCTTATGGTGTGACACCACACGCACTCCTAACCATAAGAGTGTGAGCAGTAATAGTGCACCATACACTATATTGTCATGATTATAGTCTTATTTTTACTCATACACTGATGCCGAATAGTGTCAAACACACTCTTTTAAATTTCAAGAGAGACAATGACACTATTTTTGAGCAGTGAGAGAGAGCGGTGTGAGCAAAATGCTTATTGCGTGTCAGAATAAGAGCTGGATAAAAAGAGAGCGGCCGAAATGAAAGTGTGTTAGTAAGCTCTATACAACACACGCGTAATATCATGGTACCACTAATGGTGGAATACTACTATTATTATTATGTACTACTATTGTTCCACCTTGGTACCACTGCTCTCACGTAAGTTGTTTTTGATGGTTTCTCTCCCACTCTCTTTTTTTATTGTGCTGTATGTTAGAGTGTACCACGAACCATTTGCAGGCCAGTTTGGCACCATTGGCACCATAGTGCTAAGAGTGGAAGAAGGCAAGAGTGCAATGCACACTGCAGTACTTATATATTGTGCCTTAGCACACTCGAGTGTGAACAGTACTCGGAAATATGTGGTGGTTGTATAATACACTGCCACTACTGCAGATCTCTGTTCCTTTGCTTTTATGCCTAGAATTATATCTCCTGCCTCTTTCTTAATAGCCGTCCAAAGGTCATCGTTTGGCAAGTTTCTGGACAAAATTCCTCGTAAGTTCAGAACCCCTTATGCGGTCTCAACATGTCATCTGAATTGCTTTCTTTGCAGAAAACTTTCGAACCCTGATGAGGCGCCATTGAGACAATCTTCTTGATGTGTCAAGAGGAACTATTCTTAAGACCATCTTGACCGGGAATAACGTATGAGCAGTATTCGTTTTACTTCTAGTGGGGGGCGTCTAACAATCGACGAAACATATGATATTCTTTTCGGTCAAATATCATAGTAGGCTCTGAAAATAGCACAAGAACTCAACCGTGTTCCCGTACCTTCCTAACAATTGGTAGGAGGGTATTCCTTAGACGTATAGTCCCCACATTTTGAATATTTTAAGTAACTACCAACTTACCATCACATTTTTGTTTATTACAACTTCGGAATATTGGCTCCCTTTGAGCGTATCTACAATTCGTAGAGTCGCGCAATGCATTCTGTTTTTCATCGTACTCCAGACACTTGACACTGCGTCGCTGAGTGCCTCCGTCACAAGATTTTGTGCACTGCATGAAGAATATATATGACAATTAGCATGTACGTCTTAAACTCTAGCCAAACTTACCTCCGACCAACGCGAGTAATGCCAACGTGGAGCACAATACTCCACTTCTTCGTGGGAGCATTTCTCATACGTTTGCGGCTTTAGATCCGTTTTGCACTCTTCCTCATCGGTAATCAGCTGATTATGTATGCAAAGCACAGAGCGGCTGCGTGTAAGATTAAAGCAGTTGCCATTGCAGGGCGACCAGGGACCAGCAAACCAGTCTCCTTGCTCACAATGGTGCTCTTGCTGGCAGGGTCGTGTTGTCTCTGGCGTATCACGCAAATCACAACGCTCTGAGCTTACAGTGGAACGATCGCAAAAGACGGTACGATACTCCACACCGGCACCACACTCCGCCGAGCAATACTGATTCCAATCGGACATCAGCCAAATGGAGTTTCCATTACTCCTGTCCGACGTATCCCTGCGTCTGCCATTGTTATCGCTGCTATTTCCCGCTGTATGTGTGCGATAACGTTGATGACGACGACGACTTGGTTTTGGGCACTCGCATTGTTTCTGAGTAGGCGGCTTTTCCTCCATGCAAGCCAAGCTGTCCACATGTATGACTATGCCCGAAGCCAGCTCCTGCACACAGCTCAATTCGCGCTCCCTGTAAGCCTCACCGTTCTGACACTTGCACTCGCCCCATTCATCAAAACGCCAATAAGCTGGACAGGGTTGCGTATTACAGCGCAACAGATTCTCATTGAGCACGGGCTTTTCCGAGTGCATGCAACGCCTTTGGGAGTAGTAACGTATGGGATTATCACGCGCACAGCGCACCACGGGTGTTTGTGTGCCACCGCCGCAGGACTTTGTGCAGGAACTGAAGCCCACTACCTTCCAGTTGAACTTGCGCCTACGTCCCGAACGTGAGCTACTCACGGAGCCAGCCTCTTCATTGCCAGCCTTCAAAAAGCCATCGCTGCTTTCCAGTGATAGCTCGTTCTCCTCGGACTCTGAGACTATAGGCAGCAGGTACTCGTATTTAATACCCGGATTTAGTGTTTTGCTATAGACCTAAAAAAATATGAGATGTTTTAAGACTTTCAGAAACTCATAGATTCTTCAAATTTTATTACCAATAGTTCTACGGCGCTTCTTATGGGTCCAGTGCTTGTAATCCATTCCGAGACACCTGGTCCATGCTGCAGCCCATCAATTCTATGATAGTCAAAGGTAGCACCTGCTGCTTCATATGTAGCACTATCCGAAACTGAGTTCTCGCCGTTGAAAATATACTTTTCATCGGATGTGCGCAAGACTGTATGGGGGATTACAAAATAAATAAGACGCATTATTGCTGCTTTAGAGGCATAGCACGTAATCACTTACCCAGTAAATTTGCGCTATTCTTAAGTTCAGTTATGGAAATATTAGAGGCACCAGGGGGTATGGTGGCCACGTGTACATAAGCATCTTCGGGTAATGGATCACGTGTGAAAATGCCCGTCACTGGCCGGCAGAGCAGACCACCGCAGCTCACAGAACCGCTGTTTGCGTATAAACCATTAAGGGAACCGCTGGCATGGATGGCCTTTAAATAAATAAATATGAAAAATGCTTAATTGCAATCAATTTCACAAAATATATTTTGAACACACTCTTGTTAAGAGCTCAGAGCCCGCGTTCTACACACACACTATGTTGACTCACCAGCCACATCAGTAGTAAGTGCCACAACATTCCGCATCCAAAAAATTTAAGTCAATTGTATAAAAATTGTCTACCTGCTGTTTGTAAAGTAAGTCCAAAATTAAAACCAAAAGACGTAAATTTACTTTATCAAAGCATGATTGGAATAAGAATAACTGAGACCAATCAAATTGTTAACTTAAGAAACATTAACCCTGCAATAGGGTCTGTACTAGTTTAGATAAAATATATAAATAATCTTCCTAATCAACTTCTATCCTGATATTATTTTCAAATCTACGGCAGCTTTTGAATCCTGACCCGAAAAAACCCCTTTCGACAGCTGTAGACTGTACCCAAAGATTAAGGATAAATTGGATTAGTATCCCATAAATTTTTGATCATAATGATCACACAGAACACACAAAAAGTTATACAACGAATCAAAAGATAATACAGGATTCCGCTGCCCAAAGTCCATAAGGGTTGCCTCTGTCACATGTAAAGTTTACACCACTTTTTTTGTGAGCCTGTGAGTTATAACAAAAAAATGTTCTGTTCCAGCCAGAATTTCAGTTCCATAATCTTTAAACTAATTTGAGATCCCTTCATAAAAATCATGTCAACGTTTTTTGATTAAAGCGAACTACGATTACCTTCCAGTAATTCAATGGGCACATGCTTGAATCTAAGTTTTCGACATTAAAATATTTTCGAAGTGCCAAAATTGAGTCAACCATACTATTTCGGATCTTTTGAGATTTGTTTTTTCCCTAAAAAACGAAAAGTGTCTGCGACGTGGATGCCGTTGATTGCCCATATTTTGTCCGTAATGGTATTTGGTCGATAATCGAAAATCGAAATAAAAATATCGATGATCGGAAAGAAATAAAAAAAAATCGATGCATCGATATAACATCAATGTTACTTCCTGCACTACTGAGAACCTATAAATTATGCTACCTTCTAGACCTAGAGTACCTCAGCTTACTTAATTATTTAATATGGTAGTTCCATGACCGCCCAAGAGGGAAGACATTCTTCTAGCCAGTGGTGGATCTACTGAGAGTTTTCGGGTCTGGATCCCCGAAAAATGAAGTTCAAAGTTCTTTATTTAACAGGGTGGGCCATCAGTTGGTTTGGTTGTTAAATACTCATAACTCGAATCATACCCGTCCAAAGTGGATGCTCTTCGGCTCACATATGTCACATTCAAAATTACACAACCGAACAACGCCTAAAGGGGGTACAGGCATACTAAAAAAATAGTCGTTCTGTGAAAGAAACATTTCATGCATTACGCACAGTTTTAGGTCAGTTCTATCGGCCAAGCCCGGAAACAAGAAAATTATTGATCGATGCGATCGGCCCGCACTGAACCATATTTGCAGGCTCGTCTGGTTCGTATACGCGAAAATATTGCTGCAGTTGCGTCCAGCGTCAACGGATCGCCTTGAGAACCACTTAGCGTCGAACTCTGCATACGGACCTGCATTTACAATCTTACAAGATGTAAGCATCGTTTATTCGTTCAATGGAAGGGAGAACAGCCAGATGAGTTTTCGTCAAAAATCATCTTTAGCGATGAAGCTTATTGCTATAGCTACCTTGTTACGTCAACAAGCAAGACTGCCGTAAATGGGAAGCTTAAAATCCAAGGGAGTATCACGAAATTCCACTTCATCCACAAAAAACTACTGTTCGATGCGAATTATGGGCTAGCGGCATCATTGGGCCGCACTTCTTTGAAAATGAGGTCGTCCCTCCGATCGCTACAAAGCCATGATAACCAACTTTTTATCGCCCAAACTTGATGGTATGGCTGCGAGCTAGGCTGGTTCCAGCTAGATGGGGCTACATGCCATACAACTCGTGACACAATCGCATTATTGGGCGGCAAATTCGGCGAGAGAATTATTTTACGTCACACCGCTCGGTGTGATCGCCGGCTAGATCGTGCGATTTGATCCCATTGGATTATTGTCTTTGGGAATTTTCGACAGGCAAAGTGTATTCCAACAAGCCAGCAACTATTCGCGAGCTCCAGAACAACATTCGCCCACATTGCAGCTATTCTCGTTTTGCTGGGAAACCTCATCAGAAATTACTATGTCAGCATACGGGCCAATCCAATTTTTGGCCAATCTAGCGATCGCACAAATGGTTGTATACTAGTGCTGGAGAAAACATCGATGATCGAAGTTTAAAATCTCTATATATCGATGTTGGTCAACAGAGATATTTCTCCAGCACTTCTAAACACCCATTTGATGAGTGCCGAAGTGCTGGAGAAACATCTCTGTTGGCCAACATCGATATATAGAGATTTTAAGCTTCGAACATCGATGTTTTCTCCAGCACTATTGTATACCATTCAGATTTGATCGTCCCTACTGTGCTCAAGTGGTATAATGACCATTTGCTTGAAAGTGCTTTGGCCGCGTCAATACTTTCGATTTTTGTTAAGACTTAGGCTCATGGACATATATCCAAGATTTGTCGCCAGCTACGATCTTATAAAGCACAGCCTTTGTATTTCTTCAACATTCCTTTGCACCAAACCGAAAGAGTTTATAGCAATTGTCAAGTTATGCAGTATCTAACTCGAACAGATTTTCTTGGCTCCCAACAATACATATAGAATATACGCTGGTAAAACTAATGTCTAAGGATGCCCCAATCTCACAATATGCCAAATGACGATCTTGCTTTATCATTTCGTGTTCAAAGTTTTCTGCGATTATGGTCGACAACCTTCAAGAAATTTCAAACATTTCAATAAAAGTGTCAAATGAGAAGCTACTAGAAACTTCGTTGCGCCAAAGGAAGTACTCCCATGTCTTACACACTAAATCTCGCTTCAAAAATAGTTTCTCTCAGTTGTACACTGACAAAGTAACACACCACAAATTGATTCATTAAAACAGCCCGATAACAGCTAAAAAGGATCGTTCCTTAAATTAATATCGACAGTAAAAGCCAGTTACGCCGACAGCGAAAATCCCAAATGGAGTACTCGAAAGATTTACTTGGCGCGTGGCGCCATTGGCGTTGGCGTTGGCGTTATATCGCCTTGACATTTACATGGCATCACCACACAAAGTCGCACTTACTCGCATGTTGTAAAGTATATGGTGTTTTTGGAACTGAGCTTCGATAAGATCTGCGGCTGTCGTGCTCTTAGAGTGGACTGGTTTTTTACGATGCGGCAATGCAAGATTGACACGCTTATTTATTTGAATTACAGCAGTGGAAGCACAGCCTTCGGATGTCCAAGTAATGATCGTGTTTAATGCAAATGCAACAGCTAAGAAAACATATTTTGGAGCTTTGCTTCTGGGAGTTACTAGCTGTAGTGTACAGCAACAAAGGTTGGGCCTTAACAAGATGTTTTTTTTTTTTTTTTGTAAAACCACAAAACCGCAACATGACAGTTAAGAATTTAAATTATTATTCAAATGATTAAGATGTTGCATAAAGTCAAAATGATGAATTGTAGATACACTATCTTATTTTCGATTAATGATTTGTAGAGTCAAATTTCTGCAAAACTTTGCTTTGGTGTTACCTCGCAGTGCACAGTGGTCGGAATTCCTAATTTGCTGGCCAAAATTTAATATTTTTTTTTGTTCAATTTAAATTGTGAATATTTTTTCGTTTATGTAAAGTACGCAAAACCTAAAAAAGTTGAGTAAGGTTCAGCGGACCGCAGAGCTGACCATCAGCGGAGCTCTACGCTCAGCCCCAAATGAAGCACTAGATGCTATTCTGAATCTCCTGCCTTTGGACAAGGTGTAAACAACAAGACGTTCTATCAGCCTTACGCATAAGAGAGGCGAAAAAATGAAATGACCATGACTTTGGTCACGCAAAGATTCTCATGGGAAATACACTTATTCCCGAGAGCACAGACTACTGCATTCCGCAGGAACACTTCAAAACCAGTTTCAAAACCTATATTCCAACCAGGGAGGAGTGGAGTATAGGTGTACCAGGCCCAGCTGGCTCAATAAGAATCTACACGGACGGTTCCAAGCTGGACGACCGTGTAGGCGGAGGCGTCTACGTTGATGAACTCAACGCGAGAACAGCTTTCCGACTCCCGGATGACTGCAGTGTCTTTCAGGCAGAGGTTACTGCAATCCAGGACGCTCTGATGATAATAAAAAACCTACGGGTACGGAATAAGACCATCTGTATTTACTCGGATAGCCAGGCGGCTATTAAGTCCCTAGCTTCATTTACATCGAGTATGAAGTCAGTGAATAACTGCCGCTTGTCTCTTGAGGAGATGGCTGAGCAGTTTTCAATCCACCTCATATGGGTCCCAGGACATAGGGATATCGAGGGCAACTGTATTGCGGATGAACTGGCTAGACAAGGAACTACCAGCATCCTCCTTCAGGACAAGGAGGGCCTGGGTATACCCATGGCCAGCTGCAAACTGAGTATACGAAATTACTTCGCTCTCTTTGCAAACCAAACGTGGAATCGGGCATCGAACACGTGCAGAATCTCATGGCAAACCTGGCCGACATACAGCAGTAAAAGAACTAAGGAACTTTGCTGTCTGAACAGAGCCCAGTGCTCGACTGTCATTCGTGCTATCACGGGTTATTGGCTGGTGGGGATACATGCATCCAGACTATATGCTCCCCAACATGATTTCTGTAGAAGCTGTGGCGATGAGGAGGAGCTAGAAACAGTTGAACACCTTTTCTGTCACTGCCCAGGACTGTGCAGGACAAGATTTCGCTTTCTAAAGTCACACTTCCTTGATGACTTATCTCAGCTCTCCGAACAGAGTCCAAAAAGCCTTTTAAGGTTCATCCAGGCTGCCGGATGGTGGACTCATCTGGTACAGGGGACCTCTTGAGTGGGAAAGAGCGATGAATGGTCCACCGTAGCGGTATCACAACGGGCCTATTCTGGCCTATGTGAGTTGGGACGTTGGTTTGAAAAAAAACATAAATAAGCAAAAAAAAAAAAGACCATATACCTTAACTCAATCAGCACGTTACCTATTCTATCTAAAATTAAACATACTCCATAAAAGAGTATAAGCAAAATTAAACAAGTCAATTAATATTTATCTGAACATTGACACCTTCGGCATGTTAGTTCCTTAAGAAAATGATCTTGTTTATTGGTTATTCGCCCATAATTTTGTTTTTATATGTAGAAATTTAAAAGCTCTTAAAGTTTACGTCAATTTTTGCTATGAAGCTATTAAGAGGCCAGCATCACCCTACAAGGCCGTCCAAAAGACCGGCGTTTTGTTTATAAAAAAAAAAACTACAAAAATCATTAATGATAATGAACTGCTGGCTATGCCATATCCGCAGAGAAGAAATTCCAAATTTTTTATACGCCCGGAATCTATGCATGTTTTTAAGTGCGAAGATTTGGTCGTAAACAACATGTATATTAAAATAGAAATTAAATTCTATTTGTTGAAGTTTTTTCAAACACATACCAATATTGTGAGTAGTGCAAAACTATGCTAGTATGTAGCGTCTACGTAAGCTCTTAAAATAAAAACTCTATTAACATGTCTTTCGATAAATTTTCAAAGCAACCTTGCACCTGAAATGTAGCTATTATTACAACTCAATGACAATTATGCTTTACATTTGAGTTACATTTATTTTTAAGATCTTAAAAGCAAACTTGCAATTTGGAGCAATTATCATTCCTTAATGGAACATACCCAAACTGGATGACTATAATAATCTACTATTATGGAGTTTAAGCCATTTCAAGGCAAAGCTTAAAGTTATGATGAACATAAAAACTGAAGGTTTTTACTTATTGCACAAATTTTGAACTTCTGCATACAGGGCATACAAACTGCAGACCTTTTTTTAAAAAGAAGACAATTAGTTACAGAGAAAACCATTATAAGGAGATCGAAAAAGCAATCTACTATATGAGCAATAACCTATATGAGCGTTCTACCATAGGGGAATTCTTCTTCTTCTTCTTCTTCTGCAATCCTTGACTCCCAGTAGAACACTATTGCGAGATGTTTGACTGATGTCGTTCCATGAGGGAAGTTCTACAGTTCATGTAAGTATTATTTATACTGTAGTAAACATTTTCTTGTTGAGTAAGAAATAGCTTATTAACGAAACTAACGCTGAACCTCTCCGAAAAGACTGACTATATTGTTCCAAAAAAGATATTCAACAGGAATTTTACTATAGTCCTACCCTTACGAAAGGATTGGACTACGGGATCTCTTGAAAAAGACTGACTATATTGTTCCAAAGATGATATGCAACAGGAATTTCACTATAGTCCTACCCTTACGGAAGGATTGGACTACGGGATCTCTCGAAAAAGACTGACTACATTGTTCCAAAGATGATATTCAATAGGAATTTCACTATAGTCCTACCCTTACAGAAGGATTGGACTACGGGATCTCTCGAAAAAGACTGACTATATTGTTCCAAAGATGATATTCAACAGGAATTTCTCTATAGTCCTACCCTTACGGCAGGATTGGACTAAGGGATCTTTGCTAAACAATTTCGACACCACAATCTATACTGATAGCTCCAAAATGTATTGCGGTGTCGGAGCAGGTATATATTCCGAGAGACTATTACTACTAATTTGGCCATTACAACCGGTTATCGGTCTTGGCCGCAGAAATTATCCTACGCCAGCGGTTTCTGTCATGTGCTTGCTGGCGCCAATTGGCAATCCCAAGGCTTCGAAGATCTTCCGTTGCCTGATCTTCCCATCGCAGGGGCGGGCGTCCCTGTCGTCGTCGACCTTCCAGTGATTTCCGCTCGAATACCTTCTTGGCTGGAGCATTTTCATCCATTCGTGCAATATGACCTAGCCAGCGCAGACGTTGTAGCTGTATGCGCCGAACTAGATCAATGTCGCCCTATAGCTCATACAGCTCGTGGTTCATTCGAATACGGAAATCACCTTCCAAAGCCCTCTTCCCATTCCACATTTCCACATTTATTCCACAATTCCTTAAGATTTTACTTTTTTAATAGTTTCTCCGAAGGCCATCTTGTGGACGCCATTTTGAATTTTAAAATTTAAGCACCAGATTCGTGATCAGCGATCTCGAAAACCCATATTTGCATACTCAACTTGTGTTCGCAATTTTGAAAAACTGAAGGTTGGTTTGACAAAAAATGTCCCATATATGTCTATTGTTTTACTACAGCACTCTCAAAAGTGAGGTAAAAAATGTTCATGATGAGTCAGGACTAGCGCCAGGAGCTCTAATATTATACATACTTCTTTTCTACATTTGCTTTTTCTGACAAACTTTTAGGTAGAGTAACTACAGAAAAAATAATCTATTGGAGTACTACATTGTTAAAAATGTAATACAGTCGAGGCGGTGCCCGACAGTGTATTACCCTGCACCTTTTATCTCGAAAAAAGTTTTATTCCTGCATATTCCTTCTAAGAACTTTCAAATTGGAAATTTTTTTTTCTTGGTGCAAAACGATATTTATACCTATAAGTTCCCCAAATTTTAACCGATTTTGACAAAAATCTAAATTTTCGTCAAAGAAGTTCTGATAGTTCTTATAGTCGAACAGACGGACATGGCTCAATCGCTACCCGAGGTTATGATAAGCATTTTGGTATAAAGGACTTGGGGTCTGCCACGCCTCCTTCTGTCCGTTACATACATTGCACAAATCTAGTATACCCTTTGTACCTATAGGTACAGGGTATAAAAATCACAATGTCAATAAATTTTGGATACGACAACTTTTGAAAATTTGTTCCGAAATACCCTGTCTCTAGAACCTACAGAATAATTCCGAAAATCTGAAGAATTACTGAAATCTCTATGCTTGAATATATTACACATGAGCAGGGCCGTAGTGACAAAACCCGGGCCCGGGGGGAAATGTACAGGCCCCTCGATTACACATTTAGCTTGAATCACGACAGTACGACAGTAATTACACTGGGCTCCTGAGAAAACTTCGGGCCCGGGGGAGTCCCCCCAACCCCCTCTCGTCAGGCCTGCACATGAGGCAAAGATTATTGCATAAGTCAAGTCAAAATTGAGGTGACGTATAAAGTCAGCTTGACCAAAAAGTTTTTACCAATAATGAGAACCCAACTCTGCCCCCTCAACCGAGTATATACCATAGATAAAGCGCACTACCTGAACCGAATAATAATCAACAATCTGAATAATTCCAAAGAAACCATAATGTCACTGTCACAATAAATTTATTGACTATTGACTACAGTTGAAAAAACAAAACAAACTTTGGGTTTTCTAAAAAAAAAATCTGCCCAAAAATGTTGTAAACAAATGAAATTCTACTGCTTCGTTTAGTCGCTTAGTCAAAATTGTAATTCTAATTGTTGTAACCTATGACTGTATCAATATTACTAATTGAAATCCTAAAACGCGTTTCGACGCGAATTCGTCGACGTTTTTTTGGTTTTCTTGAAAGACCCGCGCGTTTACTTCACGTGTTGCGTGTTTTTTGGACTACGTTCGACTACTAAATGCTCAACAAAACGATTCTTTTAATTTGTAAGAGTTTTTATTTCGTTGCGTATTCAACATACTACAAACAATCGACACTCTTGTTTCCTATTGATGCTGAAGCCAAAAGCGATCGATAGCACACAAACTATTCATTCTCTCAGACAACTCTGAGCCAGCAGCAGCAGAGTGCCGAGCGCACAAGAACCGATACCGCGCGATGCGAACCGAACTCTGTCTTAAGTGTTGTTGTGCGTTTGTTTTTGTTTTGTTTTTGTTTTTGCTTTTTTTGTTTTTTTGGGGTGTGCGTGTTTATGTTTTCGCTTCAGTTTCGCACATATTGAATTAGCAAATTTCATAAATTTGATAAACCTCCTCCGCCCCCTCCCGGGTTCCATGTCATCATGTCAAGCTGTCAGTCGGCAATTTGCTTCTCTGTCTGATTACTTAGACGCACACAGAAGTAATTGGTTACATGAGTCATTTGATTAAACTGTACAGCATGAAGATGAGTCGATGATGGGTGGTAACTCGATGAGGATGATCGATCAACAAAACTTTTGTTTATTTGTCTGGCTTAGGTTTTTGGATTTTTCAATCTAAAATAAAATATTCCCAAAAGGAAAGGGCTACACGCTCAAGTTAAAAAGGAAAGAAAGAAAGAGATCGATTTCGACAACTCTGTCAGTATCTATTGTCTATTTCTCGAAGAGCAACAGAGCTAGGAACATGAAAGATGCGTCTTATGATGCCCCCCTTTCCAACAATTTCATTTCGCGGCTTACTCTATTTAACGGGTAACACCTGTGTAGAATCTTAGAAAATCTACTTTTTTTTAGCTTAAGGCCTATCGCAGTTCGAAAAATTTCGCGCGGAATGACAAAACTCCATATAAAAAAATTCCATATGGGATTTTATAAAGATCCCAAATGGGATTTTTTTTATCAACTTAAGGCCCCCTTAATATTGGTAGACAATTATGCTAGAAATGATGTCCCGAATGAAAAATGTTCCCCCATTTATAAGCCGCGAGGTCGGTTCAGTTTTAAAACTTTAAACGCGTTTTTCTCGAAATCACTTTTTTTCCAAATGGTTTCCCGTATAAGTCAGTCAATTTTAATCCGATGGATTTGAAATTTTCATACAATCTTTATAGCATCATTTTCTAGAGAGTCACGTAGGATTTAGTCACTTTAATAAAAACTTTATATTTTACAACTCATTTTTCATGATTTTTGTTTTTGAGGAAAAACATTTTTTTTTTTTACACACCTTGTCCATTTTTTTAAATTGATATTTTTATCGGATAAGACAATTTTCACATAATCTTTATAACATCATTTTCTAGTGGAGGAAAAAGGTTTATTTATTTGAAATCAGTTTAGGACAACCAGAGATATTTGCTTTTAAGTAAAGACGCTTGTTTTTTAATTTCGAAAAATGGTTTTTTCAAAATATCTCGAAATCCGTTCCATGAAAAAATTTTTGGACTTCATTTTCGGATTTAGCGTCCCATTTTACTACGGTAATGACTAAAATACTATGAGAATACCAACATTTTTTTAAATTTGTAAGCTAGTATAATTTATCGAGTTATCGTAACCTTAATAATTAAATAATAATAATTTATAATTATAATGATTAATTTTATTTATAATAAATATAAAAATACGTATTTATAATAATAAAAAGTAATTTTATTCTCAACAAAAGATAAAACTGAATAAAAAATAAAAAATTTATTTAAAAATAATTTATTTATTTTTTACATTTTTTTTTTGAAAGATTCTTTTATTGAAAATAAAATTATTTATTATTATTATAAATGACACAGGCCTACAAATACCGGGCTCATGTCAGTTGTTGGAATGCTAAGCGTCATTTCCGACCAGAATTGGCCCATCACGTCAGGATCTTGAGATATTTGAGGTTATGTACCCGACAAACGGCGTTTTTTTAAATATCTCAAAATCCTGACTTGAGGGGCCAATTCTGACACCGGATTCGGATTCTACACAGCAAATTACTTCGCAAATGACCCATAGCTTTCCAACAACTAAACCATGTTGGTCTGTGTTATTATTGAAATATAAGGAGTATGTATCGATAAAAATTTTAAAAATCAAAACAGTTTTGTTTTTAAATTTAAAATTCAAAAGTGATCTACATTTTGCTACAAATAGGAAATTATATTTTTTTTAGGCATGGCACCCCAATATGGTCGCCATAGTAGACAGTACCTTGTAATAGTGACAAATAACACTATTTTACACGAAAAATGAACCTTCGTAAAAAAGTGTTTTTGGGGTAATTTTGGGTCGAGAAACTCGAAAATGGCAACCTTTTTTTTTCTTAAGTACCGTTTTCGAGATATTTTCGAAAAACATGCTTTTGGGCACTTATTTCAGTTATTCATCAATATCTCGTGAACAAAACTTTGTATCCATATGAAAGGTATTGATGTGTTCTTTACAATGATATAATTATGCACAGATTAAGTAAAAATTAAAGAAGTTACAAGCAACCAAAGCGGTAATAAGTGTAATTTTTTACCATTTTTTAAAATTAAAAATTTTCGATTTGATTTTTAATAACGAAAAAAATTTTTTAAAAATTATGTTAAGCTTTAAACTGAAAGAAAATTCTTTTACAAACATTCCGAGTCTAAGATCTTTAAAATCGGGTAAGAATTGTAGATGTTATGGAACCATGAACGAAATATCACGACTACAGCTGCATACCAATTTGTGAAGACGTAACTGAACGCAAATGAAAAACTTTGAGTGACCATTTTTTTTTCATACAAAAATGTGATTGAGTGAAGATTGGAACTTCCGTTCATGGTGCTTAAGAAAAAAAAAAGGTTGCCATTTTCGAGATTCTTCACCCCAAATTATCCTAAAAAATACTTTTTTACGATGGTTCACTCGATGAACCATAAATTTGTAAACTAGTGTAATCATAAATCCTTGGAAGCGCAAGATAACTTCAAACATGCTATGATTGTTTATTTTGGAATTTTATGTAAGATAAAAAAAATAAAAATAAATAACCAGAACGCGTCCCAAGATATTCGTGATCAATGGGCACAAAAATCCGTTTTTTGCAATACAATTTTAACAATTTGTAAAATACCCCAACAAATTGAGAGCGTAAAATTCTCTCCAAAATCGGCATACGTCATTATCTTCTACAGATAAGCGTTAATGAGATAGAGGAGGTAGTCCCATAGACCTCTGTCTATAGGCATTGCACTATTACCACAGCTGTAAAGTGCTCTCCAAGAGTACTTAAAATTTAAGTTTTATAAAGTTAAAAAAATTTCCAAAATAATACCTTACAAATGCCATTAACACATATCGCACGATCCGTATAGTTGGAGCGATAATATTCCGCTGGTCGTAAGCAGGGGGTACCGTCTATAACGCTATCGTTTAGCGTAGCGAAGTAGTTCATACCCAACGGTTTGCAATTTAACTCGCACTCGGCATCATCTGGTTAATAAATGTTTATTGATTATTTAATTATACCCATCTCGAATAAACAGTGACTACACACCTTTCACATAGGGCTCCCAACTATAGCGTTGACCTTGAAAATCGACATCGTTAAAGGCTAGACATTGTTGGACACGAAAATCCGGTGAAGATGATGGGCAAGTCTGCTCATTGCAAACTTTGTAGCGCTTATAGAGACCCATGCAGACATCGCTGGGATATCGTTGGCCCGTTGTAGAATTTCTGCAAAGAAACATAGGTTTTTACATTAGTTTTTCTTTGGAAATGGTAAGTATACCTTCGCAGATTCCTAAAAAAAACCCCAAAAAGTCAAACAAATGTAAAAAAATTGTTACCTAGGTATCTAACTAAACCAACTTGAGGCAGAGCGATGATACAAACGTTAGGATACAATATCCAGTGTCTGTTCTATAAACATCCGCAGAAAACCCTGTACCCCTGCTGCTTGGGAATATTCATAAGTGCAAACAATTCATGTGGGGAGCCCCCTCCTTCTATATCATAGTTATAATAATCACAAGACACAAGTTAGTTTTAAATATTTTATTAAACAAAAAAATTGTTATTATTATAGAAATTCCTGGAGGTTTTCAGTTTAGTTCTTCTCGGTGAATTTCTCTTGCAGAAATGCAATCAGTTCTGGATTTGGTGGATTGGTTATTTCGTAAAACGCCTTTTGTTTATCATCAACAGATATATCAGTGTTCAGAGCAGTTTCAGCCTGTTTCTTCAGCGCTTTGATCTCGTCAGCAAACTTGACATCCTCTTCAACCAACAAGTTGTCAAAGAACTCCACCGACTTTTGTAGATCTTGATTGACCTTTGGCAACGCGTCTTGCTTCAGAAATTGCACAAACTCTGGACTAAAGGATTTATCCAAACCAGCCAAGCCTTCCTTCTGCTTTTGCACATCAGTTTCGGCTTGCAACTTGGTCAACGTATCCAAAACTTTCTCTATTTCCGTCTTGTGCTCCGCGTGTGTCAACAGTGACTTGTAGAATTCAATAGAATCTATAATATCCTCTTCGACACTATTTTGTTCCAACTTTTGTTTAATATAACTTTCGAATTCGGGCGTAAACTGCTGTGGCAAACCATTAATGATGGATTGTTTCTCCTCGTAGCTATCCTGCTTCAAGGCCGACTCGTAGATTTTGATAAGCTTCTGTAGATCCTCTTTATGTGTGCCATCATCAGCGGCTAGAAATTTCGCGTATCCTTGTAGCTGATCGCGTATGTGCGCATTAAGAGCCTCAATATTTTCAGCAAAAGTTGGCTATAAACAAAAACCAGAGTTAAGTATGAGATCTTTAAAAGTTCCGCATTTCACTTACCGGCAACAAAACTGTTAGCGCCAGCAGACACAAACACATTAACTTGGCCATAATAAAAGTGATCTTGTTTGGGAAATCCAGAGATACGAAGCCGCAGAGCAACTTCAACTTTATGGTGTTCTAATGTGAGATTGGTAGCGTTTTTATAGCGAAATTCGCTCTTAAATGTTTGCTTTTTGGTCGGCTGATACATAATGTGTGCGTTTGTTAAAATCATTTCAATGTTGACATCTTTATTATACCCAATTCCCAGAAAATGCTCAAGAAGTGTATGCTGGCTTTTAGCTACCGTTTGTAACAGTCGTTAGTAACTTATAACCAAAGTCATGAATAATTTAACTATTTTAGTTTTAGACTGCTACTATAAATGAACAGAGTTCGATATTTCTGCTACTGTCATCTTGCTTTGAGAAAGTTGATCAATTTCTAGGCCTATCGATAACTTCAGTGTATTTTGTAGTCGAATTGGAGCTAGATCTACGCAATTTGTATTCTCCTTGTGTTTGAATTTGCATTTAATACCTTAAAAACTCCCCGAAATTGATTACACTGAAAGAAATTTTGCATAGCATATTGGGAAGATGACGTTTTTGGATTGATTGTGATAATAACTGGTACAATTGTATTGATGGGTTGGGTTGAGTTGTGTAGGCTGCTCGGCACAAGGCCGAGATTACCCGGAGGCCTTGCGGCCCATTGTGATGCCTAATTAAGATAAAGAGAGAAGGTTATAACTAAGGGAGAGAGTGAGAGGGGGGGAGGAGTAAGTTCTATGCGTGCCTAGTCTGTTTCTGCATTCTGTTTAATTGAACCATTTCGAGGATTCGATAAAAATAGCCAGGTCCGTTATGGGTAAGTTTGCCAGACTGCCCAGGTCTTTAAAGAAGGGTTTGCCCAGGTACTGGGTGCATTTCCTAAGAAGTGCAGGGCAGTCTCACAGCAGGTGTTGGATGCTTTCTATCTCCTCCTCATCTCAGCAGCTCCGACAGAAGTCGCTATAGGGGACAAGCATCCTCTCAACCAGAAGGCCTATGGCGCGGTGCCCCGTTACAACTCCTGTCACCCTCCTTGTCCTGCTCTTGTGGAATCGCAGGAGTTCGGAAGTTCGCTTTGGGTTGTTTCTTGGCCAGAATGCTCGGGAGATGTGACAGCCGGACACAGTGTCCCATTGTCGTTACGCCTCGGCTCTGACTATCCTTGTGATCTCTGTAGAGGTCTTGCTATATCCGTAACAGATGAGGCAATAGGTAGCGCCGAACCTTTTCTGGCACACTTGTCCGCTCCCTCATTTCCAGGTATCCCAATTGTATTGATAATTATTGCAATTTTCAGGATTTGCAACTCTTACAATTTTTTGAATAAAAATCATCATAATTTTTGCATCAAAATTGCATTATGACTCCTATTTGTAGCCTGAAGGCCTACATTGCTCTGGCTATAAACCTTTTATAACTTAGTATTAACTTCTACTTTATAATTATATAAATAAACTAAAAAAATAAATAACTCTTATTTTCCATCGATGTAACTATGTAAACAAGCGCTCGAATGGAACGCGCAAGGTAGCAGAAAGAAAGGTCGCCCTAGATGCACTTAGGTCTACAGGGAAATCTTTTAAGGAGGTCAAGGTCATTGCGAAGGATCGTAGCCGATAGAAACATTTTGTAAAGGCCCCATGTCCCACTGACATGCCTTTAAGACCCATACGCAGCATGCAAAAATTCCGCTCAAAACTTCATATAACAAAAAATATCCCAAAAAAGGGAATTTTTTTTTATATGAAATTTTGACATTTCGTGCGCAATTTTCGCATGCTGCGTATGGGCCCTTACTCAAAAGCTAAAAGCATTTAGAAAAAGTGTCTAAAAAAAAAAACAAAAAGTCTACCGCATTAGTTTCTTACTGCTAAGCCGGAGTTTAACCGGACCAGTTCCTACAATGGCGGATCCACAGCGAGTTTTTATGGTCCGGACTCCCTCCAAAGGTGAAAAAATGGGTTGACAGTTTTTTGCGAGCTCTGGTATATATACACTTCGAAGTGAAAAACCCCCCATAAGGCCATATCCTGGATACGCGCCTGAGTTGTTAGTTTACTGGTTGATGATCCCGAAAGGAAGAAAGGAACTTACGCGAAAAAAGTGTGGGCTGACATATATCTGGTGAACCAGATCTTTGATGATGATAGAGTGTGAAGGGAACCATTTACCAGGGATGATTGGCACGCATAGTGATAACTTTTTTTTACCCGATTAGACTAACAAAGCAAATGGGAGGGTAATGTATCTGATAGTGCTGGAGAAAGCATCGATGTTATATCGAGGCATCGATATATCGTAGTTTAAAATATCTATATATCGATGTTGGCAGAGATGTCTTCGGAAGCGACTTGACAGTTCGCTGGTTATTGGCTATAAGATGTCACATTAAATTGAATAAGTCAAGAGGATATTAAGTCATGAATAAAAATAAAAATTTTGTATGATATTTCAAAAATTTCGATAAAGTGCAAAATTTTTTATCTTTTTTTTGCCCAGATCCTTATATGAATACGTCAAATAAAAACAAAAACAACAAACAAACTGAGATCGTAACTCGCCAAAATACGGAAGGGACAAAGCTCCCGTCACAAAAAGCTTTAAGCACGGTGAGGAAGGAACCGGCAGGTGTCCTTCCCATCTCGGAATGTGCCGGTAAGGGCAAGACGGCAAACCCACCGACTTCCCTAGATTCTGAGGGAAGGCAGTCCAGCCCAACCTCGGACGCAAGATTAAAACAAGACAGTTTCGCTTCTTCGTCCAAGGTGGGGGTGGCTGCTAACTCTTCAGAGCCGGCTACTCCTAGGATGCCACCACCAACCAAGCCGTCTTACCAAGACAGAAGACGAGCAGGAGAGATTCTCCAAAGAAATCTGACAATCACCGGAGGGTAAGAGACTGGTCGACGGCCAAAACAATCCTGCCGGGCTTCCAGCCATCAGCCCCGGGCAAACCTAAAGCCAAGGTTAAACGTTAGAGGTCTGCAGAGGAATCTGCTCCAACGCCAAAAATCCTCCTAGGTGTCCTAGACAATGGTCTTATCCCTCGAAACCTGTGGGTAGGAGTGGAAAATGAGCGGCAGGATCGCTTCCATGATGAAATGGAGAGTAATGGAGGCCCCCCACCTCTCTGTAGCGACGCCGGCTGGCATCTCGGCACTGTGAAAACAATCGCATGTGACGATAGCCGCTCTGCGGAGGCATATAAAAAAGCCATCGCAGCCCTCGGTGAGGTATACCCAGGAGCCAAGCTAGTGGCTTTGGACTGGATGGATTGTTTTCAAAAACAATTCCCAAATGGGATTTTTTTATATGAAGTTTTGTCATTCCGCGCGAAATTTTTCGAACTGCGTATACCCCTTAAGGTACAAGAACAAAGCTACAAATGAAAAAGATAAAAACTTATTGAATTGAAAAACTAAAGATTCTTTACTTTGCGGTAACTTTAAAAGCCAAGTGTAACAAATGAGTTGTTGAAATTCGCAAGTGTAGAAGATACATTTATGACTAAGTAGTGTTGACGTCTAGTACTTTGTTAACAAAATAATTAGCATTGATAACTTTCTGACAATTCTGTACCAAGTCAGTCAAACTCTGAGCTGGAAACCAGTTTTGAGTTTCGCCAACTGCAAACAACACGCAAACCTATGAGTAACAAGTATATATGCTATACATATGTACATATATGTATACATAGCTATATACATAAGTAGGTCTTTTAATGTCAAAAACGCGATGAAACTCGCTGATAAAAGCTATTAACTGGCATTGATTCTGATTTTAATGAATTAACTAACTATCTGTCTGGCCAAGTCACACACAATCCAAAAATGGTGATAACTCGACAAAGCGGGGCTTAACGAACCCATCATAAAATTTTGATTGTAGTAGATATGCATAAATATGCTTAGGGATATTTAAATGGACTAAATAGGGCAGAATGCCACTTAAAGTGTATGCATAATTAATTGTCGAAAGATATATGCATTAAAAAAATAAAAATAAATAAAAACTTTTGTTGAAAGCGTGTGTACTTGAATGCAAATTATATAATATACGAGTTATAAATTTTATGACTAACAAAATTTTATCTTTGTAGCACAATAATGTAATAGAATAGTATACTATATGTTTTAAAGCTATGTACATATTTTGAACATTTTGTTAACTTTATATTGATTTATTTGTGTTGACTGATCTAATTTGACTTCTTAAGAAAATTTGGCAATCAACAATTTTTTTGCCGATTCCGCTTAAAGACCTATACGCAGTTCACAAAAATTTCGCACGGAATGACAAAACAAAAAAAGTCCCTAAAAAGGGAATTTTTTTTTTTATATGAAGTTTTGTCATTCCGTGTGAAAATTTTTCGAACTGCGTAGGGGCCTTAAATCTTTAAACGGCTATACCATTTGAAGAGTAACTCTATCAAATTTTCCATTGGCCAAGTGAGTTATGATCTAACACCCAAGGGTTCTGTCTTAAGGGGTCTACGCAATTCGTAAAATTTCGCACGGAATGACAAAACTTCGTATAAAAAAAAATCCCATTTGGAATCTTTAAATCTTTAAACGGCCATACCATTTGAAGAGTAACTATATCAAGTGAGTTATGAGCTAATACTCAAGGGTTCTGTCTTTTCCTCAAAACCACCAGAAAAGTAAGTATTTCGGAAAAATTCAGCACCCCGACGTGACTGGATTTTTTTTCAATCTCTGGCTCGGATTCAGCATCCCCAAAAATACTATATATGAAAAAAATGTGCTACAATCGAGGCGGTGCCGACAGTGTAATACCCTTCCTTCCTTCTCAAAAACAATTTCTTTTTAAGAATATTCCAATTGGACTGGTAGAACGATATTTATAAGTTCTGTAAATTTTTACCGATTTTGATGAGAATCGAAAAGTTATGTCAAAGAAGCTACTTGAGGTACTATATGGGATAAGTTTCAAGTTAATAAGTTGATCTTCCAAAGATCAGTGTATGCGATTGGTTACCGGGTCTAGAGACAACCGCCGGTGTAAAAGGAAAGTCCATAACTAACGAATATCCATACACAAGTGCCAAAAACTTCACCTTTTTTCAAATGCAAAAATATAAGCAACGAATGGGTCTCAACGATGACATGATCCAGGATCGGAATGCCTGCAGACGAATGCTGAGATCGCATACCCACACCTCAGGAGGAGCTTAAACGAGTCCAAAAAGAGGTAAACAAGGGTTTGGGAGAAGAAGAAGAAGTTGAGGGGTGTGGAAGATAACAAGGTAAATCGATTGGGAGGGGGCCTCGAAAAAATTTCATTCATTATGGCCACATTAATAATCCTACCGAAATTGGTGATTTTAGGTTATGTTTAAGCATAATTACGTAGAGTCTAATATTGATGCAGGTTATAGGCAAAGGTGGGTGAAATAAGCACAATTTTGACCATAACTTTTGTTATATTTGTACGATTTTAGGCTACAGATAAAAATATTACAGGCTGTAGCTAAAAAGCGTGATATGCTACTAGGGGAAGCGGGATAAGATATTGATGTGATTCAACAAACTTCGTCTGCTTAGGAAATATGCGTATCTGCTGCATGTCTCTAGCTCTTATAGGCTTCGAAATCTAGTTGTTCATACAGACAGACAGACGGAAGGACGGACAAACGGGCATGGCTCAATCGTAACCCGAGGTTATGATAAGCATTTTGGTACAAAGGACTTGGGATCTGCCACGCCTACTTCTGTCCGTTACATACATTGCACTTATCCAGCATATCCTAGGTACAGTGTTTAAACTAGTGCTGGAAAAAACATCGATGCTATATCGATGCATCGATGTATCGAAGTTTAAAATATCTATATATAGATGTTGGCCAACAGAGATGTTTCTCCAGCACTACTAAACACCCATTTGATGAGTGCAGAAGTGCTGGAGAAGCATCTCTCTTGGCCAACATCGATATATTGATATTTGGAACTTCGATACATCGATATAACATCGATGTTTTCTACAGCACTAGTTTAAACATCGTCGGACACTCGAAGAAGAATTTTTTATGGAGTGCTTTAAAGTTATGTCATAACACATATATGTATGTACACAACAAAAATGGATTTTCGGACTCGTAGGTCAGACCATGACCTCCTTACAATATGTTGTTGGGGTCGCTGAATGCGATCTCCAAAAAATCCCAGCACATAAGGGTTCTGACATAACCTCAGGAGCTCCAATTATTCGCTGTATTTTTAAAGTTATCTTAGAGCCCTAACGTGCTAGGAGTTTTTGTACATTGGATTCGGATTCAGAGGATCATACACTTAAAGGGCCTGTCACCTGTCAGTTTCGCATCACTTTTTATTTTTTGTGTAACTAAATCCAAAGTTTTCTAGTCCGTCAACATTTTTTGTCACTTTTACTGTTTGGTCGTTATTTTTAAATATCTATCAAATTTTTCCTTGGTTGCAGAAGATGGCGATGGAGACGTTATGAAGTTCTAAACATGTTATATGACTTTTATTTTATATATAACGGGTCATCAATCGTGAGGTTTTTTTTTTTTTTTAATGCAAAAAACACAAAAATTTTAAATGAATCGGAAAATCTTTACTATTAACAGACAGAACCATTCTTGCCATTCACTTTTTAAAGAATCTTCTTCTTATGTCCTGTTACTCCTAGTGGAGCATAGGGCCATCACTTTTTAAAGATAATCCCTTTCAAATGTTGGCCGCAACTGCGCCGTAGCGTAGTTCATGCATAATCGGATAACATGGGTAATGTTGGCCTCTAATGCTTCAATCGTAGCTGGCTTGTCCACAAACACTTTAGACTTCACGTAGCCCACGATCTTGGGCTTGAAATTAATTGTTCACCGGAATTGTTTCCATAAAATGTCCTTATAGTACAGTAAAAATAGTTTTTGACCTGGAAAAAATTGCACACTGAAGTTTCTCTTGCTAAATGTATTAAGGACCATCCAAAAAGTCTAAAACCAAATTGGAGACCTCCTCCCCCCGTAGGGTTTTCCGTTATTTTGACACATTTTTGAACCCATTTATCTCAAAATCTATAAGCCGTACACAAAAACTTCCGAGGCAGAAAATGTTTGAAACTGAATTTAAAATTTTACTTGTACTGGAAGGTATACCCAGAAGTTCATATTTTAGGCGGCAGAGGGCGCCAAAGTTACTACAACGCAGTTTTTTGTATTTTTACCCACCTCCTTGCCAATTTTTTGTTTTTGACGTGTATCAAAAATTTGTAGATCTCAAAAAAGTACACAAGACTGGTTTTTGTATCATGTAAGTATCTCTAGTAGTTTCCACGTTATGACGCTTTAAAGTCTTCCCGTGCCTTGAAAAACATGCAAGCGCATCGCCGCTGCTGCGCGCAGGGGGCGCTAAAGTGCTGAACGTATCGTGTACTATGACGTCACGACTAACACACCTTAAACTATACAATCAAAACAAGTTCAATTACTCACCGATTGATGCACTTGCGCGTTTGGGACATCACGCCCCCGCCACAGCTACGCGAACAGCTGCTCCAGTCGCCCCATTCCGTCCAACGCGGATAAGGTCTTATCTTGGGTTTGGGGCGTTTCGTGGTGGTTGTTTTGGCAGTGGTTCTAGTTGTAGACTCGGGCAGCGGAGCACTTGTGCTGCTTGTTGTAGCTAATCTGGGCTCTGCAGTAGTTGTCAAGTCGGTCAACACTTTCGCTGTGGTAGACGTAGTCGTGCTTAAAGACGCCGGTGTAGTCGTGCCCAAAATCTTCTCATGATTGTTAAGGTTTGAGGTATACGTACTGGACACTGTTTGATCGGTACTCGTTGTTAAAGTTGACATGGTTGTGGTTTCATGCTCTGGATACACCTCATTTATGCTCCATTTTTGTTTGAATGCAGAGCCCTTATGAAATCGCCATAAATTTGCGGGCTCAAAGTATGACTTTAGATTTGTTGTGGGTAAGGAATACGGCTTTGGTTTATTACGCTGCCTTAGCCATTCTTGATGTTTCTGTGGAAATAGAATATATTAGCATATGTCATAAGAATTTTTAAGTAGGCATAATAAAAAAGTACAGCCCCTCCTAGGAATTAAAATGGATTAGAATAGAAGTAGAATCTCAAATAGTATTAAGAACAGAACAAATGCTTAATTTCATATAAAGGCCCATACGCAGCATGCAAAAATTTCACACGAAATGTCAAAACTTCATATAAAAAAAAAATCGCAAATGGTGGGAAATTTTATATAAAAAAAAATTCCAAATGGTGGGAAATTTTGTTATATGAAGTTTTGACATTTCGTGCGAAATTTTTGCATGCTGCGTATTGGCCTTAAATGTCAAAAAATTAGGTTCTTCTTTTAGCTCTCTCCGCAGAAAAGTGCCGTGTCTGGGGGATCTGTAAGACAGGCTGCCGGAAGCCCTGTAACCAATTCTTGGCAAGCTCTACGCTGCTCTCTGTATTTCTTTCTGGTTAAAGGCCTATACGGAGTTTAGGGATATTCCATTTGGGACTTTTTTTTTTTTATATGAAGTTTTGTCATTCCGCGCGAAATTTTTCGAATTGCGTACACCCCTTAAGGAAGAAGTGAGAAGATTTATAACTATCAGTCTTCTTAAGTCTTATTTACATAATACAGTATAGCAGTGTTGGGCAGTCTCTCAATATACATAACTCGCGAGGCTATTGCATCGAAATCTGCCGCAGCGCAGTCGGCTCTTGCACGGTCCAAGTGTGTGAAATCTCTCTCTCGTTTTTGCTTGATTGCGGTTCTTGCTCTCTCGTGCACTTTTGCTTACTGCGCTGTTCACTCACACAAAGAAATGTTCGCTTGCATGAGTTTTGCCCACCACTGCAATATAGTATTTAAAAAAAAAAAAGTTTTAAAAAATGGAATGCGGCTCTTAATGTCGATAAAAAATATTGTTGCTTTATTTTTATTTTCTTGCATGTGAAATGTTTTCCCAAAAGCGAAACCTTTGACAGTGACTTACGGCTAGGGTTATGTAGGAACTGAAAAAACACGCTAATTCAATTCCAAAAAAAAAATTTACATATAACAGGGCTACCCTGAGAGATTTTGAGCCGCTGAATTCAAATCTGACGTCCAAAACTTCTTAGCACGTCAAAATTCTGACACAACCTCAAAATGCCCATATATATATATATATTCCTTTATTCATACAATATAAAAACTTGATTATGTTATATGAAAGCTCAACAGGAGCATAGGGCGTCAACAAATTCTCTCCATCTACTTCTGTCTTTTGCCAATGTTTGAGCTGGTTCCATGTCATATGTTGACCAGCTCCTTCATTTCGGGCCATTCTTATCCAGTTGATTCGTGGTCTTCCGGGGCGTCGATGGCCCTGCGGATTCCACTCGAGTGCTGCTCTTGCAATGTCTTGGGCTGGCCAACTTAGAGTGTGGCCAATCCATGAACATTTCCTTTTTCGGATTTCTAGCTCGATAGGGTGGATTTCAGCTAGATCAAGTAGCTGCTCGTTTGTAACCCAAGTGGGCCAAAAAATTCTCAAGATCCGCTTAAGGCATCTATTGACGAACGCTTGTAGTTTTCTGCGTGTTGTTTGTGTTGTGCTCCATGTGGTGTAGCCGTAAAGGAGCACCGACAGTACGCTGCATTTAAAAATGCGGAGCTTTGTTTTCGTGTTTATATTGTGCGCTCGCCAGATTCTGGTCATCGATGAGAAGGCAGTTCGAGCTTTGTTGATGCGTTCGGTTATATTTGACGTGGATCCACCGTTCTTACAGACTACGCTGCCAAGATACGTAAAGGAGTCAACGTCTTCTATGGGTTGGTTGTACAATAAAAGTGTTGTTGTGTTGTTGGAGACGATGCGCATTAACCTCGTCTTCTTTACGTTGACTCTTAAACCAACTTTACAGGCGTTTTCAGCTAGGCAGCGAAGTTTCCTTTGTATGTCGTCAAACCGCTGCGCTAGCAGGCAGATATCATCCGTTTCCACCTTAAGCCGCTGGGAAGGTCTCGGTTTGTCTGATCCATTACACCGTCCAGCAGGATCAAAAACAGTGTAGGCGAAAGGACACACCCTTGTTTCACCGCAGTACCAGACTCGAATTCGTCGCTTAACACGCCTTTAAAGCGGATCATTGACACAATTTTGTCGAGGATGCCTTTACTGTTGAGGCTTTCCCACAGAGCTGGACGGTGGACTGTGTCGAAAACACGCTTTAAGTCAACCAAAAGCAGGTATAGTGGGCTGTTATATTCAATTGACTGTTCAATTAAGATCCGAAGCGTAGTAGTGTGATCTGCACATGATTTAGTGGACTCAATCACAGGTGATATTCGGGAGAGGATAATCGAGGATAGTCAGAATTCTGACACTACCTCAAAATACCCATGGAATGAGGTATTTTGGAGATGATCTCGGATTCGAACTCAGCGAACTCAAAAACATATAAAAAGCACTGTCTAAGACCTTTCAGATCAAACGATTTTTACCAACCCGAAGAGTAGGCTTTAGTTTATTAACATTTCGCAGGACTCACCTTTATGCGTTCTATAGTGGATAGATCCGCCTGTATTAAATGTATTAGAGCAACTACTGTTAATGAAATACTGCAATAAAAAACGAAAAAAAAAATAATTAAAACATTAATCAAGCAAAATTTTGATGAAAAATGAAGAAAATCTCTTTTTAGTTCTGCTATAGTTCCAAGTGACCTGTTAAGTTGTAGGTCAGTCAATGCTACCCAATGATTAACTGGCTAGTTATTCCGGAAAGTAATAACTTATTGCTTACTGGTTCATTCAATACCCACAAATGCTTATAAAGAATGGCATTTTAATTGATCTGAGCGGAATGTTGTATATCAGCCCCAAAATATGTCGAATAAATTATAGTTTTTAATTATCATCATGGAGAAGAAATCCACACAAAAATTTAATTGAGTTTAATTGTTTAATGTGGTGCTATGCCTAATGTTTCTTTATTGTGGACCACAAGCCTCATAAATAAATTTGTTGGTGATTCTCGTGGTTAAGAGAACTTGGAGCTCGAGCCATCTTCTACGACAACATGGCAGAGTAAACCACACATGTTGTTTTCTTTGTTGAAAACTTTTTATGGCCTACGCAGACTCACTTAAAAGTAATCAAAAATTAAGAAAAAAAATAAAGAAAAAAGAAATAATTTATATAATCAGCTAATCAGGCTCGGTATGTAGCGCCGCTTACATAATGCATTTATTTGAGCATATATTAGGCATAAGTACAATGCTACAAAGTATATAAAAGAAGACTTTGTATCGAGCTATAATATATTTAAGTCTTTATTTATAAGACATCAAATTAAAATAGAAAAAACCTTACCTGATTGTGTAGAAAAAATTCGCCATTATTTATTTGATATGTTAGGAAGTTGAAAAACTGTCAAATATTCTGCAATAGAAAAAAATATATTTTCAAGATAGTAAAGGCCCATACGCAGCATGCAAAAATTCTGCACGAAATGTCAAATTTTCATATAAAAAAAATTCCCTTTTTTGGGATATTTTTTTTTTATGAAGTTTTGACATTTCGCAGCATGCAGCATGCAAAAATTCCGCACGAAATGTCAAAACTTCATATAAAAAAAATTCCCTTTTTTAGGATATTTCAAACTTCATATAAAAAAAATTCCCTTTTTTGGGATATTTTTTTTTTGTATAAAGTTTTGATATTTCGTTCGGAATTTTTGCATGCTGCCCATATGCTTAAATAATTAGGTAAATTTTAAATGATGGCTTAATAGTAAAACTGAAACAGTGATGATCTCTAGATCCGAAGATTACGGAGCATAATTTGAAATAAATCTAAATTATGATACTTTTATGGAAACTGCTAAAATATTGATTTCTCGATTACTGAGGGATCCCAAAAGGGGACCACAAAAAAAAGTGTTCTAAAATGCACATGTGGCAGAGCCACCCTTTTGGATTTGGAGCCGCTGAGTCCGAATCCCCAGCACGTCAAAGGCCCTGACATAGCCTCTAAATACACCATTCAAATTTTTTTAGATTTATGATTTTCAACGATGTTTCTGGGGGTATCAACCAAACTATTCCGTTTAACATGGCTTTTTGAGCCGGTTGGAATGCCCGGCGGTGAGTATAATCCTAGGTCCGCCATTTTGTAATGTTGAAATTCGAAACCCAGATTCGTAATAAGCAACCCCGAAAACCAAAATTTGCATACCCAACTCGAACTTTAAACACAAAAATTAAAAACCACATCTTAGGTCCGCCATTTTGAAATTTTGAAAAACTTATCAGGTACTTATTTATAATCAGCTACCACAAAAGTGTCTAAATAGCATATAAAAGGGGTTGCAATAATGTTTTTCTGAGAATAAGATTAAAAATAGTGATTTGTTGCTACGCCATTTTGAAATATCAAAAATCACAAAACGGCTTTAAAAAGTTCATTTATCTTCAAAATTGAAGTGGGAGTAGGGGGGTGATTGATATGACAGAGAATGACCCAAATAAAGGGTGTTTTTTAACAGCATCCGGATTTCCGAAAGGGATATCTCTGAAACCAGTTGTTACTTTTAACAAATTCAAATTTCAGTTTATTCAGTAAGGACTAACAATTCATCATAGTAAGATTTACAATCAAAATCAGTTTTCTGTTGTAAAAACTTATAGAGCTCTTCGTATAATTCATGGACCGCATAATCGTCAATCAGGACGTGCTGTTCGTCGTGTTCTTGATCATGTACGAACTCATTTGACATTCGACATTCAGACGATGTCTGAACACCAATCAGAATTAGTAGAGCACGGTCCGAAGAAAATTTATCCATTCGCAACGCGTTACCATCAATGTTGATCGATACATAGCGATGATCAATGAATTTTTGTTTCCAAATTTACGTGACATCGATGTCGAAGAGTTCTGGTTTCAACAGGATGGCGTTACGTGCCATAGGCGACCGCAACCATTGATTTACTGAAAACTCAATACGCTGAGAAAGTTATTTCAAGAAATGCGCCAACCAACTGGCCGCCGCGGTCGTGTGATTTGACCACTTTAGATTATTTTCTTTGAGGACACGTCAAGTTGTTGGTTTATGTAAACAAGCCAGCACGTGTCATAACTGAAATACGACCCCAAATGCTCGATAGTGTGGTCAAAAATTGGAACCACAGGATGCGCTTTGTAGCTCGTAGTCGTGGTGGTCACATGCCAGAGATATTTTTCAAATATTAAATGATACGAAATTATATATCTAATAAAACCATATTTGGGGTCATTACATTAATTTTTCTATGTTTTATTTAAGTTTGAAATCCGGACGCGCTTAAAAAACACCCTTTATATTTTTTTTTAAGGCAATGTTTTATTACTATATACGAATATAGGATAGTCCAAGTTTCCTTTTAATATTATGGTACAATAGTTCTCAAGGCCACTTTCTTAACAAGATATTAATAAATAAACCTAATGTATGCTGGGACCCAGAGCACACAAATATCTCCTTGAACTGGGACCCAAAATAGGGTCGGAGACTTCCAGGCACAAGATAAATTTACTATTAGTTTAGGTTAGGTTAGGTTAGGTTAGGGCGGCTGCTGGCTTGAAAACCAGCACACTTAGGCCTGGGCTGGCCCGTTGTGACACCGCACGAATCTCTCTGCTTTACCATTTCATTTTTACCCTTCTCCTATTTGTTATGCTTAGAAAGGGTCCCATCCTGCTGCAGCAATGTAGCTCGCAATCTTTATCGGACAAATGAACTCCAGCCCTGCTAGGTTCTGAAGGAAATAGTAACCCAGGTGCTTTTTCCTTTAGTCTAGCAGCGTGCACTCCAACGAGCCAGTGCCCAGTAATCGCTCTGATGACTGCCGAACACTGTGAACGGTTAAGACTGCCAAGTTTGGTGGAGCGTTTTGCGTCAATGGTTGGCCATACTTGGCGGTTGATCCTACAGTGAGGTGTGTTGTTCACAGCACCCAGATAAGGCTAATAACAAACTGCTGTGCCATCTCTTGAAAAGAATTGCGGCAGTTGTTGACTGTCGTCGCATTTGAGGATAACGAACGAAGTGACTTAATAGCTGCCTAACTATCTGAGTAAATGTTTATTACCCTGTTGTCTGGGCTTGCGTTGCGTAAGCAGATTAAAGCCTCGTTTATGGCAACGACTTCTGCCTGGAAAACACTACAGTGATCCGGGAGCCGGAAGGACTGCCTGATATTTAGTTTTTCTGAGATAACCCCTCCCCCAACTTGATTGTTGATTTTGGAGCCGTCCGTGAAGAAACTAATGGAGTCTTCTTGACCCGGCTGATTTCCTATCCACGATTCTCTTGAAGATATAATGGTAGTAAAAAGAGTAGAGGTGTATTCCTGAGGGATACAGTAATCGGTAGCTGACCCAATAGTGTCTTCTACAAGAATGGACGAGTGCCCATAACCTAAGACTGCCCAGCTTTGAGCATGCTTTAGGATGCTATTAAGAAGCGATAAAAGATTTAGAAAAACTGCCGGCTGAATCTGCTGGTCCGGCCAACCTTGGTTTCTATAACTTAAAGAGGTTCAAATGCTTAGTTATAAAAACGAATAAAATTTTGTGTAGTTCAGAAGAAACCCTTATAGACGATACTACATACTAAGTGTGATGAAGTAGTCTATAGAAAGGTGGTGTCCGACAATTAGATTTTTTTTCAGAAAACGAACAGATGATTAGCTTTAAAATCCAGAAGATTAGACTATTAAAGTGTTTCTACACAGCATTAATCGATAACATTATACTTAATTCGGTTGTTTTGATGAGCTCATAAACTTTGGAGATCAAAGAAACACGGGCTTCACGGAATAGTACCAGCACATCAAATTTAATATTACTAATCTAATAATAAACTACGTCACAAAAACATGTGCTAATAGGAATAACGTAAGATCGATCAACAAGTTCACAAGTGGGCGCTACTTTTCTCAATTTCTTTGATGGGATGTCAAAAAATTTATGCTAGAACTCATCAAAGCTCAAAAGCTGCCTGGAACTCAACATATGTACAGCAACATTTATGACAACTTTGTACATAATTAAATGATTATTTTGCATTGTACCACATGGAGAGATACAAAGTACATACACAAGTTTTCTATATACTTCATACACATATGTATTTATTTGCGTATATGTGCTCTTTTTTGACAAACTTTAAAAAATGATGATCAATTTTAGATATAGCGTAAAAGTTTCATTGTTTTTTATGCATAGTTGATTTTTTTTTGGGACACATGAACATTGATCTAAATGAAATTTGAAAAGATTCCTAAAATGCTTGTCACGCCCAACTATACATAATGATCTCATTACAATGCCAGCTCCATTGAATACATGGCGTCCCATTGAAGCATTAGTTAACAATTAACCCAATTTATTTAACGAAAACGCATGAAATGCTAATTGGTAATTATGCTAAATTATTAAGTAAGTATTAATTGGAAATTTTGCAACTAAATATATTTGAGAATGCTGTGCGTGGTTCCAGCATAAACAAAATATTTATATAAATATGTAAATTTGTAGTCAATAAAGCAAAGTTTAAAAAATAATTAAATAAGTCAAGGCGGTTACGAACTGATGAATACCCTGCAAGCACTTCTCCCCAATAAAAAGGGTTATCAGCTGCATAAAGATTTCTATTGAAGGGGATTGCAAGTGAGTACAAGTGAACTAGCTGACAGTGTTGCACAGTGGCACATTTACACTTTATTTGTATAAAAATAATTTCAAATGTAAGACATGAAAATTTAAAAATAACTTAAGGCCCATACGCAGCATGCGAAAATTACGCACGAAATGTCAAAACTTCATATAAAAAAAAATTTCCCTTTTTTGGGAAAAAATTACGAAATGTCAAAACTTCATATAAAAAAATTCCCTTTTTTGGGAAATTCCGCACGAAATGTCAAAACGTCATATAAAAAAATATCCCAAAAAAGGGAATTAACAAATGTTAATTTTTGTGTAATTTTCTTTCTTTAAATTAACCCCATACATATTTATTTTAATTAAATTTTAATATAAACAATAAAAAAATTCTTTGTTAAAGGCTCAAGGCCTATACGCAGTTCGAAAAATATCGCGCGGAATGACAAAACTTCGTATAAAAAAAAAGTCCCAAAAGGGATATCCCAAATGAGATTTTTTTTTATATGGTTTTGTTATTCCGTGCGAAATTTTTTTTTTATTCTGCGTATCGGCCTTAAGCAATAAGTTTTTTAATATTTATTAACAAAACTGATTCTTTTTGCACAATGTAAACACTGAATATGTATTCACTTTAAATATTAAAAAAAATATTTTTAATTATTGTTTTTTTTTTTAACATTGTTGCATTAAATTGATTCTATTCTTATTAAAAAAATAAAAAAACCTAAAATATGGCTTTCTCAAAAAAAAACTAATAATAATAACATTTTTTATTTGGTTAACATTCTTTAAGAGCCTAATTGCTAATAAATATTAAAAAAACTGGTTAAATTTTACAAAAATATATTTTGTTTTTTTCCCAAAAATTGTTTTTCATACAATACACAAAAAAAAAAAAAAAATAAAAAAAAATTGGTTTAAGTTTTAAAGCAACATACTTTAAAAATAAATATTAATAATAACATTTTTAATTTGATTAATAAAAGAGCATTTCTTCGTTAAATATTACAAAAATATAATTTTTGCCTTTTTTTCACAAAACATTTTTTTCATTAAATACAAAAAAAAAAATGCAAAAAAAAAAATGGTTGACATTTTTAAGGAACATGCAAAAATAATATTTTTGACGTAATTTTTCACAAAAATTGTTTTTCATACAAAATTTTTTTTAAAAATGGATCACATTTTAAACGAACATACTTTAAAAAAATATTAATAACAACATTTTTAATTTTATTAAAAAAGAGAGCATTTACTTAAGAGCTTTGTTGCTAAATTATATTAAAAAAAATATAATCTTTGACGTCTTTTTTCACAAACAATTATTTTCATACAATTAAAAAAAAAAAAATTAAGAAAAAAATTGGTTTTCATTTTAAAGGAACATAGTAGTTACAAAAAAATTTTAATAATAATATTTTTAATTTGTTTAATAAAAGAGCATTTCTTTAAGACCTTCATTGCTAAATTACCCCAGACAAATAATTATATGTGCATTGCTTCAACTACATTTATTTTTTAAAAGAAGGCTTAACTTATTAATGTTATATTTTTTTGTTTTAGTGTTTGTTAAGAGCTTTCAAAAAAATATAACTTTAATTTTTTATTAATATTCCTTAATACTAAAAAAAATGGATGCAGATTTTCTCCATAGAAAATAATTATACATATGTGCATAACTCTATTTTGCTTAAATAACTAGTTTATATTGCCTATTTCCAGAACTTCAAGTAATGTAAGTTAGATATTGTATTTCCATTTACTTTATAAACAAATTTTAGGCTGCGGGGCATTAAAAGTGCGAGAATTTTATAGGGTGAAAATGTGTATTTTGGGCATAATCCACTACAAGGTCACTTTATAGGTCTTCTTAATAGTCATACTTCGTTATGATAACAAAAATGTTTTTGAATGGCATCTCTAAGATATTTTCAATCAGATTTTGGCCCAAGTTTGTCGTAGGCCACTCCATAAATGCAACATTTTGCACCCTAAAGTATGATTTTGGAGCTTCTGCTCCGTGATTTAAAGCCTCAGCAGGCTGAATTCTCTTGTTGCGGCCGGTAGATCCTTCGAATATGGTACCGAATCGTAGTTCGTGTAATTTAATATATTCCTGTGCATATATGTGTCCAGGTAAAAACATTTCGGATCCTTGCAAATAACGTTAATCGCAGACTGTATTATGAGGGATTTTCCGCAACCAATTCGTTCTTAACATACTATGTTAAATTTATACCTTATGTCTTGTAATTCTTGTTAAATAACATCAAAATCGTCCAAATTCGACGTTTTCCATCAAATTCAGTGTTCTTTGATCCCTTTTTATAAATACTTTGAGCAATTATAGATTGTAGTGCTTGCGCCTTGGCATACCATTGATATAACATGGTTTCCGGCCTATGGGACCTTATATTACGATTCGGTCCACCTCACTTTTTTACACTACATGCAGTTAAGTAACAATGAGGATTGATCTCGACCTAGTCTTCTTGAAATTCATCATGTAATAAGTATCCAACTGCCGGATGGCCCATTTGGACCATCCGCCAATTTTAGGAATTGCACCCATGCCCTTGTTAATTGAGTAGTTTTCTAGGTTTTTTTAAAAATTTGCGATGTCTAATTGAAATGACAACAATTTTGACTGCTTCTAACCCAGATAAAAGGATTCCTTTAATCCTTCCCTTCTCTTCATCCTACTTTTTGGTATACGCAAGCATTTTTTACAATTGTGATATCTTTTTCAAAAAATAAGGTCAATATTTACATGAAATCATCTTTAAACATTAAATTATATATATCGTTCTATCGACTCAAAGATTTCATACATCTTTCTAACTTTAAAGTTTTTTTTTTTCGAATCAAAGCTGGAAGCTTTTATAAAATTTCGTGAGAGAACCATTGGACCTATTTAGCACAAAGTATATAACAATAATCAATAAATAAATTATAAATTATAATTAATAATATAATAATAAAATAAAACAAATTGTGTCAAATAATAATAATGTTTTCTAACAAATAAATGGAAACCTATTGTACCCATGACTGCTTGAATCGGTTGTGAATTATAAGTACTTATATTTTTAAAAAATAATGTACATTAGTTAGCCGGTTTTTTATGCTTATTGCACTAGTTTACAGCAAAATGTATCCTCAACATGTTTTACTCGTTTCCGTAGTAAAATGGTACGCTTAATCCGAAAATGAAGTCCAAAATTTTTTCATGGAACAGATTTCGAGATATTTCAAAAAACTATTTTTCGTTGTGCTTCCTTTGTTTATGGAGATATTGAAACCAATCCTTTTTAATTTTAAATTATTGCTTTTGCATTAATTAACAAATCTTAAAACTTTTCTGGCGACGTTACAGACCTAGTGGAACTCGTAGACCAAATAACTCTCTATGCACATATAATTATTTTCTATGAAAAGTAAAAGGATTTAATGTAACGGTACCTAAATTGACAAAAACAAGGAAGGTTGTTTTGTGAAAAACAGTCACAAAGGATGTCTTCAAAAATCTGCATACTCAAAATTAATATTCCGCTGATCATAAGTGTGATATATAAAAAAAAATGTATGCACATATAATTATTTGTCTGGGGTATATTTAAAAAAGTTCGTTAAATGTAAAACAAATATCATTTTTGACGCCATAAATACAAAAATATCATTTTTGACGTAATTTTTCACAAAAATTGTTTTATTTTTGCATACAATACACAAAAAAATAAAATTAAAAAAAAAAATTGTTCACAATTTAAACAAACATATTTAAAAAAAATATTAATAATAACATTTTTAATTTGATAAAAAAAAGGAGCATTTACTTAAGAGCCTTGTTGCTAAATTATATTTAAAAAAAAAATAGTTAAATATTACAAAAATATAATCTTTGACGTCTTTTTTCACAAAAATTACACAATAATAAAAAAAAATGGTTCACATTTTAAAGGAACATACTTTAAAAAAATATGAATACATAATAACATTTTGAACTTAATCAAAAAAGAGAAGCAATTCATTAAGAGCCTTATTGCTAAATTATATATAAAAACAGGTTAAATATTACAAAAATATAATTTTTGACGTCTTTTTTGACAAAACAAATTTTTTTCATACAATTAAAAAAAATGTATTTTAATTTTTTTTCAATTGTAATTAAATTAATTTAAAAAAAATTTATTTGAATTTTTTTTTTAATTGTATGAAAAAAATTTAAATAAAATTTTTTTTAATTGTAATTTAATTGATAATAAATTAAAATAAAATTTTTTTTAGTTGTAATTAAATTAATTTAATTAAATTAAATTTTATTTTAATTTTTTTCATACAATTAAAAAAAAAAAATTAAAATAAATTTTTTTTTTAAATGCAATTAAATTAATTTAATTAATTTTAAAAAAAATTTATTTTAATTTTTTTTTTTAGTTTTATGAAAAAAATTTGTTTTGTCAAAAAAGACGTCAAAAATTAATTGTATGAAATAAATAAATAAATTTATGTGTGAAAAAAAAAAATTAAAATACAATTTTTTTTTTTTTTTTTGTACAATTAAATTGTCCCTACAGCTTATACATTTTTCCAAATATTTTGTACTTTATTTAGGCTTTTTCTATAAAATGTTTCTTAAAAAAATCATTAATATTGGAATAAGCAAGAACTCCAGAGCAGTGTTGTGTAACTATTTCTTTTTTCTTTTTTTGGATCATACATGTCTTAGGCATGAAATATAGGGATCTGATTTACGTTAATTACAAACTTATGGTATGAAAAGTACTAACCAATCTATCATGCAGGGTTATCACGTCTGGGCGATTACCTATCATTCCAATACTAGTTCCCAACAATTCGATTCCGCCGTTCGCAATAGTTAGGCCTGTCTTCGACGACGCCCTGGCATATTCTGCGCTTGGATATTGGTTTGCATCCATAGAAGATGGTTTTGTCACAAGAACTAAAGCAAAATGACTTGGCAAAAAAATCGTGAGTTTACTTCGTGAGTTCGCTGTTTGGGTCCTGGAAGAGATGGAAACCCATCGCAACTTTCATCGAAAAATCATATTCTCCGATGAGGCTCATTTTTGGTTGAATGGCTTTATTAATAAGCAAAATTTGCATTCAAAATCAAGCCCCTAAGTGATTCATGGATCGCCATTACATCCCGAAATACTTCTGTTTGGTGCGGTTTATGGTATGGTGAGGTCCGATGATCTACATCTTTAAAAATGAAGAAGGACGCACCGTCCGATGTTGACCGATTTTTTTTCCGGAATTTGATGATCGATTGAGGTCGACGATAATTACTTCAAACAAGACGGTGCAACGGCTACAATGGACTTATTGCTATCAAAATTCGGTGAGTCATGAATTTCGCGAAATGGACTCAACAATTGGTCGTCTGATTTAACGCCATTGGACTACTTTTTATAAGGCCATGTTAAATCTAAGGTTTTTGCCAACCATCCCAAGACACTTGATGAGTTAAGAGCCAACACTGGAGCCACCATTGAAGCCACCCGAATTGGTGCATCGCGTCATCGAAAATTGGTCTGACCGGATCAAGCAGTGCAAGAGTTTGGCTACTCTGGTTATTTGAACGATATATTGCTTAAATCATAAATGGCATAGAATATACATACCATCCAATTAAAATAATACACACCATATTTGAGCAAAATTAATGTGTTTAATTTAAATTTGAAAACCTATCGTCCTTATGAGAATAGTGTGCGTCACGGAATTCTCCTGCATAAATCGGCAAACTTTACCTAGGTGGAGCTAATGTGTAATTTTGCGAAATATTTGGTTTTTTAGATCTGCAATGAACATGGTTAAATCTCTATGCGAGACGTTGAAGATACTCAAACGTCGATATGCCTGCTGCCTGCACAAATCTATAATACCCTTGTGCCTATGGCTACAGGGTATGAAAACTTTCGCATGAATGAGCTCGTATGCAAAGCAGCAGCAGCAGAGGCAGCTAAAAGATCGACATTTTGCGATAGATGTCACAAATTTTCGGGTTGAAACAAAATCTTATCACCAGCAACACATCGGAAGTCGTTAGAACAAACACATGCGTTTGGGTACGTAATATGGACATCACAGCGCACAAAAGCAGATCACACATTTTCCCATTCCCCCGCATGCCGGGGGGGGGGCAACGAAATCGGCACAACATTAATAAAAATCATCAACTGTAACCGATCAAATCGTGCGTAACGATGCTAGACAAATCCGCAAGCAATGGCGGTGGCGGCATAGGCCCCCACATTGGGGCCGCCATTGTAAAGTGATTCGAAAAGTTTTAGTTTTTTTTTTTTGTAATAGTTTTTTCGACGCACAAAAAAAAAAACTGGGATGGGCAGCACATCATTTGCCTGATGAACTGCTGCTACAGCAAACAATTCCAAGCTACTCCACTCTGTGTTTGGATATTTGGATGAATTTAGAGATAGATAGAAAAAAAAAAGCCCCAACTACAGGAATGCTATTGACCTTCATGGTGACTTATTTTGAATATTGTAGTGATGCAAGTATTTCGAATATGTAAGCCTCAAAAAATTAATTGAGCACTATTTATAGATTAGCTGCCGTATTAAATACGTAGAAAAAAAAAACAGCGGGCTTAAGTAACTGTAATGGCATAATGCTCTTCGCAAAACTATGTCAATGGAGCCATTGCATTCGGAGAGTGATTCATATGTGTAACCAAGTGTGTTTGTCAAGACTGTCATGGGAGCGATTTTTATGCACTTGATGAAACTGTCTCATAGAGTGTCTAAAGTACAAAATACTTGAGAAGATATATGGAACGGACGCATATGGATCAAGTTAGATGTTGCAGTTGGAGTAGCATGACTAAAAGATACACTGTATGTTAGAACAAGAGACTTTTTGGTGTTGCAAGCTATTGGGTCGTTCACTAAGTAATTTCGTTTGATGACAACAGCTGATCTTATCGAATTTTTTCGCAGCCAACTTCACACTTAAGCGCTTTACCTTTATATATTTGAACAGCTGATATAGTAAAGGCTTTTTTGTAAAAAATTTTGTTACATTTTTTGGAATAGTTTTTGTTTGGTGCCCTATCGAAGATGGAAGATCGAAAACAACATTTTCGGCATATTTTACTGTTTTACTATCAAAAGGCTAAAAATGCAGTTCATGCAAGGCGAAAATTATGTGATGTGTACGGAGAAGATATGTTGACCGAAAGCCAATGCCAAAATTGGTTTGCAAAATTTCGTTTCGGCAATTTCAATCTTGAGGATGCACCACGTCCTGGAAGGCCTCTTGAAGCCGATGTGGATAAAATAAAGTCGTAGGTCGATGCAAATCGTCGAATAACAACTTGAGAGATTGCTGAAAGATTAAATTTGTCTAACGCGACCGTTCACAAGCACATGAAACGTCTAGGATTAATTTCGTAGCTTGACATATGGATTCCTCACATTCTTACAGAACGAAATTTGCTTCGTCGCATTAACGACTGTGATTTGCTTATCAAACGTCAAAGAAGTGATCCATTTTTGAAGCACATTGTTGCTGGCGACGAAAAGTGAGTTGTTTACAAGAATGTAAAGCGCAAGAGATCATGGTCTAAAAAGGATGAACCAGCTCAAACCACTTCGAAGGCCGATAGTCACCAAAAAAAGGTTATCTTGTCTGTTTGGTGGGATTTCAAAGCGATCGTTTATTTTAAACTTTTGCCCGACAATACCACGATTAATTCTGAAGTGTATTGTGATCAGCTGGACAAATTGAGTGATGCAGTCAAACAGAAGAGGCCAGAATTGATCAATAGAAAAGATGTAGTGTTCCACCAGGATAATGCGAGACCTCATACAAGTTTGATGACTCGCCAAAAGCTTTTGCAGCTTGAATGGGATGTACTACCACACCCACCATATTCTCCAGACTTGGCACCTTCGGACTATTACTTGTTCCGGTCTCTGCAAAATTTTTTGGATGGGAGAACCTTCACCTCAAATTAGGACGTCAAAAACCACTTTGACCAGTTTTTTGCCTGCAGGGATCAAAAATTTTATGCGCGTGGAATCAAACTCTTGCCCGAAAGATGGCAAAATGGAGAATAAAGTGTTTTACACAATAAAAAAATCGTGTTTACATTGCACTTAAAAAAAACGAAATTACTTAGTGAACGACCCAATATAATATCGACAAAAAAAAATCGTTTTCCAGAGCACACAAAAACGAATCCGAGTAAAATTGTTCGATTTGTTTTTTTCGTTTTCTGGAGCACGGTGGAATATATACAAGTTCGTTAAAAAGAAGGAATTCCTTTTAAACAAAACTCCATTTTAAACTAAACTAAAAAGTTAAGGTAAATTATTATTTGTAGAAAATATGATTCACCTGTAGATGTCTCGGTGTCCGATTCAGCTAACCCTATTATACGATTTTCGAAACTTCCGCCTCTAAAATAGCATATTACTATTATATATTATTTATTTTTGACGTCCTCTGCTCCAAATAGGACTTAAAGGAACAAATATGTAAATATATATATATTAGGGGGGGTCAATTTGTATGGAGCCAAAACGTCAATTCGCGGCGTACCCTGGGATTATTCTACGGACAATTCTAAGCAACTTTGCCAAAGAAACCATTGATCTATCTCGAATTTCGAGCCTGCAGATTTTTAAAAATAGATTTTTTCCCCTATAACGACAAAAACATAACATTTTAAACCAAAACTTCTCATCTTTTTACGTGTATATAGGGGGTTTTGGAGGTCAAGGAATTCATTTTTGATGTTTATTTTTACTTATGATTGCCGCCAGAGGGCGTTTTGTGCATATTTTGGAATTTTTTCGCTTTTTCGGGAAAAATTACGAATTTCTTGCAAAAATCGAGAAATATTTGACTTTCTCGTACGGCAATCTAGGGCAAAAAATGTATTTTTAAAAATCTGCAGGCTCGTAATTCGAGATAGACCTATGGTTTCTACGGCAAAGTTGCTTAGAATTGTCCGTAGAATAATCCTAGGTGGCGCCGTAAATTCGAAAAACATTTGACCCACCCTTATATACATTATTTCCTACATTTATGATTCGATTATAATGATATTTGATATCAATCGAAAGACCTTTTATTTTCCAAAGTTTTCCCATAAAAACTAAAGCTGTAGCTTTGAAATTTAAAGAAAATATATCAGCTTATAATTACACAGACCAACATGGTTTAGTTGTTAGAAAGCTAAGGGTAATTTTCGAAGTAATTTGCTGCGTAGATTCCGAATCCGGGGCCAGAAATGGCCTACCACGTCAGGATTTTAGGATATTTGAGGCTATTTACTCGTAAAACTGCGTTTTTCCCTGCTTTTGAGATTACGTACAGGGTGCAAATAATTTTTGTGGTCTGTCACTCCAGTTATATCATTTAGTTCCACTCTTTCCCTTTAATTTAAAAGTTCAAGCGATAATTTACGATTAATTTTTTTGCAAAGTTATGGCTATTCAAAGTTACGAAGTATATCCCCTCGACTTCATTAGCATTTCACAGGTCTACAAATACCGGAGTTATGTCAGTTGTTGAAAAGCTAAGGGTCATTTCCGAAGTAATTTGCTGCGTAGAATCCGAATCCGAGGTCAGAATTTGCCTATCACGTCAGGATTTTGAGATATTTAAAAAAACACAGTTTTTCGGCTACATAGCCTCAAATATCTCAAGATCCTGACGTGATGGGCTAATTCTGGCCCCGGATTCGGATTCTACGCAGCAAATTACTTCAGAAATGACCCTTAGCTTTCCAACAACTGACATGACCCCGGTATTTGTAGGCCTGTGTTATTTATGGAAGGAAGGGATCCTGTCAAAAGTTAAAAAAAAAACTTGTTTGGGCTCGTCACATCGGGAGTCCAATTTTAAAATTTGGTTATTATAGTGTTATTGTCTCCAAGATCTAGGTCTACAGACGAACGGACATATCTGGATCAGTTTTTTTGTACTTCTGATCAAATTGGGAGGTAACTTTGGGGGATCTCCGATGTTCTCATGCCTTCCTGAACGAACTGAATATACTCCTTAATTTTTTAAAATTATACAGCCACAAAAAAGCGTCGTGATCTGGTGAGGAGGCATATGTATGTTTTTAATGTATTTCGACGCGTTGAATTCGCTATTAGAAGTGGCTCCTCGTTCTATCCCAACCTCTAAAAATCCCATCAAACTCTTTTCCGATACCGCTCACCCGGCGTTAGGTTTTTGCAGTCGCTGAATCCGAATGCGAAGTAAAAAAAATACCAGCAATCAAGTTTCTGAGATAATATTCAAAATACCTCGTTTTGTCGTGATTTTTGAGGTTATGTTATTGCCCTGAAATGCGGATAGGATAAACATACCGCGGCTCTTACCAATGTGGTTCTTGTGGGAGCTCGACGAAGGGAGTAGACAGTTCCTCCGTTGAAAACACCAGCTAGTGAGCTCACAAGCTACCTTTGGCATCATGGAGCAAACCACAGCGACGAGTAGAAACACCTGGAGGTTATTTCGATAAGGGAATTGTTATGGCCAGTTAAGAAAAAGAAATTGCTTTGCCATCTTGAACTTTGATGCGCAAACCTAAGATAGCCCTTAGCCCCGGTTTATAGGGTATAAAAGCACTCCAACACTTTAGAAATTGGAAATTTGCAGCCAGAAACTCCTGCTATTGTCGGATCCCTTTAAGTTCTTAAGTACTATCGGCACACACACAATTATCCAATTATACTTGCACAAATGCATACAGCCAACAACAAGTTGACCCACATTAAGGCATCAGTTTTTCATATTTATCATAATTGAAACTTTACGAAAAATTTGTGTTTTTTTTTATTTTTTAGTACCGGCCGCTATTCGTCTATCAACAACAAACGATTAAAAGTTATTCATACGTACGCCCAGATGTACAGCATGTTTGTTTTTAACAATAGATCTCTCAACACTCTAGGGCCACGTACTACGTGTAGATTCATTCAGAACCAAGATGCTACCTTGAACATTAGTTAGATATAGGGCACCGGAATCGCCCCAGTTGTTACTAAAGGGTCTCACATTTTGGACGTACTGATAATATCGTATCTTAATTACTACACTGATTTGAAAGTATGGGGCAAGTTAACCGCATTGATGTGGTTATATTGACACCTTAAGTGTTTTTGCTGGTACAAAGGTGCTTTAAATCAATTGCATTCCTCTTCCGAGATACTTCAGAAAAAAACACTCGCTTAATTGCTTTGATAACAGCTTAATTGTATTTCATTTCGATTGTTTCTATTACACTCACCGCTGGTTCAACGTAGCATCATAAATAATAATGAATGCACTCAATGATCCAGTCACAATTTTTTTATAATTTTTTTTTTCAAGTGCATCAATCAATCTTTCAAAGTTTTTTGTGTTTGGGTAGACAATAGATCCAAAACTATTGCATTACACTTTTGTTTTCTATTTATAAAGAAAGCGAAGAGAGGGAAATTAAGTCCTTATTTAGTAAAAATAAAGTTAGTGTATAAAAAAGTTTTGAATGGGTCTATATTCTTCATCACTAAGATGCTCAGAATCCGCCTCATACTAATGTACTCAAAATATTTTGAAAATTTTTTTACTGAAAATGTGAATTAAATTAAATGTTGTTTAGCTTGTAAATTATTTAGCTGAACCTTGGCTAATAGGTGCATTTGAACTGGTTCTTTGAACTAAAACTAAGCTGAAATCAAAATGAGCCTAAGTTATATGAACATGTTTTGCTATATGTATGTTTTTTAAAATACCTTACATTTCTTTAGAATAATCGGACGTTGAACCTTGGCTCATAGGTGCGTTTGAACTGGTTCTTTGAACTCAAACTAAGCTGAAATCAAAATGAGCCTTAGTTATATGAACATTTTTTGCTATATGTATGTTTTTTAAAATACCTTACATTTCTTTAGAATAATCGGACATTGAACCTTGGCTCATAGGTGAATTTGAACTGGTTCTTTGAACTCAAACTAAGCTGAAATCAAAATGAGCCTAAGTTATATGAACATGTTTTGCTATATGTATGTTTTTTAAAATACCTTACATTTCTTTAGAATAATCGGACGTTGAACCTTGGCTCATAGGTACGTTTGAACTGGTTCTTTGAACTCAAACTAAGCTGAAATCAAAATGAGCCTTAGTTATATGAAAATTTTTTGCTAGATGTATGTTTTTTTAAATACATTACATTTCTTTAGACGTTGAACCTTGGCTCATAGGTGCGTTTGAACTGGTTCTTTGAACTCAAACTGAGCTGAAATCAAAGTGAGCCTAAGTTATATGAACATTTTTTGCTATATGTATGTTTTTTCAAATACCTTACATTTCTTTAGAATAATCGGACGTTGAACCTTGGCTCATAGGTGCGTTTGAACTGGTTCTTTGAACTCAAACTAAGCTGAAATCAAAATGAGCCTTAGTTGTATGAACATTTTTATTTTTAACACAATATTGTTTGTGCAAGCCGAAAATGTATGTAACGTACAGGAGACGTCGGAGACCCCCCCAAAAGTTACCTAAAGTATGATCAGAGTGACTAGAGAAGTCGATATACCTATGTCCGTCTGTCCGTCTGACCGTCTGTCCGTCTGACCATCTGTCCGTCTGTCCATATGAACGCCTAGATCTCAGAGATGGTAAGAGCTAGAGCAACCAAACTTTCAGATTAGATCCTTTATTAATACATAGGAGACAAGTTTATTTTATTTTTTTGATATCGGGATTACATTATATAGCTCCCATAGGGGTGTTTTAGAGGACCTCGAAAAAAAGCAAAAGTTTTAGATGAATAATTCGTTTGTTTATGAAGATATCATAACCAAATTTTTGCAATCGGAAGTTTTTTAGAGACTCCCAGCATTGTACTAAATTTTATCAAAATCGGTTGACTATATCATATAGCTCCCATAGGACCAATCGGTCAAAAAAACGTGTTTTGTGCAAAATTCGTTGTGATTCGTTTGTTTGTGCAGATACCGTAACCAAATTTGGCATTAAGAAGTTTTTTAGAGTTCCCAAGCACTGTAGTAAATTTGATCAAAATCGGTTGACTATATCATATAGCTCCCATAGGAACGATCGGTCAATAAAACGTTTTTTTTCCAAATTCGTTGTGTTTTGTTTGGTTTTGAAGATATCGGAACCAAATTTGGCACTCGGAAGTTTTTTATTGTTTCCAATCAGTGCACTAAATTTGATCAAAATCGGTTGACTTATCATATAGTCCCCATAGGACTGATCGGTCAAAAAAAATTTTTGGTGCAAAACTCGACTGATTTCTGTTTGTTTATAAAAATATCGTAGCCAAATTTGCCGAATAAAATATCTCTTGGAGGTCTTAGCAATATTTCGAACTTAATTGCAATGTGGTGGTACAGGTTATCCCAAAGTCGTCTGCGCCCGACTTTAACGTACGCCATCTTTTATACTGAAATAATTTTTTGAATATTCTGAAATTATATTTATTTGTTTGTGTAGCAGCACGGCTGAATTTTTCAAAATGAGTTTCACTTTACATTATATTATTTTTTTAAAATTTTGTAAAAAAAAAACATTTTATATTATCATTTTGGAAAAAAAAAATAATTCGTAGAATTTAAAAAACCCAGTAAAAAATCGAAAAATAAGATACGAAAAGTTTTGCTAAATTCTTGCTTATGTTGTTTTTGAAGCAAAGTTATGTATGGCACAATAATTGTATATATACAAAACTATTTAGAGAGTTAATTTTTATCCAACTACGGCGCAGAAAACAAGTGGGTTATGTGTTTGATCTATGTACTATGTACATCTGTTTCCTCGTAACTTCTAAACAGATTATTACAATTTGGAAACTGAGGTATTGTTGGAAGCGTGTTGCTCGTCTGCTGGTTCTAGACTATGTGACGTCACATTGAAAGAAAAATTACGCCCTCAAGAGCATATTAAGTAATGAATTAAAAACTTTTTTCATAATGCAGTTTTGCGAATCAAATTAACGGCCTTAACCCTACACCTGTCCTTGGGGCACTGAGTGCCCCAAATGAATTTCAAATTTAATTATTTTTTTTTTTTTGCCATGCAAAATACACTCCGGGGCACTGACTGCCCCATGGACGGGTAAGATGAAGGGCAGGTTTAGGGTTAATTATCACATTTCAAAAAAAATATATATTTTGCTGACTGTTGCTCGCGAATTTGCTGTAATAAACGCCATCGAAATAATTTAGTAAAGAAGATTTAAAAAAAATTGTTTTACTTATATAGTTGGAAAATAATTAAAACTAAAATATATATTAAGCGACTTTTTGAATGTTTGATTTCAAAATTATAGCCCGAAAATAAAAAAAAAATTTTTTTTTTAATTTAATTTATCTTAATTTAATTCAACTAAAAAATAATAAAAAAAAAACTAAAACCCGACTACTGTTTTATATTTTTCAGAGTGTGATTTTTCAGTTGTCGTGTTTTAGTTTTTTGAAATTATTTTTTGAATAGTTGAATTAAAAAACGAAGTTAAATTAAATTTTTTAGTGGAGGCAGTCTTTCTTATGATAAAAATTTCACTCACTGAAAAAATATGTTTATTAATGCTTTTAATCAAGGCGGTTTTCAGGGCCATACAATGCAAATAAAGAAACAATCGACTAAGCATAGATGACTTGTTTTTTTTTTTAGTTTTCGAGCAGAAATCATCTAGAGATTATTGTCACTTGCCGATTATTTAAAAAATGTCAGAAAAAAATATCTTTAAATTTGCAATAAAATATGTCCGAAAAATATCCTCAAAAGGTATTCCATGCAGTTTTTTAATATGCTTTGTATTCTGAATTAATTTTATTTTCAAAGTTATTAATTTTCAAGGCACAATGTTTATTAAACAATTTAAAATTTTTTAAAATTTATACAATTTTTTTTTAAATAATTACTTGTTAAAAATTTATATTTTTTTTAATTATTTTAAATTTATACAAGTGCAATTAAAATGTTTGAATAATATTTTCGGCTTACATTTTTTTCAACTCTCAGTGGCTTATATTATTGAAAGCCTTGGAAAAATCACTCACCCTTTAACACTCACAATTACACTAATTGAATACGTGCCCCAAGGACTTAATTCACTTATTTATTATTTCCACTTAACTTTAAAACAATTAATTTAAATAAATATTATATTTGTTTATCGATCTTCACTTGCATTCACTTGATATTTGGATCTTTCAAAATATTCGTTATATTCGAGCGTTTTTAAAATCACGCCGAAAATAGATACTTCGTTCATAGTTCAAAAGCTTCTTGTATTATTTTTTTTTTTATTATTATTTTGAAGCCGTCGTCATCATCGCGCAGTACGTAAATACAAACTGAAATTGTTGGAAAATCGTTTTGGGAATCGAAGCCTCAGCGGCAGCTACGACTACAACTACAAATACAACTACAGACGTAAGTGTTGTGGCATATAGTACTACTAGTAGACGCCGCTTCCCAGTGCCGATAGAGCACCCAAGAGCAACAAAAACAACAACACCAACGACAACAACAACAATAACAAGAACCACAGTAGTTTGCGGCAGCATTTGGGGGCGCACACTCCTCTGGAAGCAAACGTGCTTACAAAATCGTATAGGCAAAACTCATGGAACCATACGCACATGTTACAGTGGGTCAAAGAGATGATTTTAGGCAGAATTTGATTTATGATACCTAGCAGTGCAAACTGTTAGTTATACACTGTACACAAAGGGTATATAGGTTATAAATTGTTTACACGCAAGTCTGTGTGGGTGGGGATTTCTCCTGGGCCTGTAGATTTGAAAAATATAATCATTTTTGAAGCGGTATTGGGCTTAAGTAGAGCATATAAAAAAAACTTTTGATCTTGTGTAGTATCTACTTTTCTTATTCGGAAAATTGTTGTTTGCTGAAAAGCAGCTAGATTCCATGATTTTTAAAGCTGAATGATCTATGCCACATGGTCAGATGAGTAGGAATACTTCAAAAGTTTTGTGCGAAGATGTGGCACACTTCTTTGACTACAAACTGCATCGAAATTGGATTATAGAGAAAGTTTCACCAAATGTAATATGCATTTAATTAAAATATTAAAATCCACACCGACATCTATCGGCTTTTTGAGACAGTCCTCAAGGCGGTGTAGACGTATGCTATGCAGCTCTGTGGGTAGTGATGGGAAAAAAAATGTATTAATCGATTAATGAAACATATGATTAATTGAAACCGAGCGATTATTAATTGCAATTAGTTGAAGGAAAAGAAAAATAATCGAGTAATCGAAGGGTTTTTCTATATTTTAACTAAGCCGTGTAATTTTGTAGTATGTTAATATGTAAATATGTAATCCAAATGCCTTAAAATAACAATAATAATGAATTAATAAATAAAAGTGCATATCAGTGAAAAAAATATATATTTTTATTCTATTTATTCGTTACTGAATTCAGGAACAATAGTTTTGACACCCTTAGAGTCTTCATTGCATATTATTGGTATTATTGGTAATGAATTTAATTGCTATTTAAACTGAAATACTTACTTTGAGGGATTCAGCATCTTTTGAGTGTTTTAGCCTAGTGTGCTGAAGCATGTTGGTAGTATTCTTGCACCATTTTATTCTTTTGTCACACAACCGGCACTGCACTTCCTTGTCATTAATTTTGGAATACAATTTCAAAACTTTGCTTTGAGTTGGAGCCATAGTTGGTAAAATGTTTGCAAAATTGTCTGTCCCAAGCTTTTATTTTGCGCGAAAAAATGTAGTGATAATCTTTCGATTATTTTAGCAGCTAATCGATTAACGTTTCGATTAATCGAACCCATTTTTCGATACAATTAAATCGTTAATTGAAAGAAAATAATCGATTATTGTGTATCAAATGATTAATCGTCCCATCACTATCTGTGAGACGACGATGTGTCTATAACTTTGAAATCTCTAAAGATTACTAAGAACAATGAATTTGGTGTACAACATTGCATTTATCCGGATGATTCCACCGAATACCAAGCATACCACAGCGCCGTGAATATTCGGTCAAGCCGTTGACATGGAGGCATGTTCATGGGATTATCGTAGTAAACCCATTTTTATCGCCGGTCGTAATTCGATGTAAAAACCATACAAGTGAAGAAACGACGCTCAACATCTTTCTGCTTCAATGGAAGGAAGGAACCCAATTTCCTTGTTTCTGAATCATTTTTATGAATCATGGCTTAAAGACGTTTCGAAATCGATTGTTGAGTCACTCCCATTAATATTGCCATTTCATTTTGAGTTTGGTACGAGTCTTTATTAAGCAATTGTCGTCTACCGAAAAACGAAGCAAAGTTGTACATCTAATATTTTTTTTTTTTAAACTTAGCCATTTTAGGAATTATTGAAATGTTTTTCGAGAAAAAAGCGTGTAGCAGTTATTTTCCGATAACAGTGACAGATTTGCGTACAATTCAGAAACATCCAAAGAAGCTTGTCAAAACCCAGTCGCAAATACAGCGAAAAATTTACGGTTGCGTTGCGCATTTTCTTTAGAATATTAAATGAGCAAAAACCACACCAACCCCATGAATCCGAATGCCAGGAACTCGGACTGTAACCTTGCCTGCAAATATAAAATTTTTAGCAAGCTCATCACCTAAAGCGCTTACGCATCCAAATATTTCAAAATAAGACCTTACGTCTTATTACTAATTGTGATTGTTATGTAAGAAATTCGGCCTGGCAGCATGACCTTAACCTGGGAACCGTAGACCAAATCATTAAACATACTAGCCGCTACAATGAAAGACTCAAAAGTATTGAAGCCCTGGCAAATGGGCTCCGTAATTGTAGAACATGTCAAAAAAAAAAAAGTGCCAGCCTAATTGCGTCGCTGGCCCACTGTACACGTACGAAAATGTATGGGTTAAGCTACATAGAGCAAACAAGCAACAATGGGCCCAATAAGGGCCACACTCAGAATCACTTTTTTTTTGGCGTACTTACAAAAGCAAAACTCTCGAGCCCGAACATTTTATCACAAACGGAAATGTTGGCTAAACGGCCTCGCTCATTGCAGAGCTTTGGAGCACTAAATCCAACAGGTGCACTCTACAAATTCACTGAGGATTTAAATATCAGGCATTGTTTAATCTTGACAGCAAATATTTGTTGTGGTAAATGCTAGAATATCTACGCTGCAGCTTCCAAAAAATAAATAAATAAATAAAACTAACGTTTACATTTACAAATACCGCTTATCAAGCCCTTTCCAAAAACTAAGTACTATTTATTTTGGGGGTAATTACGTTGGGAAAGGTTACAGCAGCAGCATCATCTGCAGCTAGACAACTAAAGTCTTTATTGTTTTGAAAGTCGGAATAGAACTCCGGAGCATGATATTACGCTGCATTGTGAGAATACCTAAAATACTGATTACTTTGGAAATCAACATTTTTAATCAAGTTTGAGAAATTGATTGAAGTTGCGTTATAGTAGTATTCTGGGCTTTGGCATCCCCAACGCACACGCAATGAATTAACTCTAATGTAGTGCACAAAAGTCAAGCTCGGGTCAATAGAGGCGATTATCCATTTAAAATTATTGAGTTCGTCTAGTACGACAGCAGCAGTAAATCAATTACACAATCAAACAAAATATCAGAATAGAATATATTGTATATTATTATTTTTTTTTTACATTAAAAGTTTTCTTTGAGTTAGGCACAATGAACGAAGTAGGAAACTTTTGCATGCAACATATTTTTGATCAAAAACTTTTACTCTCTGGACTTGTGATAGCCTTGACAAGAACGGCAGCAGTATGTTTGATAATATTTAAGATGGCAAACATTTTGACGTAAAATACGTTCACAATTACTAAATCTATCGGCACAATCGGCAGTGTAGTCCAATTCGTTACTGATCTGATCCTCGTTGTTCACATAATCTCGCGGAGATTCTACAAGAGATTAAATTACTTTTTGGCATATGTGTACGCATGATCATTACCTGCACATTTGTTTAAATTACAGTTCTCATGAATTGATTCTCGTAGCTCGGATATGCAGTCAGTTGATGCCACCAATGCACCTTGTTTCCAGTCATAGTCCAGACATTTGGCTTGTCGACGTTTAACTCCAGCTCCACATGAACGAGAACACTGCGTATGATTATTTGAAATTTTTTGGAAAAGTTTTTAAAAAAGTTTTCTAATGAAACAGGATCGAAAGGGATGCTTGTAACCTTTTACACAATCTATGAATTTAACAGTCAAGTCGAGAAATCAGGCCACAAACCTGATGAACTTTACATGTAATAGGACTACCACCCATATGAATTATATATTTGACGAGGAAATTGGGAGATTATCTCAACGTGATTGACGTGCTGAGGTTTTTTGGGCAACGGATTCTGATTCAGCGATCCCAAAAAAGCAAATGCATTCGTAAAACCCTTAAGGGGTAAAAAACCATGCTCCACAGGTCAGGGTGGAGGGGCACCCTGTCGTGCTAGATCGTCAGCGATCGTATTACCATGCACTCCTGAGTGTCCAGGTACCCAACATAGCACGACTTTATTCCGGGAGGACAAGGTTTGGAGGTAATTATGGCATTCTTTGACCATCCTGGAGGAGATGCTCCATGATGATAGTGCCCTAATAGCAGCTTGGCTATCTGAGTAGATACAGATGTTTGCTCCCCTAGTTCCCTTACTAAGGATATTATGAGCGCAGATCTCTACGGCATGAATCTCTGCTTGAAAGATGCTGGGTCAGATGCCCATTGCACTAGAGATTCTGGTGTTGGGCCCAACGACTCCAACACCTACACCCTGCTCAGTTTTGGACCCATCCGTGAACCATTGTTGCCACCGGAGGTTTCCACAGGGGCTGCCATCAGCCCAAGTCTCCCGACTTGGGAGAAGAGATCTAAAAGGTGTTTCCCCTTAAACGAAAAACAATTTTAAGGCGTTTTTGAGGGTTAGGGATATTTGTAGATCAGATTCGGACTTAGCGGCTTAAAATTCACAAGGGTCGCCCTGTCACATGAAAAGATGACACCATTTTCGCTTTTGTCAGCCTAAGTATGGCAGGCATGCCGAAAGAATGCGCGCCCCCTTCAACGACTTCTACCGTGGCTGCGGGTCCGAAGAGGAGGAGGAAACCGTTTTACACCTTATGTGTCAGTGCCCCTCACTATCTAGAACAAGATTAAGGACCCTAGGGTCCCCTTTTCTGAACGGCCTTACTGACCTCGCCAATCTCTGTCCCAGGTTCATTGAACCTTCGGGCTGGTTCAGCAATAGTATGGTTACAGTTGAATAGTCGTGCCTGTGCCTCTTCAGAGCTGACCGTGTGCTGACCATGAATGCCTGTATATGCAGTTATAAAGACATCCCTGCTCAGCTCTCGGTGTTGAAATATACAACCTGAATGCACATATAACACAGTGAGTCTGGATTAAGGTGCCAACTAACGCCCCTCAGAGCCATCAGACGAAACTGATGTTTCTTTGGTACCAATTCGAAAAGCATACAGCCGAGCGTACATTTCCCCCTTGGTGAGGGGCAAGGTGTATCCATCACCTCTTTTGCTTTATGGCTAGTAGCACCCGGTTGAGGCGCAACCCCACGCCGAGCCAACCACAACCACCACGATACTTCCACAAGGGGGCCAACGAGCACGGTTGGACGAATGCTCAACCCGTGGTAACGAAATTAAGGTCTCGGTGGGACCTCCCCTTTTAGTCCCGACAGACTTAGACTTTTGTCATAATGCCCTGGACTGGGCATCCATCCGCCAGCGGTGGAGTTTCTCTAGACACACAATGGTTACTCGGAAAAGCTTCTTTTAAAATGTGGATTGACTACCTGAAATCCCAAATTCTTTTCTATAAGCATAGCCGCCTAAAGGAACACGCTGCATCAGCTTACCAGGTAACCGCTTGTTATGTCCACTTTCAGTGTTTTTTTACCCAAATACGATGAATGCTTAAAGGCCCATACGCAGCATGCAAAAATTCTGCACGAAATGTCAAAACGTCATATGAAAAAAAATCCCAAAAAGGGAATTTTTTTTATATGAATGCTGCGTATGGGCCTTAAGCCGAAATGAAAACTTCCGATTTACTTAGCTACACAAATATGACTTTACCTGCGACCAGTTGGAGTAGTGCCACCTCGGACCGCAGTACTCAGCTTCATTGCGCATGCAGCGCCGCCAGATGCTCGGCTTGCGGGAAATATCGCACCTCGACTCGTCCACTACTATACCATTACTAAGGCATACCACAGTTCGAAGCCGCTGTAGATTAAAGCAGTCGCCGGTGCAATTGCTCCATTCGGAAGTTAACCAAATGCCCGTGTTACATGTCTCTGACTTTGGTCTAGAACAAGATCGCTTTTGCTCGGGCGTAGCGCTTAGATCACACAGTTCACCTCTAGGCGGTGTGCGCTCGCAGTAAATCGAGCGATACTGATATGCATCCGACTGGCAAGCCTTTATAGAACAATCGCCCCACCAATCCGACATAAGCCAAACTCCCGATCTATTAGAGAGACTATTACGCTGATTGCGCCTTAGTGGAACACGTAGCTGCGGTGTACGCAACTGGCGTGCCAGTGCCTGGGGCTGCTGCTCATCAGCAGTCAGGCTCTGACAGCTGCAGGATTCGGGTATATCGTCACGCTTGCTGCAAAGCCTGTCGGAAACTTCGATTATATCGCCCTTGAACTGCTCCTGCATGCAGTGAAAAATACGACTTCGTACACCCGGAGCGCTATCATTGCTGCACTTGCAGTCACTGAAATTGCTTGGTTTCCAAAAAGCGGCACAAAGACCACGATTGCAGTGATAAATATCATCACTAAAAGTGGGTTTTTCTAGAGCAGCACAGCGACTTGGTGAATAATAACGCGTAGGAGCCTCGCGTATGCAACGAAATATGGGTGTTTGGGTGCCAGGACCACAAGTTCGAGAACATTCGCCAAAGCCCAATAGTTTCCAGCTGAACTTGCGACGTCTGCGCTCTTTGAGACGTGATGTAGCACCTTTTGTAGCATCTTCGTCGCTTTCGTTAATGGTGCGTCCCAGTTCATCCCAAAACATTTGTACTTCTTCCTCCTCCAAAACAGGTGCCGATGGTGTGGGTAACGTATAGTTATACTGCACATCCGATGCATTGCCATCGATTACAAAAAGCTGCAAAAAGTTTCTCATTTCAGCTATAAATTAGGAAGCCAGAGTAACTATTTACCATTAGATCCAGAGGCAGGATAAGCGGTCCTTTTGAGAATAATGTTCCCAATTTGGGATTATACGAAAATTTGCTATTGCTAATCTCAATGACTTCAATGTCCGATTTGGTCTTATTGCCGTAAAAATTGTTAATAGTTCCCATGTTTTTGAGCGCTACAATGAATAGAGTTTTGGAAGGGTGTATTTTAGAAATATTCCACAAAACTTGAGATTGTTTTTCACGATAAGAAAGTCAAAAAGCTTTCGAAAACTTAATCTCTATTATTTTGCCCTAAAAACATTTTTTTTGGATCGATCGGTCAACCGATTTTGATAAAATTTGGTACAGTGCTCTAAAAAAACTTCTGAATGCCAAATTAGGCCTTCGATATCTTCATAATCAGACGAATTATCCATCTAAAACATTAGGCCTTCGATATCTTCATAATCAAACGAATTATCCATCTAAAACATTTAGTTTCTTGCGAGGTTCTCCGTAACAGTCTATGTAACCCCGATATCAAAAAAATAAAATAAGCTTCTTTCCTAAGGAATCTATCTATTCTGAAAATTTATTTTCTCTCGCTCTTACCGTCTCTGACATTTAGGTGTTCTTACGGACGGACAGACGGGCATCGGTATATCGACTTCTCTAGTCACCCTGATCAAACTTTAAGTAAGTTGAGATATGTCTAGGACGTCTCCTTCTGTATGCATGCACCAACTTAATTTACCCTTTGTACCATAAGCTAAAGGGTATTAAAATAAAAATAAAAATCAATATACATACATAGGTGCTTATTTCAATGGTTAATGTGATCTACACTTGAAAACCTTTCCACCGATAAGGTTACACGAATACCGATACCTCAGATATCCTTGAAGGTTCAATATAAAGAATAAAGATCACACAAAATAAAAATTGGATTTTTCTATTAAATTTTTATCAAACACATAACTCTACTATCTTCTCGGATAGTCAAGCTGCAATCAAATCCCCCACTGGTTTCAACGCCAACTCCAAGCTTGTGCATGTTTGCCAACTCGCCCTTAACCAGTTATCCCTGCTCTCTAGAGTACACCTGGTTTGGGTACCCGGACATAGGGATATACCGGGAAACTGTGTGGCGCATGAACTGGCCAAGCAAGGCACCTCTCTGTCCGTCGTCTATAACTGCAAAGACATCGGCACACCCCTCGCCACAGTTTGACTGTCATCAAACAGAAATTTTTGGCAAGTGCCCGCACTGCTTGGTCCAATGATGATTCCTGTCGCACCTCAAGACTAACCTGGCCAAACATGGACGGCAACAAAACCCGAAAGTTGCTCCCAGCAAGTCCCTATCGACCACTGGGTCCATTCTAACAGGACACTGCCTTATGGGCAGGCATGCCGAAAGAATGCGCGACCCCCTTCAACGACTTCTGCCGTGGCTGCGGGTCCGTAGAGGAGGAGGAAACCGTTTTACACATTATGTGTCAGTGCCCCTCCCTATCTAGAAGAAGATTAAGGAACCTAGGGTCCCCTTTTCTGAACGGCCTCTCTGTCCCAAGGATATTGCCAGGTTCATTAAACTTTCAGGCTGTTTCAGCAATAGTATGGTTGCACTTGAATAGTCGTGCCTGTTCCTCTTCAGAGCTGACCGTGTGCTGAACATGAATGCCTGTATACGCAGTTATAAAGACATCCCTGGTCAGCTCTCGAACAGCGTTAGCTGTGCCATCCAAGACAGGCAACCACTTTAACCTAACCTAACCTAACCTAACCATAATTCTTATTTGGGATTTCTGGCAAAATCTTCGCTAGACTTCATTGGAGCATGGAGAAAAATAATTATCATTTAGTCATTAAACAATTTTCAGGCTCATCAAAATTCGAAAAAATTGTTGCTTTTACTTACCCAAAACATTCCTGCTCAGTACATCTTTTTTGATATTTATGCTCATTGCGCCCATTGGTAGAGTGGTTACATAATTGTATCCTTCCGAAAGCTCCGATTTATTGAATCTTTCAGCTACAGGCTTGCACAAAACGGAGCCACATTTCAGTGAACTATCACGGGTCGTTGATGGTCGTATAAAGCCACTAGTCGTATGAACAGCCTGCCAAAAAGTAATAAAAAAAATAAAAACCGGAACGACTCATTATGTTTTACAAAGCACAGTAAAATAAGTTCATATTTATTTTATGCCCTGGTAATAAAATTTGTTTTTTCATCGGTCTCGCCACTTTGAAGATCTTGCGCTCTGATAGAGACCCCAAGTACTTTATAGCGATGCGTTTCAATTTGCCCCCACAATCTACCACCCACTAAAAGACTACTTGAATGTTTCAACATCAAATGGTACTTTTGTATGGGGCGTTAAGTACCACGGTGCGAAATAAGATAAACCACTTTGAAACGGTTCGTATCTGGGCTAATTATCAAGTCATAAGTGGGTCATGTCAACGGAACGAACACACACATGCATACAAATAGTAGACATAGACATCATCAGTAATCTTCCGGCTTGCAACAACGGCCCCATGATCTATTCTTCTTCTACTGCTTTTTCTTTTTATTCTGTTTTACTCTTTTACTTTTCGCTCATTGTTTTGAAATTCCAAAAACAGCAACAACTACTTAATTAAATTACGAATTGGGAATGTGAAAACTGAAAACTGGAAGCCCAAAAACCGCACAAACAAAGGGAAAACTGGCCAATTGGCAAATCATGTTAGTAATTAAATTTTATTGAAATTGTTCTGCTGTGTGGTCGGTCGGTCGGTCGGTCGTTGTGGACGTGCTGGGCTTCAAGTCGGGTCTATAGACACGCGCCAGGCGCTAAGCAATAGCAAAAATTACAAATCGACGAGCATTGCAATATTAAGTTTTATCAAGGCCTTGGCTGAATGCCAATATTAAAAAAATTATCTATTAAGAGTTTGGTCATAAAAAAAAAAAACAGAAACAATAAAACTGATTTTCACTTTGGCCTTAAGACTCGTACCAAGTTTAAAAGGAAAACAGGCTTTGTACGAAAATGTTAGCACACTTTTCTAACAGAAGAAATAATAGCCGCGCTAAGTTTTATAAAGGTATGTCCACATATGCTCTATCATCTTTCTATCGATTAAAAGGTCGTTCCCGTCATCATTTGGCCGCTAGATGGCGGTTGCATAACAAACTTAATTCAAGTTAAATATATCCTCATCCGTCCTTTGCGACAATTCTATGCTTTGTTACTCGAAAGGCCTTAAAATCTGCGGCACTGACTGTAATATTTTTCTCACTTGAGATCTTTCTTGTTGCACTCATTCACTATGACTCTCTTAGACTGCCCCGATTTGGCTGTCAATCCGCCTTATATTGGCCTCGATCGGCGCCAAATCCTTAAATTCCCGCCTCAACGTATACTAATAAATCCTATACGGCACTCTGCTTATCTATCTATCTATCCTAATAGAAAAGAAAGAGTCCGCCGTACCTAACACTATCTCTATCATCTGCTCTACACTTACACCTATGCACTACTACCACTAACCTACGCACTAATACAAAACAATAATTAGCGCGCCCAGCTTAAAGGCCGTTATATTTCAACTAGTGTTGGTGAGAGAAGGCGCGCTTTCACCGCTACTCGCACCAAGCAGTTCAAGCAGTGTCCCTATGGCCCTATTGGCAAAACTGACTAACGTTGTGAGGTGGCGATTTGCCTTCTCACAAAAGATGGCATAAGTTAAATAACAACCTTTATCTGAGCAACTTTTAGTAAAACTTTTCTCTCCAAAGTAAACAAGGTTTTTCAAATAGACGCAAGAACTGATGGAAATCTCTTAAATCTATAAAACACTTGATGCTATGCGAACAGGCTATAATGATCAACTCGACAAAAGAAATTAATGTCTGTTAGTTCGATTGTCCTGTTCATGCGATTTTCGAAGTTCACGAATTCATGAATTTTAATAATGGACATAACCAGGTAGATCTATCTCTAAACCAAAACAACTCATCATTAAATTGTATGATTGATTCTATTGATGAGCATAAACAAGCTACTTAAAATAAATATTTATTTAAAAAAGAAATTAGGCAATGCTGAGTCCAGCGGATTATGGCGAGTGTACTATACAAATAAATATATATTCAAAAAAAAAAAAAAAGTTGTTTATTGATAAACTTTGTACGCATAGAATGGCATAGATTGATGTATTACTAGGCATAGCAAATCTACAATTGATGATTGTTCTTTTAGTGCGTAGGGACCAAAGCCCCATAAGTGATGCACGTACTCGTAATAACTACATGTGTAATCTATTTGCTTTTAGCTTTTAGATAGTATTTAGCTAGGGCATCTGTTTTCAATTTTTGTATTGTTTGTGGGTTATTTCAGTCTAATAGGCTTTTTGTTGACTGTGTCTTTGCTGGAGCATACATATGTAATGTGTCTGTTTCAATTGTAGTCTAGTCTAGTCTAGTCTAGATTATGGAGATACAATACCCTAATTACTTTCATACGAAAGTTAAACTTTCCTTATAAGTGTGTCGCTCTATAAACGAAATTATGCTCAAGATTAGCTGTACTGTATATGGATTATGCAAATTATATATGTAACATTTAAAGGAATAATAATTTGCAATATTTGGGCCTGGGCCAAATTGATTTGGCCAACTATCAACTTTACATCAAAGCTATGGAGCTGATTGCATACAAATGTAATCCATTAACTATGGGCATATATAGCTCCATTGAGCAAAGAACATGACGAAAGTATGCCAAATAGAATTTCAAGTGACTTCAAGTCAGGACTGCAAAAACTGATTGAGTTTCCTAGCTGTGAGCTTATTGTACTTGAGTGAACTAGCTAAAATAGAACCAGTTCTGAGCTGAGCGCTTTGTTTTTTACCTAGCTCAATAACTTAAATAGTAAATTAAAGACTGAAAAGCTACAACGCAAAATTAAAATATATTTAATACATGTATTATAGTTTGACTTAAATTAGCTTGCCGTTTTTTTCTCAACAAAAAACTCGGAACTAATTTCTTTTCTAGTTATAAAATCAAATCAAAACATCTGTATTGTAAATAAGGTTCAATGAACTCACCCGACAGATGCCCTCGACACAAACTGCTTGACGACGATAGTTATGGGTATAGTATATGGACGGTCTATTGCAAGAAGTGCCATCAGTGACCGACTTGTTCATGCTAATGGGTAAAATCAATCCATTTGTTTCATTTTGCCTGCAATAAAGCGCACATTGATCGAGCTCGTTTTGATAGCCGACCCAGTTATGGAGTCCATTGCTTAGACTGATGCATTGATCGTCTCTGAAACTTTGATTGCTATTGCCGACACGGCAGCGCTCATCCTTGCACAGTCGATAGCGTTTGAGTATACCAAAACAACCAAAATTAGCATCAGCACTTGGATAGAACACTCTCTGTGTGCTGGGTCCCAAAGTATCGTTTTGAGTGCTATTTTGCAAAGATCTTATTTAGCTAAGAGGCCCGCTTGTAATAATAATTATTATTATTTACCGTTCTATGCATTTGCGTTTTTTTATTTGCACACATGATGTGCCACATTTACTCCACTTATCCCAGCGATCCCAAGAGTAAGTAACTCCCACTCGATTTAAAGTGTTGTGTTCACGTTTGGGCGCTTGTTTACCTAGTTCGCCTTCAGTTTCGTCTACATAGTCGTCATCGGTGTCGTCGGCTTTTAATTCCTTTAAATTGTCTTCGCTTTGAGAGTCCTCAGTAGAATTAGCCATGATCATAAAACACAATTGCGCGCACAAAAGAATCAAGCTAAATCAAAAACAAAATGTAAAAAACTTAGTTTTTTAAATATTTTACAAATGCGCGTATTAGTTACAATGATAAATGGCGAATCCTTAAAAACTGCATGCTGATATGATATTTAATAGAGATTTCTTTTACGCTTTCAAACGGAGCGCGCACGGCTGTTTATGCCGTTGCGGGATGCTGAATGCAACTAAAATGTTCACAAAATTGAAAAACACTCATCTTCAATATCTACATATATCTATAAATTTTATGTATAGTCTAATGGCTCTTGAGCGGCGGCGTCGATTTGCTTATTATTTTTTGTATTTGTGCTATGCCTACAGCCGTTGAATATACCCTAGGGTCAAGAGTACATTCGATTTTTCTAAAATTTTTTACTGCTAAAAGAAAGTATGACAAATCAAAAGTTTCCTTAAATAGGAACATACGCTTTGACAGCTTTCTTGTTTGAAATTAAGTTTTTTTCATTAAAGCAACAAAAAACTAGACTGCAACTAAAGTCTAACATATTATTCATTATAATTTAATAACACAATCCCTGAACTCTGTATATTAAGAAAATTAAGCTCCACATGTATTTGTAATGCCTAAGATTGTGTAAATAAAAATTTAATTGAAAAAAATATTTCAATTTCTATTTAAATTTCTTTTAAACCCCCCAAAAAAAAAAAAAAATAGTTTAACGGCTAAAAACATTTAAAGCTCGTGGATTTTTGAAATATCGACCTTTTTGGTGCCTATCGTAAACTCCAAGCACATGTTATCGATATATCGTTATTGCTTCATAGTTTTTGCCGCAAACGCTACGCGCTAAGGAAATGCTCCATACTTTCGCAAATAAACAAAAATATTTAAGCCAACAAAATGGAAAATGATGCACAAAGAGAGCTATCGCAACAGCGAGTTGCAAGATTGCAAGCTTTACTAGAAGAAAATATTTTGATAGGTAAGCGCATAATTTAGACTGCAAAACATTATTTGCTAATCCAATGATTATACAGATCAAAATGTCGAAAACAAACCTTTCAGCGAATCGCTATCCAAAGTTGAAAGAATTATGAAAGCATCTGACGACATCGCAAGAACATATAATAAACGTGAGAATTACTGCAGGGAACTATTGCTACATACAGAACTGCTCAAACGCAGTGTTGATGTGGTTCACAAGACAATACAGCAAGATACAGGATTTTCCGACAAATCCTTTACAGCTAAACTTGTAAGTTGGTTACATTAAAATGTATTTTGTGGATTACGCCTTATTATTTATTTTTCTTATAAAGTCCAACTGGGCTTTCCAAGAAGGCAAAGGAAGACTGGTCTGATGTTTGCATTTATGCGGCAACCGTCGGCCATAGGTTATTTACAAACGCAAACATGCTACATTTTATTGATACTCAGCCGAAAGCAAAGGAGGCCAAACAACGCGCCAGCCGCAAGTCTAAAACTTTGGTAATTCATTTGTGCTACATAATGTACTATGCATATCGAAATAATATTCTTTTCTGGTACTTCACGCATATATTTAAAGGCTGAAGAAAAACGCCCCACACAAAGCGATAAACTGGATCGCGTAGAAGACGGCTCTGCTATGGTTGCACAAAGATTACTACAAATAAAACAAATTTATCGCGATGGCAACCGAGTACCTATACCATATTTTAAATTAATATTAGATCCCAACGATTTTATGAACACAGTTAACAACGCACTACAGCTATCACTATTAGTCAAGGAAAATTTAATTATTATTGAAAATGGTTCTGATGGATATCCCAGTGTACGTCCAATGACTAAAGGTGATAGTGTATCGAACGAGGCGCATCAAATCATTTGTCGAATTGATATGAACATTTGCAGAGTAAGCCAAACACGTTTTTATATCCAACAAAACACTAACTTAAATTTCTTTTATTCTTTGCAGAAACTTGCACGTTTTTATAAAATTACAGAACCACTTTTAACTTAAGTATTTTTAATGTACTTCATATATTCAATGCAAATGTTTTTTCTTATTAAAACCATTATGAAATTTGTTTTTGTATAATTTTAATGCAGTAAATTAAATATCTCAATTTAATGTATAACTTTATGTTAACTACTTTCTGTTTTTATTGCCCTGAGCTAGAGGACGATTCCCCTGTCCAGGTCCACCAGCGCGCATGTTGCCATTCCCGAGACCAGCTACGTTTTGAGCATTACGATTACCGAAATTATTTCTATTACCTCCGCGGTTTACTCGTTGATTCGGATTTTGTGATGAATTACCGGGTCCGCCACGATTTTTATTAAGCTCAGCACGATTTCGTGATTTAGCTTGAGCATCTTCTTTAACCATGTCTATAACTTCGTCTGGAATTCGCAAATATTTTATTGTGCTTCCTCGTATATAGCACTCTGGCATCCTCCAAAATCGATCACCGTCCTAAAAGGGTAAAAAAAGAATTAAAAGTAGTAAGGAATTTATGCAGCCGGCATTCTGTAAACTGTAGTTACTAAGTTCACATGCACATTTATTCATACCTTTGATGTGCATATAACATCACGTAAATTAATATTCATCCAGGAGTCACAGCTTACAAGATGTCCATTGTATGTTTCTCCGTTTTTTAACTCCACCAACTATAAAATGTTTTAATAATTAGAAAAAATTTTGTGTTTGGCTAAAACTTTCTTACCATTGGGTGGCTTTGTGCCGTTTTAAGAAGTGATAAAGGCAACTGCAAGCAGAAAGTAAAGGTTTATTCTCTTTTATTAGATATGTTCTTACACATTAATAAATATTTACCATTGAAATTCTTTTTATTTATAGCTAAAAGCAAATTTCGCGTCCAGTTTATACAAATTATTGGTGGCACTTCAGTCGATAAGCCGATACATTTGCAAGCATGCTATACTTATTTATCGTTTATTTTAGTGCGGTTTGCAAATATTTTTTTAAACATACCAAACACAGAAATAATAAGCCCACATTATTGGTGGGCAATAAATCATCTTTTGAACTCAAAAACAACTTGTTTTATTGAATTATTATTATAAGCAAACAACATATTTAACTTAAATATATATAATTTATTTTTCAGCTGGTACATAATGTGATTTTTCAAATGAACGTGCGCAGCAGAAGCACTATTATGGTGAAGCTTTTTAAAAAATAAGCCCTATCAATTTTAGCTCTCTAGTGAGACCATATCACGACATATAAAGAAGGCTGCTACGAGTGCTGCTGTTTGTGCTAGCTCAGTGCAGCCTTTGGATAAACGCTCCTCGATTTCTGCTAATTTGATGACTAATTTATTCATCACGGACATGGGCAGCTCAACTAATTAAAGAAACACGTTACATTATAAGCACATCACACATTCATCAAAATAACAACTACCTCTCATGACCAGCAAATGTAGCTCTGTAATGATGTCTTCCAAAGCTAGACCACGCTTTAGCTTTATGCTCTCAATAGCTGAAAATGTTAACAAACTTGTCAATATTGTTTAATTTGTAATTGTACCGTGCTACTTACAATTAAACGCTGCCTCAAAGTTGCCTGTCGCCAGCAACACTTGTAATATCTCCTCCATATCGCGTCGCAATGGATAGCCAACGCACATGTACACATTATCCTCGTTAACTACATCGAAAGCCATGACAGTACTCTGTAGTACGTTCAATACTTTACGCATATCGCCCTTGGCAAGATTTAACAAGGCTTGCTTGCCATCAGTCGTTATATTCACACTGTAATAATATAAAGGCTTAGTTGTAAGTTGAATTTAGTAATGGGCCAAAAATTACTTCTCTGCCTGCACAATACTATCAAGACGAGGCAACATTTGCTCCGGCGATAATGGGGCAAATCGAAAACGCGTGCAACGCGACTGCAGCGCTGGAATGATTTTGCTTAAATAATTGCAAATGACGCAGAAGCGCACATTTTCCGTGTACTTTTCGATTATTCTACGTAGTGCGTTTTGAGCATCGTTGGTCATAGCATCTGCTTCATCCAATATAATAAGTTTGAATGTGCCACAAAAGATGGTACGCGTAGACGCAAAGTTAAGAATCTGCCCACGTACAATGCCAATACCTCGGTCATCAGAAGCATTCAATTCCAGCACCATGGACTTGAACTGAGATGGATTGTAAAGCTGTCGCGCACAGGCAAGTATGGTGCTGGTCTTGCCGGTACCGGGTGGTCCATAAAAAAGTAAGTGCGGCAGTTGCTTTTGGCTTATAAATCGATTTACTATGGTAAACAAATGTATGTCAGTTAGGCTATATATGTACTCCTACCTTTCTAAACTTACTAGTGGAGATGATCTCTTCGTGCGATATCAAATCATCCAAGCTGCTGGGCCGGTACTTTTCCACCCTATATAAAGTTGATTTTTTAGTGTTATGGACTCATGACAGTTTTCAAATTGACTTACCAAGGCACACGTACAGCTGTTCCATCATTACCGACTGACATTTTTGAGGTTTTTATTTAATATTTACCTTAATGTACGCGGACTTCTTTAATTGCAAAAGTGTGTTTGGCGTTCCCGCCGTTTTGCAGGGTTGTCCAATTGTTATCGATAGTTGTTTTCGTGTATATTGTTTGTAAATATGAAACCGAAATTTTGCAATAAATGGCGCTAGCTGTCAATCCATTTAGCGGCGGGCCTCATCGTTGGCATGCATTTGCGGTTTTAACATCTTTAACTAATAATAATCCAAGTTTTCAAACACCGCTGAAAATGTCAAATTGTGTGCCTGGAAAGAACGATGTATGGCCTTTTTATGTTCTGTTACCATTTGCAACTGCTGCTGAATCTCAAAAAACAATGCAGGCAAACCTCAAACGCAACAGGAACTCGCGTATCGATTGAATGTGACATTAGAAGCCGTCTACATTCGTTTGAAAGCCGTGGGAAGGATCCACAAAATGGCCTGCACACTAACTTAAAGAAAGGCAACAGGAAAAATCGAAAAATGCAAAAATAATGCACCATCACATATGTAAGTAGATCGCAACGGGTCAACGAAACGATTGAGGTGCTTCGCTGGGATCTTGCCTTCGTTAGATTATTACTAATTTGCATCGATGGAACACGCGCTTCAGCTCATACGAAAACGGCTCGATGATTGGCAACAGTGTGTGGCATTCACCAGTTGGCAAAAAGATGGGGAAAAGTGCATCGTAAGCAATGAGCAATAATTCAAATAACATATTTCTTACCATTGTTGTACATTAAAACTTTATTTATGAAGAACAAATTTCAGTTTCACATTTATGGTTTTCGTTGTTATCTTTGTTGCTATCTCCTAATGACCTCAATAAGCATCATTACAGCTGATTTTTGCCAATGCCAGCAAATGACTGTTTCCGATATGACCAGTGATAATTTGAACGCTTTCACTAGCAAATCTTTTATGGAGACAAAATAAAGAGAGAAGTACCCATCTTTAAAATACCACGCTATGTCTCCAAAGTTTTTATTTAGTTGGCAACTGGATTTGTACATGTATGTTATTTATTCTTTATTATTTCTACTTTTTGACGAAAACAAAATTTAATTCAAGTAATCACAAAAAAATTTGTTGGCGTATATGTATGAATAACATCATAAGGTGTGTCCCATTTTTAAAGCTGTGCTTACAATAATCTTTAAAGGGATTATAGGATAAGGAACTTTCTTTTACAATTTAAGAAAAAAAAAAGGGAAATGAACCTCTGCATCTAATACTGAAAAAGGTTAGAGTAAGCACAGCTTGACACATTTCTTTTGTAACCAGCTCACTTTTTTTGGTCAATATTTGACCTTATAACTTGAGAACAACTAAACGTTTTAATCAAGTGGTATTAAATGTAAAAATAGGACACCAATATCATGTATGTATGTATTCATAAAAATATTCAAAAGTTTCAGTTTAACTGACTTATAAATACGCCATTGAATTAAAGTATAATTTTTTTTTTTTGAATGACATAATATCTAATATATATATATATATAATAATAGCAAGTTTTGACACGTTGTACCAATTTGCCCAGCAGACTCCACATAGCAGATGGAAATATTTAATGAGATACCGGATTTTATCCATGAAACTAAAATTTTGGATCTCGTAACAAAAAACGGAATGATTTGTAGTAGTTAGCATACAGCAATACACTACGCATTAAAATGACAAAAAACTTAAGACATTAATATGGTTTAAACAATTTGATTTTTGACATAATAAATTGATGAAAATTCATTCAAAATTAATATTCTAGAGACCACTCGTTTTCGGCAATGAATGAGTCGACCACTTCCTTCATAGAAAAATTTGGTATTAGCTGATCCTGTGTAAGCTTAACCCGTGTGACTGGATCAAAGTGTCCAACGCGCTGCAAATGTTCTTCAATATCCTTACGCTCATAAGTTATGCCTGAAGGACTTATAACTGGGTCTTTTAAAATGTCAAAGCTTATTTTGCCGCACAGAAAATCAGGCACCTCGCGTTTCTATAATTTTTATAAAAATTAGCTAAAATCGAATAATTTGACACAAATACTGACCCTTCGTCGCTCGTCCACTTTGGCGAATATATTATTTAGCTCTTTAATGTGATCATCCTGAAACATATTTAAAACAAAATTATAATCAATGCATCTTGTTGAAATATGAAACGACTTACGCATTCCTGTTCAATTTCCTGCTGTTTTTCCTTTATTTGCTCTTCATTTATATTATCAGTTAGTTTTAAACTGGCTAAACGTGTCTCCATATCATTTTTAACAAGGCTTAAAAAGTAAAATAAATATTGGGCATTTGTTTTTATAAGTAAATCATAGAGCATAGTTTTTATACCGATTTAAATAGCTTTGCAACTCAATTTCTTGATGTATTCGCTTTTCCTCCATAACATTCCATCGTTTTTTGCGTGCCAGTCTCAACTGCAATGTGATATCATCCCCAAAGTTTTGCTTTTGCTCCTTTGACAAATCATATGCTAAAAAATGTGTAACCATATGAAAAGTAAGCATTGTAACTGTTGTGTGCCAATAATCTCTTGAAGGTTTTGCAGGAGATATGGCCCGAAATTCGTTTCAAATGATTGTTATCACATTCTCAATTTCAAAAAACTTACCGCGCTGTAGATGTTTGATCGCTTCATCGTAGCTATCCATCTCCATTAAGCCTTGTCCCAAAAAGAAGTGTCCCTTCAATAGATTACCATCTATGTCCAAGGCCCTTCTACAATCTTGACAACAAAGCTCCCAACGCTTTAGCTTTAGATTACAAAGTGCACGATTGGTAAAGTATGTCGCATTTGTAGGATTTTTAATCTATCGTAAAAGTAATACTCATGTCACCATTTTGCAATATGCACTTTTTTTGCACTTACGATGGCCTTAGAGTAGCAATTAATAGCGTCGTCATATTTACGCGCTGCAAACAATCCATTGCCCTGCTCCTTTAATTGCAGGTCTGTTAGATTTGTGGTAGAATAAATATGTTTGCTAGTCATTGTAGTTTTAGAATCGCAAATATTGGCTTTTCTTTAGTTCAGTGTACATATTCTATTAAAATTGCCAAAGTCAGCTGAAGCCAGTGTGTACACTCTGCAATTAATTTAAAATCGCAATCATACTGTCATCGATAAAAAGTTCGATAAATTGTTTTGCAAAGCTACGACTACTATTGTATTGCTATTATTCACTCTTTACTTCGCAGCCAAAAGTTTTTAATAAAAGTGAGAAGAAACAAAGCTTAAAGTTTATAAAACGAGGTTAAATGGCTTCTTCATCACGGTAATTTGTGATTTAGTATAATAGCCTGCTCCATATGTTAATATGAATACAATTGAATTGCAGCCTCGACAATAACAAAGTGTGCTGCTATGCGCACCCTGAATCCCCACTAATCGAGGATTATCGAGCTGGTGACATGATTTGCTCCGAATGTGGTCTGGTAGTTGGCGATCGTGTCATTGATGTGGGCTCTGAATGGCGAACCTTTAGTAATGAAAAAAGTGGTGTCGATCCCAGTCGTGTGGGTGGTCCAGAAAATCCTCTACTCAGTGGAGGTGATTTGTCCACCATAATTGGTCCAGGAACAGGTTCAGCATCGTTTGATGCATTTGGCGCACCCAAATATCAAAACAGACGTACCATGAGCAGCTCAGATCGCTCGCTTATATCGGCATTTAAGGAAATTTCATCTATGGCAGACCGTATTAATCTGCCAAAAACCATAATCGACCGCGCAAATAATCTATTCAAACAGGTGGGTAAGAGGAAAAAAAATAAAATAAAAATTAAAATATACTATATCTGCCGCAGGTACATGATGGCAAAAATCTTAAGGGACGATCTAATGATGCCAAGGCATCTGCTTGCTTATATATTGCTTGCCGTCAGGAAGGCGTGCCTCGCACATTTAAGGAAATTTGCGCAGTAAGCAAGATAAGCAAGAAAGAAATCGGTAGATGCTTTAAATTGACACTTAAAGCGCTTGAGACAAGCGTGGATTTGATTACCACAGCAGACTTTATGTGCCGCTTCTGCGCTAATCTTGGTAACTAACATTTCAGCAAACCATGAAGATAATAGTCTGACTTTCTTTTTCTTCTTTGTAGATCTGCCCAACATGGTGCAGCGAGCTGCCACGCATATAGCTAAGAAGGCAGTTGAAATGGACATTGTGCCTGGAAGGTCTCCTATATCGGTGGCAGCTGCTGCCATTTATATGGCCTCCCAAGCATCGGATACTAAGCGCAGCCAAAAAGAAATTGGTGATATTGCTGGTGTTGCTGATGTAACAATTCGGCAATCATACAAGCTCATGTATCCACATGCTGTAAAACTGTTTCCAGAAGATTTTAAGTTTGCTACACCAATTGATCAACTGCCACAAATGTAATACGAGTTTGCCGTTTCATTCAGTACACTCATATAATTCTAATTTGAAGCATTCTAAAATTGAGTTTCGTAATTCATATTCGTAATTTAGTTCAATTACTTCTATATATTATGTTCGGTAAATAGATTTACTTGCTCAAACAACAAATTTTTTGTTATATTTTACTTTTCCATTTGATTGAAACATTTATTCAAAAGCATAACAGGCATGAATTTTATACAGTATGCTGCTTTGCGTATTATGTACTTGATCGTTTAACTGCATAAATTGTATATCGTATAACCATATACCTGTATGTATATATGTGCATGTAAATAACATACTCGTTAATATATCTAATATACATATGCTAAACATAGTTTGATTTCACACATGTACAATAAAGCATCAATAATAATAATATGTATATACGGGTTAGGTTCATAAAACGTTGCACAATGCTTCAATAACCAAGCTAATCTATGTTGAAAGGGGCCATTGAGTGACTGCAATTGATCTAGTCAATAGCCAAAGAGCACTTCTCTTCATCAGTATGACCAACACACTCTAGCGCGGGTCTATGTTCCGAGTCCCACATGCCAGGACCACAACGCTTGCACAATCCACTCAAAGTGCAGGGAATCTTAGGCAGCTGGCGATATTGATGTAACAAACCGCGTGCTTTACGCAATATTAATTGGCCATCCATATACATGGCTAACGAACTAAAATGCAGTAGCATTTCATCAGCACGCAGATTTTGAGCTACTACATCATCAGCGTACACAGCTAAAATTGCCAGACATAGGAACAAATGAAAGTAATCAGTAAGATAGTTGGACCAGCAGGCCTCCCACATGCGTATAACCACCGCTTCGGTGAATTCCCGCTTAAAGCAAAGTAAAAGCCAGCGATGGCAGAAAAGTAGCTCCATGGCATCGTTGTGTCGTTGCAAATGGACATAGAATTTTGGCAACATGAGACGTATTAGCTCGCGTAGATAGCTTAAGTTATGGTCGATGTCATTGTCGGTTGGTGTGCAAACAAAAAATGCGCGCTGCATTAGACCTACAAAACACCAAAAGGTCTCCGATTCGTTTTGTACCTCACATAGTACCGGAGCCAGCAGATCACTCATGCCCTGCAAAACATAAGACTTTATTCTAGTGTTACCGTTGTAATAAGGAAATTTCTTACCTGAGAGTAAGAAATGCCAGTGTTGTAGATGGCAAAATTCAGCAAAATGTTTTTCATGACCTCCGTATTGGGATTGTCATCGCCACAGAAGAAGGGATTAGTGCGATCGGTACGAACTACGTCCTTTTCAACCACACATTGCACAGTTTTCCAAAAGTGGACCTGCTCCTCAGGTGACATAGAATACAAGCGCTTACGCGTTATTTCCTCGTACTCCTGCCGCTTTATGTCCATTAACACAGCACGATCCTCAAATGTCGATGAAAACGAATAGCATTTAAGCAAAAAAGGCCACACAGTTTTACGCAAACTCTTCTCAAGCCCGCCAAAGAAAACACATTTGCGCAGTAAATGATCATCCTCAATCTGTCCCTTTTCATTGAGTAGCGTTCCATAGAAAAAGTTTGTAGTTATTTTCTTGACATTGCCTTCGTCAGGATGCAGCTCGGATTTTTTAACCTCTGGCCGACAGACCATAAAATGTCTATATGGCAAATTTTGCTTCTCTTGGCCTGGAGCCAACGTTATATTATGAAGAAAACAGTGCCATTGATGTAAAACCTGCGCCAAATGATCAAGTCCACCATAATGAAAATGTAGTATCTTATACTGCGATTCACGCGAGGCGATAACCAGCTGTCCGGAGGTGCAGCCATCGTCGTTGAAGAACAACCGTAAACTGCGCATTTGACTGAGATCAACCGAAAAACGTCGGCATTGTATTATGGTCTTGCGGCGTACTGTGGGCGTGGCATTCGCGCTATCTGGAAACACTAGGTTATGCTTGAAAGCCAACAGTTCCGGCGTCATCCAGTTTGGATTGTTCTCGTCGGATACAGAGCCGTCTGAGTTTAAGTGTCCGCCTTGACCGTGGCCATTCCTATTGCACCCATTTGTGGCAGGTGTGCCAACAATGCAGTTGTACGATTGGGGTATATTGGTATTCTCGATGTTTGGATTGGAAATGGTAATGTTAACCGAAGTAATGGGATCCTTTTTAAGCAAGGCTGTTAAATCGTTAATAGAAGCGGTTTGTCCACCAAGTAGCGGCTGAAGCTCATTTTTCAGTTCCTGCATGTCAGCCGCAATTTCATCCTCAGCACGCTGCTCCGATTCCTCAATTAATTTGGGCGCAGCCACTGCAACTTGCGGCGAAAGCGCGCAATGTCCGTTGGACATTGGCGAACCAGATTGTACCATTCCATTGCCCACAATTCTTTCCTCTGAGGTGCACTTGCATAGCGATGAATTCGGTATCCAATTGAGCAGTAATGTAGGCCGTTTGGCACTGTTGTACTGGTCTACAAAAGTTTTTGTTGTACACGTCAGATAGCCAGGATAATGTAAAATATCTGACTCAATACGCGCCACGGTGGGCGGATGAATGCACACATTGTTTTTGCAAAATAAAATTTCGTTGTCTTCATAGGCAATATCGATTTTTTCGCACGACTTTTCGTCGCCAAGTATAAAGCTGGATGCTTTTTTGATTATGCTTCCAATGGGCATTTTTATGTGCTTTAAATGTTTAAGGCCTTCCGAGATTTAGCAGCGAAGTTTTTATTAATCCAAAACGAACAGTTTTATAATTTTACCAAGTTTCGCTGTAGTTCTATTATATTCGACATTCTCAATCCTTTGCGCCCATCATTTGCTGGCTGAAGCGCTGCTTACCCTTACTATGCTGTCATTCCAAGGGGGGACTGAGCACTAAAATAAGCAGCAAAAGAAACTTTGGAGTTTTGTAACTGACAGCAACGGCCTACCATCAGGATTTGACAGGTGTTCGTTCCTTTTTGTGCTTTTCTTTCCAGTAGCATGGCTGCATTTCGATAATTCCAGTGTTGCGTTCCTGGTCGATGTTTTGCGTTGCGGGAACAATGGTTTGTTTTTTAAACCGGTTGACCAAACCCAAGCTTTTTGGAAAAATTTTGTCTTGTTGTTTACAATTATAGAAAAATTACGAATATATGTTTATGCTAAGTATTCCTGCCATCCTCGAAATCAAAATAGTTAGATTTTTGAATTATGTCAAATGTAAGAGCCATTTGGCACAAAAGTAAATAATTGTGGATGTAAAGTTTCAATAATGCAACTTAATCTTTATATTATTCGATGAAATTCATCTTTTTTACTAAAATTTTTTATCTTTCAAACAATATCCCACAACACAAAATTCATCATGCTGAAATGGATTTAGAATGGCCGTAATACTCATGCATTATTCAGAAAATAAAAAAATTGTCTCTAATCTGAAATTTTGTATATTTAATTGCAATAGAAGGGCATCCCCTTTTGAAGAAAACCATCAATAATGGCTTGCCTCAAATATGATATTAAAATTCGAAATAGATGATTTTGTAATACATATTAATTATAAAGGACAGCCACGCTTTACAATTAAAGAAAGCGAGCATAACTAAAGGCAGTGGACGTTTGAAGAGAAACCATTATCAAAATAGAATCGAAAATAAAGCTTTTCGTTAATGAACCTAAACGTCTTACTCCTGATGGAGCCTTAGGCTTTTTCATTAAAAACGGATTGATAACAAGACAATATGCTATCATCAGGCTACAAAATTAATCTCATAATTGTGACGTTTTCCCAAGCTACAAGGAACTACTTGCTGTCAAAGAGAAATTCAGCACCAGTATCCTGGTTTCATGGCATTCTCGGTGTCGGATACATATTTAATTTTTAAAACAAGACTACGTCAGACACAAACATTTGCTTGTAAAATTAGACGCTTCAACTATATTCTCTCAAGACTAACCCCAATAGAAAGACTACAAATTTTTTTCCATTTTAAACTTAAAATATAATATTCAATAAAAAGTCTGATTGCTTAATAATAATTCTCTTTACTTCAGTGTTCATGTTTATTTATAATTTGTTATATTTTACATACACATGATTACTTATGTATAGTTTAACCATTGATTAATGCTTTAAAATAAAATATACGAGCACTTGCACCCATGCGTTAGATACCAATATATTTGGTTATATATATGCTACTCAGACAAGTCATGTAATGTAATCCATGCTTACAGCAATTGTTTTTACTTGCACAATTCATTAATACAAAGATTTAGAATTCAATACGCTTTGGAGTCACAAGTAGTCACGCACGACATGGATCTAACAGCTGAAAAAACGTTTTATGCCCAAACGGTAGAAAGATCCCAAACTTTTATAATACGATCCTGCCCAACTGTTAGAAGACGCTTTCGTTCTTCATCTAAATCCATATGCACAATGGAATGTTTGGCATCATGAAACAATGCTAACGAGGGGCGCTCCACTGTTTGCAGTTGTTTAAAGCAAGGATCGCAGCAACGTACATCAAACTCGAAGCCCATGATTGGTATATTTATGCGATTGGTCGAACAATTGTCGCAAATGGCTTTGCCGCAGTGACGGCAGTGATGCTGTCGAATACCTGAAAAATGTTAAAAATTATGTGAGTAAGTTATTGAGTATCAAAGCAAACACTACACACCCAATTGCTTTTGATCCATCATTGAACGGAAGTTCCAGAAAAATGGCCGTGAACACAGCTGACAATTATTTGAATCCACCCAGCCGGGTACTTCTTTTCGCATCGCATTCATTTCCCAAAACACAACCACAGAGTCTTCGCCACAGCTTATTAGCTGCTGTGTGTGATTGGCATAAGCTAGCGCTGAAACTTTATTGTTATGACCCTGTAGCTCATAGATAGTGCCGCGTTTGCCGCCCACATCCCAAACAATTACTGATTGGTCACAAGCGCCGCTAAACAAAAGCTGTGGGCCTTCCACCCATCTCAAGCAGCGTATGCCCGCTGCAATTGCTTTTATAAGTAAACAAATTTTACACTTGCTTAGTTTAAGGTGCTTTACCAGTGTGTCCTTTAAAGGTAGTGATAAGCTGAACGCCTTCCTCCTTATCGCAGCGCAGCATTGTTATTTGGCCAGCGTGATCGCCTACAAAAGCATATCTAGCCAAGGCGTCAAACCTAAAAGCATTATTTACACATAGTATTATATATATATATATACAATTAACGCTACTCTAATTGTAAGTCACACTTACTGAAGCGCTGTGCACGCGGTCTCAAAACTGTATCCGCCCACTCGTACGCGTCTTTCCGTACAATGGTAAGTGAACTGCTTATCTTTGCCTGCAGATAACATCCAATTATGAGCCTTGGAAAAAACGACGGCCACAACTCGGGCTTGATGTGCCAAATAGTCACACACAAAAACCAATTGGTTGCAGTCTTCAGAGAGCGTATACCTAGTAACAGTGCCATTGTCCTGGCCAACGTACAATTGCCGGGATTCGGGTACATATTCAATGGCCGTACAACCAGAAGGCATACACTGACAAATGCTTGGCCAATATTGCCCAGAGTCACGTTTAAGCCATACGCGAACTGTTCTGTTTAAATAATGAAATTTAAGTGCATTGATAATTTCGTACATAGTACATACATATGTATGCCAAAATATGTACATATGTATGTACCTACATATATGCATTTTTGAGGGCGTGTGTTTTTCAAACATTTGTAGATACGCACTTGTCATCCGAAACACTTATCACTCCGTTTTCTCCTGGTATAAGAATGGCAGCATTTACATCCTCGTTGCTTCCCTCCAATTTGCTTAGTAATTCTGGCTTTTTTGAGCCAAAGCGGTCATTGCTACGCTGCGCTGGTTTAATTTCGGCAGCCATAGTTGAATTGTAGAACAATTCGACTTGCTCAGTTCAGTTTGATTCGGCTCGGAAAGTTGTGTAGGGGTACAAATTTTTTGTTCCACTTTTACTTTAACGAAAGAACAAGACTTAAGAACTCCGCAGAGCGGAGTTTAACAAATGTTATTTAATTTAAACTATGAATCACTTAAGCAACTTAATTTTGTTGCAAGCACAAATAACATCAGACTTATCGGCCAGGGATGCAACAGTTTAATTATTTATCGCCAACTGCGACTTTGGTTTATAGTTAATGCGAAGCATCCAATTTCACATTGCTAGCTTTAATTATCAAAATATTAAAGTTTTAACTAATTTTACCGATTACTGAGAAAAAATTTAATTGTTTAATTTTATTCGATAAATTTTTTTGAAGTAGTTTATAAATCTGGTGAGAGAGAACTACTATGTCTTACTTAAATTATGCGCAAGATTTTTTAATCATCCATATTATTATAAAATATAAACTTTAATAAAATGCGTCTACCATCTCTAAAATTTTTAATTTCGATTAACACGTCTGTTAACCTATACTGCGAATTGCTGCCTATACAAACGTTGCATTCAATGATAAATAAACGTATTTTGCCAAGTTGTTTTATTACTTATTTGTTTTATAATCTACTATGAGTGACTTAATAACCTCCGCGACTCGGTGGAGGTGCGCCCCGCATCATTGGCGGTGGACCTCGCATTGGTGGCGGTGCTCCTCGTCCTAGACCACCTGGCATTGCTGGTATGCCACCGGGAATCATGCCTGGTGGCGGCGCGCCCATCATTGGCGCTCTGGGCACACCTCGTCCCATAGGTGCCATGTGCTGCTGTGCGGGGCCACCAACACCCCGGACGGGGCCTTGTAAGCCGGCTGGCACTGCAGATATATTCATAGGTACACCACGACCAGCAACACGACCAATGCCAGGCCCTGGTGCAGCTCCTGGAATTGGTACACGCGGAAGGCCTTCCTCTGGCGGTGGTGGGCCTTCTACGGTCAACGATACTATGTTTTCCCCGCGCAACAGTACAAAGCCCAAAACACGCTTCTCCTCACGCTCCGGCACCTTGGAATTCTTTGATCTAATTTTACGAAATTCCTCACAGTCGCCTAGTATTAAATTCATGTGTTTGTCAAATGCCTTAAATGTTCCAATAAATGTGCGTGAGTCTTGCAGTACGATTCGCACCCGATAATTCAGGTGCTGAATCATTTTGTTATTTTTGCCAATAGTCTAAAAAATAAATAGTTCAATGCTCATATGAAAACAAATATAGTTGGTATTGTTGTTCGACACTCACCATCTTAAAGCTTTTTATTTTTCTCGCTTATAAAACGTTTATAAACACGCTTGGCAGCAAGAATGCAAATAGAAAAAGCAAATGACAAAATGCCGCAAATTAGAGATGGACTTTCAGAGACGATAAGTTATATTTATCGGTTTTAGTGTTGCTTGAAACACTCGATTTCAATTTTACGATACACTAATTATTTTTATGTAGATTTCTAGTGTCAAAAATAAACTTAACACAGTCTGTATAATTTCAGGTGTTTTGTATAAATTATAACTTAAATATTATATATTGTTAATTTTTAAATTATATATCAGCCCTGCATTTCTGGTGAGTATTACCTGCTCTCTCACTGATGCGGCCACGTCACTTTGTCTCTCTTGCTTTTCTCTTTTGTGCTGACATTCTAGGTAGAATAGAAGCTAAAGGCGGCGAAACCTAAAAGTTTTAGCTCGTTGGCAAAATAAGTGGAAAAAAAATTAAACAAATACTGATTTTGCTTGTAAACGTATGTATCTGAATTTGATTTAAAGCAAACGCTTAACCGCAGCGTGGCGCATTTTTTTAACGAGTAAAAACTTATCAATTCTGTCTTCACTAGTGTCTATGACTGTGTGGCGTTAGTTTATCGGAAGCAGAAAACAATTCAGCCAGTCAATAAAAATCTGACAAAGGATTTAAAATGAATATTTTCCGGTTTGCTGGCGACTTGTCGCACGTCTTTGCCATAATAATACTGCTTCTAAAGATTTGGAAGACTAGATCATGCGCCGGCATATCCGGTAAATCTCAAATATTGTTTGCTGTGGTCTACCTTACACGCTACCTAGATCTGTTTACCACGTACGTCAGTCTCTACAACTCTATCATGAAGGTGCTTTTCTTGGTCACATCCGGTGCCACGGTTTATTTAATGTACGTTAAGTTCAAAGCAACCTACGATCACAACCATGACTCCTTTCGCATCGAGTTTCTGCTTGTACCGTGTGCACTGCTTTCGCTGGTTATCAACCATGAGTTTACGTTAATGGAAGTGCTTTGGACATTCTCAATCTATTTGGAATCGGTTGCCATTCTACCGCAGCTGTTTTTGGTGAGCAAGACCGGCGAGGCTGAATCCATAACCAGCCATTACTTGTTCGCTTTGGGCTCCTATCGTGCACTCTATTTGCTCAACTGGGTCTACCGCTACATGGTTGAATCACATTACGATCTTATTGCGATATTTGCCGGCGTCGTTCAAACCATTCTGTACTGCGATTTCTTCTACTTATACATTACCAAAGTGCTAAAGGGTAAAAAGCTTCAGTTGCCTGCATAAGCTGCGTACAACACAACAAATTTGCCGCATGCCGAAGTCGCCACTTCCGGAGGCACCGAACACCTGCAATATTTCGATTTTGGGATGTCTGCAATTGCAATCAACATGTAAACGGCGAAGCACGGACAGCTTGAAAAGGCTTATTATTAGGTTTAATTTTAAAATACATAAAACAACTAAATATTGAGTAAAAATTGATTTTTGTTATAATGGCAATCAATCACTGGAATGAATAACGCAACGCTATTAACAGAAATGAAAATGAATTATATAGAACTTGTACACAACAAACGTGCAAAATGTCTTAAATCATCTAACCTTAATCAAAACCAAAATTTTCTTTTTCCAATTGTAAGTTTAAACATACTATATGTACACGTAGATGTGTGTATGTACATTTAAAGAGGAAACGGCCTCATTTTGAGTGGGACTGCCGCCAAGTTAAACTTTAATACATGTCCACTTTAAGTCGTCAAAATAAATATAAAAATGTAGCGTAAATATAAATAAAAAAAACCAACATGAATTTTTTAATTAGCTTCGGCATTTAATAGTTTAAGAGTACACATATGCGATTCGACACAATTTCCTAAATAAAATTAGTTATTTTATGTTTGGAACAAACCTCAGCTGGATTGTTCGTTTGTTGAGGGTGAATATGTACTAATCGGTTCTTCACATCTTTCATGGGATAACAGATCCAAAGCCTTGATGTTGTTTGGCCATCGCTCATATTTTTGCTGAGTTTCAAATTTATTTCCATAATTTCATAAATACTTGGGCTATTGTAGATCTTTTGTTCAAACTTGTTATCTAATACAGTTGCTGGTAGTGCGTTCGTTGTTGTTGTTGTTTGAACAATTACATAATTAATTTACATCAACTTCTTGATTTCATCGTACAACACAAGGACGAAAGCGCCGCCAGTACCTCTGAGAATGTTAGAGAAGGCGCCCTTGAAGAAGGCAGCACCACCTTCCTGCTTGGCAATAGTAGCCCAGCAGTGCAAAGTATTCTTGTAGATGATTTCGGTAGATTTACGGCCAGACTGCATCATCATGCGACGACGAACGGTATCGAATGGATATGATACAATACCAGCGACAGTTGTGACAACCTGAGCAATGGCCCAGCTGATGTAAAGAGGTGTATTCTTGGGGTCAGGCAACATACCGCGGGCGGTATCGTAGAAGCCGAAGTATGCAGCACGGTAGATAATGATGCCCTGCACAGAGACACCAAAGCCTCGGTACAAGCCAACAAGACCATCGCTCTTGAAGATCTTGGTCAAGCAGTTGCCCAGACCTGTGAATTCACGCTGACCACCCTTGCCAGTGTCAGCAGCCAAGCGAGTACGAGCAAAATCCAAAGGATAGACAAAGCACAAAGATGTAGCTCCAGCGGCGCCGCCAGATGCCAGGTTACCCATGAAGTAACGCCAGAACTGGGTGTTCTTATCGACACCACCCAAGAAAACTTGCTTGTACTTGTCCTTGAAAGCAAAGTTCAGCGCCTGGGTTGGGAAATACCTGATAACGTTAGCCAAATTACCGCGCCAGTACGCTGAAACACCCTGTTCCTTTGGAATACGGACAAAGCAATCCACCATACCCTTGTATTGCTTGTCGGGGCTGATTTGTTTCGAGATGTGCTGCACCTGCAAAAGAAGCTTCACACGCTCGATGGGTGCTACGGCAGTCTTTGAGACAGCTGCGGAAATACCACCGGCAGCAAAATCCTTGAGGAAGCCAACAGCATCGAAATCTTTGCCCATTTTGCTCAGTTGTTAATTTTCTTACAAAAGTTACAGAATTAAAATTTCTTTTGCAGAAAGAAAATTTTCCTCTTGGCCGCGTGCTCACGTAACAAGCGCGTTTCGTGAATAACCTACTAATCAATTTTTAAAGGTTAAGGAAAACATATCGACTTATCCAAATGTATTCGATGTATTATTTGAGCTTACTCGTCCAACCCTCAAAGCTATCAAAAGCTATAAAAAGTTTGTTGTTTTCATTGCCATTCTAAAAATGACAACAAACTTGCAATATCAAATCGTAAAAGGAGCTATTTCCCAATATGCTCCTTTTATACCTCAACTAAACAAGTCTGTGCTTCGTGTTCTCATTCAAGTTTCGGTGCATTACATTGAATCGAAGAAATGCACACCCCAGGTATTGGACCTGGCTTTAAATAAGCTTGCGGGACACGACATACCAATACCCGAAAATTTCTGTGAACTTTTTGCAATGGTCTTGCAAATAATGCAAATTTTCCTAAGTTGTCCAAAAGGCGCATTGAAGGATCAAGAGCTCCGTCAATGTTTACGAAGTTTAAAGTGAGCTCATAAGGTTTACGCTTTCTTTTTAAACTAATTTTGTTAATTTTTTAGGTTTACGGATGAGTGTGTGGATGATCTTAGCAAAGTGCTCTTTGATCATCGAGCAACACTAAGCAGGAATTTCGCTGGAACCAAAATGGAGCGGCCAAAGATGTTAAACATGCAATGGCGTGTCAATATTTCAGTAAGCTTAAAGTAAGCTACTTTGTATTTTTAAACCACAGCTTAGCATTCTGACTTTAATTTTATGCATTTCAGCGTCTCTCAAGCGGTCACGCCCACCATAGTTTTACATTTTAAGTTAATTAATGGGGAATATCGTACTCTGGAGCTACCATTGGTAATGTTCCATAGATTGCGTTATAATGTGGCCCTTATATTAAAAGAACTACACAGCTTGCAGAATCGAGCTGTTTTAAAATCGTTTTAAAAATACGAAAGAGTTTAAATCGTGTAAATGTTATCCAAATTTTGTGTAGTAATTATTTAAAATAAGGTAAAATAAATTGACAAAATATTGTGCGAGTGAATACTACTAACGTGTGAAATAATCGTTATCGAAAATTTGTGAGTATATCGAATATCGCCTAGCATTGTTTTGTCAATCGGTAGCTGCAACATAATTAAACAAAAATGGCAACTAAAAGAAAACTTACTTCCGAAACAAAAAAAACTGAACCATTTGATAAAAAACACACGCTTGATTCTGATGAAGAAGACTCTGATGATTATGAACGGTAATTTTTTGTACTGACTGCTCCTTTATTAGTATGTAAAATTTACACTTATTTTGGTTCGGCAGCGAAAATCTGAACGACAGCGATATTGAAGGTGGAGAAGAAGGTACTGCCAAAGTAGTCGACGATGTAAAAATAACACCATTTAATATGCGCGAGGAGCTGGAAGAAGGTCATTTTGACAAGGATGGCCATTATCACTGGAACAAGGAAGATGACATTAAGGATAATTGGCTTGATAATATTGACTGGGTAAAGGTAAGCAAGCGTAAAAATGTCTTTTAGTTTCTTCATATTAAAGCTCAACTTGATTATTTCAGGTTGAAAAAGATAAAACATACTTTGATCCGAACAAAGATGAGAACAGCTCTAGTTCAACTGACAGTGTGCCAGTTGTGGATTCCTTTAACTCATCAGTTGCGTTGACAAAAATGTTGGATTATATGAAACCAGGCGAAAATGTACAAATGGCACTGCAGAGATTAGATAAGAACCGTCCGAAATTAACCACTGTAGAAAAGCTCAAACGGAAAAAAGCCGGTATAGAAGATCCAGAAACAACAAAAATTTTTTGTTTGACTGAATTGGCAAACAGTATACTCTCCAAAACTGGTGACATGGATATATATCAGGAGACATATGAGCGAATAAAAGAGCGTATTGCCGATTTGCCAAGCACAAGCAAACCTTCAAATAGCGAATCATTTGATATGTACGCAGATGATTTTGTGGAAAAGGAGCAAAAGCATTTAAAAGTCGGTACATCTTCAAAGAATGTACCTGAAAGTAATGCCTTAATGTGGGAGTTTAAATGGAAACAAGACGATGCAGAACTACAAGGACCATACAGCACCAATCAAATGTTAAAGTGGTCCCAAGGAGACTATTTTAAAAGTGGAGTTTATGTGCGAAAAGTTGGTGAAACAACTAATTTTTATTCAAGTAATAGGATTGATTTTGACCTATATTTGTGAATAATAATGTATATACATACATACAAATGAACTTTAAATCAATCCGAAAAAAAAATATTTTTATTAAACCAACAATATGAAAACAAACCACTTTTTCTTTGTGTCGATTCCAACAGATTTGTCTATCGAAACAAAATTAAGTTATCGAGATATTCATACTGAGAACGTATAGAAAACAAACAATGTTTGCTCAATTGCCAATGGCAACACTAAAGCCCTAGAAATTATTGACTTAAATTTTGTTTGGTCTTGTATATGTACATAAATGTTTATAGCTTTTACGAAAACCGGCTTCACAAAATTATTTGGTTACAATTTTTGATAAATTGATAAATTTGCAAGAGCTAGACGTACTCGTACTCCTTGTATATGCGTGACAATTGTGCACGATGTTTAAGAACACGTTCCAGTCAGGATTTTTGTCCATACTCTACAGCATTGGCTCTAAGCCTTTGCAGCTATGGGATAAAAAGGTGCGAAATGGTCATATCAAGCGTATTACCGACAATGATATACAGAGTCTAGTCCTGGAAATTGTCGGCACCAATGTGAGCACAACATTCATTACGTGTCCAGCTGATCCAAAGAAGACATTAGGCATTAAATTGCCTTTTCTAGTGATGATCATAAAGAACATGAAGAAGTACTTTACGTTTGAGGTTCAAGTGAGTTTTTGGAATATAACACAATTTTCTGTTTGCTTCAATCCTCAATACTTTAAGGTACTCGACGACAAGAACGTTAGGCGTCGGTTTAGAGCAAGTAACTATCAGTCCACAACTCGTGTAAAGCCCTTCATTTGCACAATGCCCATGCGGCTAGATGAAGGTTGGAACCAGATACAATTCAACTTGTCGGATTTTACACGTCGAGCCTATGGTACAAATTATGTGGAAACTTTACGTGTGCAGATACACGCAAATTGTCGTATACGTCGTGTATACTTTTCAGATCGCCTTTACTCAGAGGATGAACTGCCTCCAGAGTTCAAACTGTTCCTACCCATACAAAAGCCATCGCAAAAATCAAACGCCATATGTAGTTAAATTAAGGTCTAGATATCATCCCCATAACAGAGCATCAATATTTGTAAATTTTGAAAATTGAAGCACCTTTTGAACAAATTATTTATACAAATATATTATCATTTAGGCCGATCAGTGTCTTTGCTTATTTAATTGGTAAAAAGGTGACAAAAGCAAATAAAACCAAAAATAAATTTTTGATAAAAAGAAAACTGCACACGATTTAATCTAATTTTGTTAGAATCTCGGCTCCATTTTCTGTAATAAGTATGGTGTGTTCGAATTGTGCACTACGTGCACCATCCAAAGTGATGGCGGTCCAGCCGTCCTCGAGTAGAACAATATCGGGTTTACCTAGCGTCAGTATGGGTTCGATGGTGAACGTCATACCAGGCTGCATTTCACCAGGAGCATCATTATCTTAAAAGTTACACAGTAAAGAATTAGAACTGGTATCAGAAAAAACGCTTACTCGCTGCTTAAGTATAAGTATACTTACGGTAATGGTATATTTCCGGCGGCCCATGAAAGTAGCTTCCAATGCCATGACCAATAAATGCAGCCACCGATTCCACTTTTCGCTTGTTGCAAAATGTTTCTATGAATCGACCAATTTTATTGAACGCTATGCCGGGACCACACAGTTCAATGCATTTGTCTAAACACTCGCGTGTAGAATCTACCAAGAAACGTCCACGCTCATCCACGTTTCCAACAAGAAAGGTTTGCGAGCAATCACCATGGTAGCCATTTAAATACACAGTAACATCAATATTTATAATATCTCCATCCATTAATGCTCGGTCGTCTGGAATTCCATGACATGCAACGTTATTTACGGAGGTGCACACCGACTTTGGAAAGCCGGCGTACCTTAGTGGAGAAGGATAAGCATTCGCAGCGATGATACTCTCATGTGCAAAGGCATCTATGTCTTCAGTAGTCTTTCCTACTGCAACCAGCTTGCCGCAATCTTCTAGTATTTGCGCAGCCAATTTGCCGCTGAAACGCATGCGATGAATCTGCTCGGCATTTTTTATTTCTGGCGTTCCCAATGTATTGCCTGGCGCCGAAAGCCTGTGATAATATTCTGATATGGTCAGATCGAATGTAAGTATTTTGACTATTTTTAATGTTTAATTCAGCACCTGGTTTACGTATATGCTCGGGCACGGGACGTTGTGCTGAAACTTTTCCAACTTCCTCAATTTTATTCCAATTTCCAAAGTCTCTTCACAAAAAACACACATTTATAGATAATTTAAGCAGTTTCTTTGTAAAACACATACCCTTTTTTCTTGTTAAATTGGAAGAAACTACGCCGCAAAGGCAGCTTAAGCAAATTTGTGTTTTTTATTAAAGCTTTATGCAATATTAATACCATTTCTCTTTCTTCTTAGAATATATTTTTACTTGATATAAAAAATACGCTCAGCTGGCGCCAAACAGCTGATTAATGGCATATGTGCTTGTAGCACGTTTACACTAAAAATTCTTATGCCTGGTTTACACTACACAAAATATAAACTTTTGAATTTTTTTACATTAATCATTTTCAAACTTTATTTTTTGCTTCTTAAATGATTTTTGTTTCTTAGGGGCTACTGTTTTTAAAGGAATTCCGCCTCGTTGCTTTACAATTGCGTTTTGATGCTCTTTAAAAGTCTTGGTTAACATTTTAACGCTTTCTGCTGGAATGGTCCACTCTAAAAGGTTAGAGCATTTTGTAGGGTCTGTAGATTCTGAGTATTCGGGTATTTCAACGCCTAGAGTTTTGCAAACTTTGGCTAGTATATCGTCAACATAGGTTGAAATAATAAGATGTGCTCGCTTGTCCTAAATAACAAAAATGTGTGATTTAAAATTTGGATCTATGGCATTCACAAACTTACATGTTTTGTAGGTTGAAGATTGCATACAACCAATTTCCCGCCATGTTTTAGGCATTTGAGCGGCAAATTGCCGCTGGGTACAATTTGCAAGGTCGTGCCTAAGGTTATATTTAAGTCGGCCATGCTAAAAATTGTAGAAAATAAGATCTTAATAAGTTGCAGAACTATATTTGCGTAACTTGCTTACGTTGAATGCATGAAAGCCATGTCCAGGTCGCGCTCTGGTAGGTCGTGCTCCCAATCCAAAATTGTATCATGCAAAACGCCTCCACGGCAATTGCGTTTGCAATAAATCTCTAGCGATTTTTGACCTACAGTTGTAGATGCTGTAGAGCGCACAAACTGGCGCCGGCATTTTTGACATTGTTCTATAAACATGTTACCGTGCAGTTCCGACAAATATTTTCGGTCAAGGCCTGACTTTAAATGTAGGCCATCAATGTTTTGTGTGATAACATGTTGCACAAATCCATTTTCCACCAAGGCACACATTGCCATATGAGTCTTAGTGGGTCGCGCTTCATCAAACGAAACATCTAGTCTGGGCTTTTCACCTTTTTTTTCCAGCGTCCAAACGCCTTTGGGGCCTCTGCAATATGTATGAACATATTTTGGTAATAAAAACAAGTTCTTGACAATTGATTTAATGCGGGTACCTAAAATCCGGAATGCCAGCAGAAGTGCTTATGCCTGCACCCGTGTGTACTACAACATGTTTGGCTTCTTTTATTAAATTTGCCAATTCTTTGCATTTTTGCTTTATTGTTTCTTCACTATCGAAAACCTAAAATTAATTTTAATTAATTTTTATATTTATGCAGTGTTTTGGAAAATTTACTTCTGGAACGCCCAGAATACCCTTGTTTTCGTATGGTGAGAGCGACTCTGAGTAATTACAACTCATTTTTAGTCTGTTGATGCTTATTAATATTTTGTTAATTGTATAAATATGCATTTAAGTCTAAACAATTATTTATTGAAAATTTGTTTACGCCAATATGGTTGTTGCTGCCAACTTAAGCTATCGAGGAGTGCCAACTTGTTTAGCTTTAATCACTATTTATCGATATGAAACATCGTCAAGTCAGAGGCTCTGTAAATTAACACCCACAAAGCAGTTGGTATGCAACCCAAGCAGTGCGTCCCATTTTTAAATTTTTTGTGTTTCATTCTTCTAGATGTTTGTTGTTACTTTTTAAGTTAACAACCACGAATTACAATTATCTGGTCGAACAAATTATTTATTTATAGTATTCCCCTAATAGACTGTGATTTTGTAAATATTGAAATTAAAAATGTCAATCAAATGATTATTACGGACAGTATATAAAGCAGATTTTAAGCTTCTTCAGTTTTAATGTAGAAAAGATTTTGCTTTTATAACACTTAATATGGCGAAAAACTGTAAGTCTATTCAAGCATTTTTGCTGTTTTTAGCTCTATGTGGCCAAGGAACCAAATGTGCTACAATTGATGCATCCGTTATAACGAATTTTACAGTGAAGCTTATAAAAAGTAGTCAAGCCATTATATTCTCGTGTATTACAGAAGGTAAGCGCATTTATAAGATAGTTTTGCGTTTAGTTTTGAGCCAAAATAAAAGTGATTTTATGTTTTTAAGAGCTAAAAAGTGTATCAATTGCGCTGATGGAACAAGATCAAATGGTTCTCCCTGTTAATCTAAACACTTCGTATACATTGACCACAATTTTGTCTAGAAAAAATTATGCTCAGACAGCTGTAATAGTAAATACCGAATGTTCAGAATCAAAAAGCTTGCTGGCCCAGGCATCTGCAGATCGATATTTTAACAAGACCTATCAATGGCTTCTATGGGGTGTGGAACAAAATATAGAACATTTGCTACCGATTGAACTGGATTATGTGGGACCCAACGCTCAAATTACCTTTGTTAATAAGAGTCAGGATAACGATAAATTTTATAAGTTTTGGGATATTCACTCGAAGGGTCGTCACTTGAAGTCAAAATTAGAGATCCACTTGATAGCCGAAATGACAACAAATGATGGTAAACTAAAAATTGTCAACGATATTTTCGAATTGCAAGGCATTAGAAATCGTGCACAGTTTAATGGCTTGACGCTTAGAGGAGCCTGTGTGGTAAGTTAAAAATTTAAGACTATTCATAATGAGGTGAGACCTAATATAACTCATCTTTAATTTTAGATCGATCAAGAAAACATCACCACAAATGAACAAATTGAAACCATTCTTGGAAGACCCAGCAAAGACTCTGGCGTAGCTGCATTTATCAAGTATCATTACGAGTTGCTGAATCTTTTGCGCCAACGTTTTAACTTTAACGTAAAATTTCGTAATTCCCGTGGTTGGGCTGGAAGATTAGGCAACACAACATTCCGAATGGGCTTGCTGGGTATTATTAAGCGAAATGAAGCTGACGTGGCTGCATCGGGCTCATTTAATCGCATAAATCGTTTTGCGGAGTTTGATACCATACATCAAAGTTGGAAGTTTGAGACCGCTTTCCTTTTTAGATATACCCCCGAATTGAATACGCATCATACGAAAAGTGGAAATTTTTTGGCACCCTTTAGCAGAAGAGTATGGATCGTTAGTTTTAGTACCATTGTAGTAGTCAACTTGGTTTGGCTGATGGTGAATTTCGTCAATCGAAAATGTAATGCGAAAATTGGCAGCGAGCAAGAAAACTCAGAGTTGAGCCAAACAGAAAACCAAAATTCTAGCTCTTTTATAGCGCTGCAAATTTTTGCAGCCATCTGTCAACAGGGCATGGATCGCATACCATTTGGTTTTGCGCCTCGCTCCATTGTTATGACCATATATCTTTTCTCCT
>JAECWU010000367.1:600000-955000 GCA_018150985.1 Chymomyza costata | reverse complement strand
CTCACTTACAAAAAAAAAGATTTTTTATAAACACCATCTAGGTCAGGGGTTTCAATTACTATTACCATTTACATATGTATATCAAACCTAACCTTAGGTTGGGTAAGAGCTGACCGTGTACCGATCACCAATGTCTATATACGTAGTTATAAAGGCATCCCTGGTCAGCTCTCGGCCAGCGTTACTTGTGGCATCACAAAGTTCCTCTTTGTGCCTAAGTGCGTCTGGGCTGTTCCAAGACGGGCAACCACTTTAACCTAGGGCTAGGTTAGGTTCAATAGGCTGCTCAATCCGTACCATTGTGTTGCCTAAGGAGGAAAGGAGTATGCGAAGAAGAGGAGGGGTAGAGAAGAATCAAAAACTATTGGGCATTTCTAGTCACCTAAGTCTCTCTTATTGCAGAACCATTTTGAGGATTCGACAAAATCAGCCAGATCCGCTATAGGCACATTTGCCAGACTGTCAAGGTCTTAAAAGAATGGTTCATTCTGAAACTGGGTTCGTGATTTTAGCAGCGCCCTGTATGATGTGCGGCAGCGCCAGTATTAACGGCACAAAAAATGACGTCAGAATGGAAATACGTCGGCGGATTAATCTTGCTAACCGGTGTTACTTTGGGCTAAGTAAGCAGTAAAGAGTAAAGCCCTCTCTCGGCATAACCCTCTACAAATCCCTCATCATACCCTTGCTTCTCTACGGCGCTGAATTATGGACATTGTCTTCATTCGATAAGGCGATTTTAGGGGCTTTCGAGAGAAAAATCCTCCGACGTATCCTTGGACCGATAAATGTGAAAGGTGATTTTCGTATTCGAATGAACCACGAGCTGTATGAGCTATACGGCGACATTGATCTAGTTCGGCGCATAGAGCTACAACGTCTGCGCAGGCTAGGTCATGTTGCACGAATGGATGAAAATGCTCCAGCCAAGAAGGTATTAAAGCGGAAATCACTGGAAGGTCGACGACGACAGGGACGCCCGCCTCTGCGATGGGAAGATCAGGCAACGGAGGATCTTCGTAGCCTTGGGATTGCCAATTGGCGCTAGGATAATTTCTGCGGCCAAGACCGATACCCGGTTGTAATGGCCAAATTGGTAGTAGTAGTATGATGTGCGACCTTTAATAGCCCAAAAAATCCAACGCTAGCGGCTGTCAAACGGATGTGTGTTCACTCACCGGCCCTGCTTATTCCCATCTATTCACTTTATGTTCTTACCTAGCCAAAAAAACCAATAAGAGACTGTTTAGAAGTTAATTTTAGGCCATCATGCTATATGCTATCCAACGTTTCCAGAGTATAAGCTAGTCGACCGTCAGCTGAGCTGAGCACGAGCCGAATAAACTGAGCGTAGTATACATCGATCGCAAAGAAAATTACAGGTTTGCTTCTGTTGTACTTGGCCAGTTTGCCGTTTTGGCTAAAAATCTCTCTGTCATTTTGAAAGCGGTAGCGAGCGTGAACTGACGTATGTACGTATGTATTCTCATCGGGAATCCAGATCCATACAGTTGACAAGTTTCTGTGTGTGTTTATGAGTGTTTTAGTGTGCGTGGTGGCAGTGCCATTTTAATGGATTCGTTTCTTTTATGAATTCATTTCTTAGATTTATAACAAAACTCCAAACAATAAGAAACCAATACATATGTACATAGGTGTGCCACATAAAAATATTATATATATTGCATACATATAATGCTCATATAAATTATAATCAAGTTTTCTGACTAAAACTAGTCTGCGTCTTAAACATAGTTCAGTGTACTTTGACTATGCATATATAATTATGTATGTATGTATGTACATATGTACATATGTATATGTAGGGTTGTGAAAAGATGGATTGAAAAGAGCCTGCTCTATAAATGCATTTTATAATTACTGCGGTACCTCATGCATACAGGCAAATGCATACACAGACATGTACATAAAGAACAAGTGCGTATGTGTTATGTATCTATGAGTTTTAAGTCTGTATGTATTACTCGTACACTTTTTTTTTGGTACCTGTTGAACGTTATTGCGAAACATACACAAGACTTGAAACACAAACTTTGTATGTGCGTTTGTATGTACATATGTATGTATGTAGGGTACATACGTTCCTTTCCGAAACCCGTCAAGAAGTAGTCATTTAATTTACTGTAGACATTGGAAAAATGATCCAAGCCAAGAGAGTGCTGTGCGTGCGTGTATTGGTGTGTCAACTTTGTGGCTTTGTGAATTTTGCAGTGAAAATAAGTGCTTTGTATGTGCTTGGGCATGTATGGAAGACCAAAGTGGCCAACGCATTTCCATTGGTATAGTTTAATCTTAAAAGCATGTTAAAGAAATGAAAAAAGTTCGTGTTATGCCCTTTGATTCGAGGTACCAAAAGTCTATTGGTTGCTTGGTTTGGGATTCACAAGCCGGTGCAAGTGGGAGCCTCCGCCTCCGTTTCAGTTTCAAAATAGGATGGGCATATTTTTACATACACGTTTTTCTAATGCATTTTTAAACTTATTCTTCTGCAGCAAATACGTGACACTTTGCGAAACGCGTGCCCCACTAGGGTGATTCCGCAGCACTTGCATTTGAGATATGGTTTTTCTGGAGTATCTATGAAATCAAACATTACTTTGAGCTGCACACAGAAACAAAAATAAATTGCTTATAATGGTTTATCCGGAGGAACCCTTTTGGGCTTTGCCAACGGTATCAGGATTTTACGAAGATAGAGACTATAGGGGTAAGTTTATAGGCCTCAAAAAATGATTTTAACTTTTTAAATTTTGATTATTTCTTTTTTCAGTTAATGTCGTTGAAGCTTTGCAGGAATTTTGGCAAATGAAACAAGTGCGTGGAGCTGAAATGAAAAATGGAGCTCTCGTTATATATGAATCAGTTCCATCAAATAGTCAACCTTACATATGTTTTGTAACTTTACCAGGAGGCAGTTGTTTTGGCAGTTTTCAGGTAGATCCAATTTGCTGCAATAAGTAGACGCAATAATGCTATTAACAAATTGAATTACATTTATAGAATTGTCCAACAAAGGCAGAAGCCAGGCGTAGCTCGGCAAAAATTGCGCTTATGAACTCTGTTTTTAATGAGCATCCGTCTCGACGAATAAGTGATGAGTTTATTGAAAAGGCCGTACAGGATGCACGTGCATCTTTTAAAGGCGTCTCGCAGAATGACGAAGGACCGGAATCCGGCATTGGCGCATTTAGGTAAATGCAACTGCATTACATAAAAAAACCAATTGGCAATGTTATAAGCACAATTAATATGCTCCAAAGTACGTTTTGTAGTTGTTTGTATACTAAAATTCTTTTTGCATTCATTTTCAGATTTATGCTGGAAGCTAACAAAGGGCGAACCATGCTAGAATTCCAAGAACTAATGACTGTCTTTCAGCTGCTTCACTGGAATGGCTCCTTGAAGGCAATGCGTGAGCGACAATGCTCAAGGCAGGAAGTAGTAGCGCATTACTCGAACCGCAGTTTGGATGATGAAATGCGTGCACAAATGGCACTGGACTGGATAGCACGTGAGCAAGAGAATCCTGGCGTTCTAAGACGCGAGTTTGTTTTGGCCGAACGAGAGTTGGAGACTGCACGTATGGCTGGGCGAGAGCTACGTTTCCCTAAGGAAAAAAAAGATATTCTTATGTTGGCTGACAATCAATTGGGTGGCAGTAATTTGGGAGCGGCTGCCATCAACAACTGATTTGAATTGGAACGCTTTAAATGTGTACAACGATTCTTTTAGAGAAATTTAGTAATGAACAATCTGAGTTTAAACATCATCATAACAGCATAACCGCGTATATACAAAATGTACTTAGCTATTACAGTTGATTGGTCTAGCATATGATCTCGAGCTACATTGAAGCTGCTCTACATTATGTATTGCCCTACGTAAAACCTAAGAATATTTGCTGTTTAACTGTCCCATCAATTTCCTTTAGATAAATCCAACACTGCAGTACTAACTAGAATTTCTTCTATTTACAAAAGCTTAAAAAACTACTTTAGAGCTACCATACTTTATGCTTATATACAATGTACTATTTACTGAACTAATTGATAATTAATCTATGTTTTTTGTTAGTTTTTGAGTCTCGTGCATTTTTATTTTAAATGCAGAACACATTTGCTGTTTTTGATGATGATGTTCGTTCATTCGACAAGGGCTGAGTTAAGTGCAAAAAACTTTGGGAATGAAAACTTGTGAAAATTGTGATTTTAAATACATAAAAAATTTACAAAATTTATATAGAATAATTGATATAGAATAATTAAGCTTTGAATTTATGTCTTATATCAGTGTATTTAAAAGTGTATGTGGAAATTTATAGAATAACATTTTAATCAGCTTAAAGCGTTTTTTAAATTGCCACTAAAAGCCAGGAAATACAACATTAAACATTTTACAATTTGTGTTTAGAGTTTTATTTGTAGTTTGCAATGGGAAAAATAACTTAATAAACTATTTGGTATACACAAAATAATATGACAGAATTCTTGGAACTTTCGAGCTATTCAAGTCACATTGGTTTTGAAGGTTTAAATATTAAAATTGCTTTTTGCAAAATATTCTTTTCTCTATCGAGTGTTCGATTAAACGAATATTTAAACAAATCAAACTCTAGTGTGTCGTACACTAGGCTTTCAACGCACGCATTCGACTCTCAACTCATTCAACGCTAATGTACGAGGCATTCAATCTCATTCAATCAACGCGTTGATTGAATGAAATTGCTTTTTTTTAGAAAATATTCTGCTCTGGGCATAAATTTATTTTTTTTATGTTTGAATTTGCGCTCAACGATTTCTCTCGATAAACTCTATCGAGTGTTCGATTAAACGAAAATTTAAACGAATCAAACTTCATCTAGTGTTATCGTACACTAGGCTTTCAACTCATTCAACGCTAATGTACAAGGCATTCAATCTCATTCAATCAACGCATTGAATGGATTGCGAGCACGTCAATCAACGCGTTGACCAACTAGTGGACGAGTTCGAGTTGATTGTTGATAGCGTTGAGCAACGTGCTCAAGATTAATGTGTTCATCATTGTGGTTTTGATTTTCATTTGTTAAACACGCATTTTTTGGCCGCGAAAATGTCTGTTAAACAACAACAAAACCACGTACAAGTTGTGTGGACGAATCAATTAAAATTCGACTTAATCACGGCTGTCAAAGAAAAAGAAATAATTTGGAACGTGAAAAGCACTCAGTACAAGAAAAGAGGCAGACGAGAACTTGCATGGATCGCCGTCGCGAACAAAATAAATGTGACGAAGCAGGCAGCAAACGATAAATGGAGATTGTTGCGGCAGCAATTTCGAGTGAGTTTCCAATAGAAGCTGTGCTATTGTTTTGTTTCTGAATCGATTTATTTTTTATTTTATATTCGTAGAATGCATTGAAAAAAGTGAATCTGAGCAAGCCAGAAGATTATTTTAATGCGATTTTTTCAGCCGACAGAGCCGGAATATTGCAAAATGGCAAGTATATTACCTTTATTGCCAGCTCACAGCGTCGTTTTTCGAAATTCATCCCGAACTGCTGTTCCGCTAGCGTCTGGCCGTCATTGCGGCGTGGCTGTTGGCATGCTGATAATCATTTCTTTGCGCCAATTGCCCGGCACGAGCTCTCCATTCCCTTCGGGGTCGAAATTAGTAGCGTTCGCGTAAATCGATTTGGATTTACGGCTCATCAAAAAATTGTGCAGTGCACAAACAGCGAGAACAATTTTCGTGGATTGACTTCAATGGGTTTCCGCAGAACACGGAAACGTGCAGCGTTCCGTCAATTATTCGACGTGCCGAATCAAGTCCAGCTCCGAAAAGCATACGGTTTCATCAAATACGTTTTTATGGGAAACGCGTCGTCGGCGCCTTTTTCTTCCTGTGGAAGTGGTTACGGCGGTGGCCAATTGATCGTATTTTCTGCCAGTGCTGTCGACAGCCCTCAACTGAAAATACATTGGAAAATATTTGATTAAATGTAATTGTATCGAATAATTTGCCTGTGTGTGCTTCGCGAAAACGACACCATTCAGAATCTCTTCCAAAAGCGCCAATGTCGATGAATGTGAATTTATATTCTCCATCTGCCAGCGCCACCAAAACAATGATATTCGTTTTTTTATACATAGTTCAGAACCGCATTTCGGGCGTTTAATTGCCATCCAGATTCAAACCCAATTCGAGTATCAGAACACACAAAAAATGATATTCGTTTTTTTATACATAGTTCAGAACCGCATTTGGCGGGCGCTTGTAAGTTGACATGCTTGCCATCCAGTGCTCCTACACAGTTTGGGAAATTCCACTGCTCTTCAAACACTCACATTTTCTTCCATTCTTCTGTGCTCGACGGCATCTGAAAATATTGAAATTAATTTACGAAATTAATATTCCATTTATTAATTCATTATTTTATTTCAATGAATCGTTTTAGGAAGCACCACCATCGCCAGCACATTGCTTCGTTGAATCGATTTCGGATGACACGATGGATACGACAAACTACGATCTATGGGCTTCCGACATTGATATTTCGTCGAAAGCTTCGTCATCAGACGAACTGTACCGAACTGCAGTAATAAAGGTTATGAAAATCATCGATGAGAAGGATAAAAGCCCTGAATTAATTTGGGCTCGCCATATCGTATCGGTGATGACCAACCAATGCCGTGTCAATCGTCTGACCGAACAGTTGGTGATGGGTATGCTGGATTAATCTATCAATCAATGCGACCAAAGCGAACAACTATCGAATTATCACAATCCATCTTTAACATTGCAAACTCAAATGCCGATTCAGCCGATGGTACCAATATCTAACGAACAACTATCGAATTATCAAGATTCATCTTCACAATATTTGAATCTTTGAATATAATATGTGAATTAAACACGTTAATAAAAAAACTCATCTTCAAGAAATCATCTTTCAATGCATTGTAGATAGCATCACAGGTTTCATGTACTATTCTCAAAATATTTTCGATATAAATCGTTGACTAGTGAAATTCTCGCCAGTCTCCAAATACCGAAGTCTTACTGCGAGTCGCTGGCCAGGTGAGATCGCTTTTCGAAAACGAGTATTTTCCTTGGCAAGTCATACACGTCCATTCGCTCAAAAATTTTTAAAAATAACACCGCATTGGAGTTCGTAGGGCCAGTAGAATTAATCGACTTCAGTTTCGAATATATTTAGTTTAAAAAACAGCTTTCGTCGCGATTCAAAAACAATTCGTCCACCCAGAATCGTCTATGTTTTTTTCGGTCTGGCGTTTGATGCTCAGTGTCCGCTAAAATTATTGAGCAACTAGGTGGATGAGGCTAGCAACGCGTTCAACGCATTGATGGTCAATTTCAAGTCGGAACGCATTGATAAACGCAAAAATTCACAAGACCAAAAATTTGTTTATTCAATTGGCACAAACAGCAAACAGCATAAATTTATCGAGTGCTCGATGAAATCAAACTCCATCTAGTGTTCATTTTTTCTCTGTCATGACTGTCACTGCCTAAACAAAAAGAAACTTGTCATCTATGTAAAACAGCTGTTTTGCGTAATTGTGCCTTGTGGACTCGGTTTGGTAAAAATTTACGGCTTAACAAAATTATGCTGGGCCGGTTATTAAGAAACACATCAGTAAGTTTAATTTGTCACAAACTTTAGCGTCGCGGGCTCTTTTGCTAACTTTCATAAAACAGCGTGTTCTGTTTCAGACAAAATGCGTTGGAAGAGAAGTGCCCGTGCGTGGAATCAACTTGATACCCATGGTGGTAGAACAAACCGGCCGGGGAGAACGCGCCTATGACATATTTTCACGTCTTTTGAAGGAGCGCATTATTTGTCTTATGGGCACTATTACAGATGACATAAGCTCTACTGTTGTCGCTCAGTTGCTGTTCCTGCAGTCGGAGAATGTCAACAAACCAATTCACTTATATATTAATTCTCCGGGTGGCGTTGTAACAGCCGGCCTGGCTATATACGATACAATGCAGTATGTAAAGCCACCGATAGCAACTTGGTGTGTCGGACAAGCTTGCTCCATGGGATCGCTACTGCTGACTGCCGGTGCACCTGGAATGCGTTACTCTTTACCAAATGCACGAATCATGATACATCAGCCATCGGGCGGAGCACAAGTGAGTAGCATCAATATAATGCATCTTTTCAAATTTGAGCGTAAATTAAAATTACAACGATTATTATTTATTGCAGGGCCAAGCTTCGGATATACTTATACATGCAGAGGAAATAATCAAAATAAAACGTCAAATTACCAACATTTATGTTAAACATACGAAAAATTGCTACGATGAGATTAGTCGGCGAATGGAGCGGGACCACTTTATGGCACCCGAGGATGCGAAAACCCTGGGCATAATTGATCACGTGCTGGAACATCCACCAGAGACAGTTTCGGATAGCGGGCCCACGTCAGATGGTGGTGGCGCTGGCTCAAGAAAACCATCATCCTCTGTCGATGAGAGCGAAAGTAAAAGATCTAAACAGGCAGTTTAACGTTCAGCAGTCTACTATAAAAAACATTTTGGACCTACTAAAAAAAAATAGTGTGTAAATTTACAAAATACAATATGAAATAAACTAATCTGGCTTACGTCCTTTCCAATTAACGCTTATAGCTATTTTCGTTTTATAACTATTTACCAAACTTCCCTTTAATAGAAACTTCTAAATTTTTTGTATGTATTTAAAGAACTTTTCATTTATTTAAATGCTTTCAATTCAATAAGAAATTATTTTGAATTACTTCTTGGGGGGGCCGAAAAATGAAAAGTTGTATCAATTACTCATACTTAATTTGTATCAAAATATTTCAAAGAACGTAGCTGTTAAACACCTTTAGCTCTGATCCATTGCAATAATGTCATTAGTGCCAGTAATTGAATCCTTTTGAACATAATCATAGATCTTGCTCAACTCTGGCGTTTCCTTAATTGACTTTAAAAAGTCGAGCAGTTGCTGATTTTTGTCTGAAACAGAAGGAATTCGTTTTTTGTATGTTTTGGTAAGAACTGTATTCATACAGCTACGTACTTGCTTTAGGAATCTGTGATAAAGCAGCCACGGCTCTTAAAGCTGAACGCTTAAGCTCGTCTTGCTTTTCATATTCCTGCTTAACTGAATTTGCTTTCACTTTATGTGTGCACGTGTCCCGCAGTTGCTGAACGAATTGATCCAGTCCTTAAAAAACAGAAAAACAATTATATTTAGCGATTTTACAATTTTCAAATATAAACTGCATACTTACTAAGAAGAACCTTGTCGGGACACAGAACAGCCAAACGTGCTGTCATGAGGTAAGTCAACATTTTAATGTCATAGTGATCACACAGTCCAGCCTGAACATGATCCAAGAATTGCATGACATCCACACGTTCAAGACCCTGCTCCAACAGCGTGTACATGCACTCAAAGGCTGCTTTGCGTATGTCAAGACCATCGTCGACTGTATGCTTAAATGGTCCCATTTCGACCTCGCGTATAAGTTCACTCTGCGGGAAGCATTAAGAGTTTAGGAACATAAAAACCAATTATTAAAAATTATACAAACCTTAACTTTTGTTTCTGAATAAAGCCATGGCAGCAGTGTTGGCAACAAATCGCGCACCAAACTTGGCTTATTGTGTACTGCCGAATTAAATGCGACAAGTGCTACACGACGTACTGGAGGTTCCGGATCACGCAACGCAAACAGAAACTCGCCGATGCTTTGCTTAAGTAGTGCGTCTATTGGCTGAGGCTGATCCGAAATGGTGAATTTGACCGAGGAAACCACCACAGTACGCATTGTTGTGCTCTCAGAGTGCAGAGCCTGCTTTAGTTGCGGCAACAATTCTTCAGGATTAACAAGAACCAACTTGCCAAGACATTCGGCAACCACATTTCGTGAACCTTCTTCTGAGCACTCACAATGCTTGAAAAGCTGCGTCCAAATCGATGGCACAGACGGCAGCAGCTGCGCCAAGCCAGCGGGGGTGGTCGACAGTGACGAGATAACCTCCTTAAGTGAATGAAGCAACAAATATTGACGCTTTGGTTGAGCTTCGATTTCCTTTAAGATAAGCGGCAAATATGTTTGCAAACTGCCCACGGAGACTGCACCAAGAGCATGTGAAGCAGCAGCTTTCACATCTTCCGAGCTAGCACCGAAGCATTCAATTATGGTCTGTGGCAAAACTTGTATGGAACTTAAGTCAAAGTGTCTGCCTATTTCGCCAATTGTCAAGAGACAGAATATAATTTGAGTGTCATTGTTGTTGGTGCGTTTTTGTAGCTCTGCCATTAGTTTGGTGGCCAAAGGGGTGGCTACTTGTGGGCATTGTTGGGTCAAAGCTGCAATGCATTTGGCTGATGAGTGATATGCCTGCTTGTGAAGTTGTTCACTTTGGGAACCAGTGGAACTCTTAATGGACATGTCGCTGCCCATTAGCACGGGTTCCATAAGCTTGGACACGAGCGAATGATAGTCTAAGCCCGGCAGTTGTGTCTGCACCAAGGCTTGAAACAGCTCCAAAGTGCAATTCAGTGCAGCACCCTGTAGTAATAGAAGAAAAAATGTTTTTAGTGGGTTATTTCTAGTAATTGATCAGTTATTTGTTTGACGTATACCTGGAGCAACGGAGAGCGTACTAAAATTAACACAGATGGCAAAAACTGTTCATGGATGCCAACCAAAGCTTGCGATTGAAGACGCGCAGTTGTGCTCAGCAAGGTTAAAGAGTATTGAGCCACATGCAAGTCCGAGTCGGATATAAGTGGTGGAATCTCTGCTATGGCTATTTGGAGCAAATGTGGCTCAAAGCTGCTTGAATAATTAATGACAATTTTGTTGATCAGTTCCAGAGAGTGCAGTTTCAAAGAGCGATGATTTTTGCGCAAGAAGGAGCCCAAAGTGGGCAGCACATCGTGCAGTATTGGTGACAGGTCAATGCGTAAAGGTGAAGCTGCAATCATTGTGAGCGCTTTAACGCTGCTTAGCCTAGTAACCTCATTCTTAAGACGCTCCATAAATATGGGCAAACATACGACCAGCTCATGTTTAAGTAGATCACCCATGTTTGCTATAATTTGACCCATACAGGCTATAGCGCGCTCCTTTACTTCTTGATCCACATCGGTAACTTTTAGTTTTTGTAAAGTGCATGAGTAGACTTGACCAACGAAAGGAGAAACATCGAAGTCGCTGCGCACGTCCATGTCCAAGGGACGTATTACTTTGACAAGCTGCTGCAGTACTTGTAATGCTTCTGTGGCAATCTTGTAAAATGGATCGAATACCGAGTCAACAACTAGAGGTACCAATTTTGGTATGTGTGGATGAAATATGTGCGGTTGATGGCCCTGCAGCAAAGAGCAAAGAAATCCCAGCGACTCAATTTTCATGTTGCTTGTTGAGCTTTTATCGTTCAAGGAAAAACTTATTCCCGGCACAATGCTATCCAAATGGCCGCCCAGTGCTCCTGGTAAAGAATTTAACAATTCGCGTAGTAACAAAAAGCAATCTTGTCGTGTTTTCATTGACTTTTCACGCATCAGCGGCTGTATAGCCTTGATAATCTGGGGCAGCTGCTCCATAAGCAATGCTGTGGGTCCCGAAACTTGTTCCATGGAGTCGGGGTCATGAGCAAGGTCATCAACAGGTCGCGTGTTTTTTAACAAGGCTATGTAGGCGTGAAATATATCAGATTTGACATTTTCCTCACGTTCTTTGAAACGCGATATTAGAGCTGGACTTAGATTGCGATAAAAATCTTCAATAAGTTCATGGCGCGTAGCTATTAAAACTTCCAAACATTTTGCAGCCGCGCGTCGGACTTTCCAACTCATGTCATCATCGTCACTATACTCCTCGCTGTCTACGTATTCATCTTCTTCGGTGTCCATAGCAACACCTGTGTCACCGTCGTCAGTTTCGTAGTTATAGTTGGGATCGTAAGTAACATATTTCAGGCAAAGTTCGAGCACCTAAATCGACATAAGAACATTAAATAAAATATAAATTTAGGGTATATGTTTCCATACACACCATAGGAATGTGCGGTTGTATAGCGTCTGGACAGCGCAATACAAATGCTTCACAAGCCTGAAGGCAGAACTCCCTTAATTCGTCATCTTCTTTTTGGCTATATTTCTTCAATAGAAGCATTGAGTGGTCAATATGGTTGCACAGCCGGTGTCCAGCTTGGCGACTAAAAAATATAAACATAATTACAGTTAAAAACTTGTGCTACAGTGTCGTATGGCACTTACCAAATGGAAGCCAAACATTGAATGTATGTACGAATGGCACCTTCATTTGGGGGATTTTCAAGGCCTTCCAACAAATGATCTATAACGCCATTGTAGGCATTGCTATTTGCTTGTATAAGCAAAAAAGACAGACCTACAATTGTGCGTTTGCGCACAGCCTGTCGGGGCGATGCTAGTTGTGGCATAAGAGCCTTCAATATGGTGCTATGAAAGGGTACTAAGAACTCGCCAAAGCGAGATAGAAGGTCCGAGAGTATGTCAAGTGATTCTAGCTTAACGGAAACGTCTTCCTGCAAAGCAATGGGTTGTAAATATTAAATGTTCTAAACGATTTTAGGCAAAAATCGACATACCTTTTCAATGGCATTACTCAATTTACCAGTTATACGCTGGCATACGTTCGGAGCCAACGAGTTTGAAGACTGTGGCAATTCGGCAATAACAGTTTTCAAACCAATGCTCGAAATATCGCGCAGTTGTTCCGTGTTTGATATCATATTACAGCACAATGAGTCGACAATTGTCTCCACTTGGTTTTCCTTTACCTTGTTAACCAATGGGCCCAAGCACTTGACAGCCAAATTTTGCACTTCGCCATTTTTGTCCTCCAGCAATTTCAAAACCATGCGTACCACCTTTTTCTCCGACTCATCGTCCAAAATAATGCTGTCCTTCTGCAGCTCAGTCATCAAGTCGTTTGTTGCCATGAAACGAAAGTCTTTGTCCGTAGAAGTCATCTGCAAAATGTCGACAGGGTTGAGTACACATTTGGGCATTGCTATTTATATTATAAGTATTACCTTTTCCAGCAAATTTGCAATTTGGTGGTATTGATGTTGATGAGACGCCATGATCTCGACGTAGTTTGTACGGTGTATGTGTGTAAATATATATATCTGGTATCTGGTCTGCACACAACTAGGAGAAGCAGTCAATTTAGAGTCGGCTTGCAGCAAATTTTTATGTTTGTAGATAAATATTTTCAACTTGACATGAGCTGGTTAATTATTTAAATCACAGCGAAAATGTTTATACATAAATAAGATTATTAGAAACGTTATATCTATATTAATATTACAATTAATGAAAGACTACTTGGAATTTTTATCTCCTTTCCCGATTGTTAATGACAAAATTTTGCCGAACCAATCGATATGTGAAATTATTCGTCCGGTGTCTATCAAGATATCGATTTACTTGAAGTGTTGCATGCAAACGCGTATCGCACGATAAGTTTTGATTTACTTTAAAAAATATACATTTTGTATCAAATTAAATGCAATTTTAAGGTGTAATCATTTAAGGTACCACGTAGTTTTTTTTTTTAAAGCAAATATGTCTTTTATCGTTACATTCAAGTTTTCAACTTTCGTGCGATGTTTACACTGCCTTCTGATTGTGCAGATGTTCCACAAAGTGAGTGCCCTTTATGAAACTTGACAAAAACCCTCCCCAAAATGCACTAGCTAATGAAAAGGACGAAGGGCGACTAAGGACATTGACGTTGTCGGCAAACGCAGTTTCAAAACAATTTAAATTCAATGTTTTTTTTTTGTAAACCCTTTGTCGAGCTTAAAAAATATATACAATAACTTATCATTAGTATATTTACCGGCTAGTTTAACAAAAACGATTCCATCAAAACGCGTTCCTGTTCGTTAGGATTTTTGTGCAAAAGTCGATACTCTTAGTCAATCAACAAAAAATGTTTAAAAGCAAAAACGAATGCGAGATTGTGTATAAATGCACCGTGCGGCTGCTCGACGACTCAGACGTCTTAGAATGTGAATTCCAGGTGTGTAAAAAAACTACAGATTTAACTTTAAATCATTTGATTCTACTACGATATTTAAATATTAATTTATATTAAGTAGATAATGAGCTTCAGGATACTGTGTATGACTTCTTATAGAATAATAATAACTTTAATGTAGAATAATACAGCCTTAGAATCGAATAAGAAAACTCAAAATTACTCGAATTCTAAATGTCTTTAATGAAACCAATATATTCGAGGCTTACCTTTTTCATACAAATATATATATTATATGTACATAATATATAGGAGCTACCCTTATAAACGCATTGTTTAACTTCGCATGCTCGGTTTTAACCGAACTAAACGATGAATTCTTATTTATTTAGTTAAATCAACAATATTATTTATGTATTGTAAACTCTATTAATAATAAATGCTCCAAACCATATGTCACTTGTACAATGTTAGCGAACTAATGCTCCCTAAAACGATAATGCGACTTGTTTGCATTAAAGTGTAATGTTAAGCTTTCAACAAAAATTCTTGAGAATTGACTCTTTGTAGGTGTTTCCCCTGGTTGCTTTTGCACATTTTTATACTTATATTTGATTAAGCAATGTTTAGAACATTGTTTCAATAGTTACGTATAACTTTATTAGTAACCGAAATGACAAAATAATTTAATGTATTGATTGCTCTTTATTTTTAAAGCCTTTTCATAAAGGTATTTATCTGGTTGAATACTTGTGCGAGCAACTCAATATAAAAGAGAAGGACTATTTCGGTCTTCGTTATGTAGATAATGGCAAACAAAGGGTAAGTGGTTTAATCTTTTTGACTTAAATGGACTTTACCTTAAAACATCTTTAATTTTATTTAAAGCATTGGCTTGACTTGGCTAAATCAATAATAAAACAATGCAAAGGTAACATTTCTTTTCTTTATGTTGGCTTTTTGTAACTTAATGGTCAAATTTATATTTTCAGATATAGATCCTGTACTATTTTCCCTGCGTGTGAAGTACTATCCTGCGGATCCATTTAGACTAACCGGCAATGGGCGACTTATGTTGTACCAACAGCTTAAGCGGGATTTACGTCATGGTCGATTGTATTGCTCCTTGGGCGAAGCAGCCGCCTTAGGTGCATTAATTGTGCAAGGTTAACAAGTTTATCTCACTAAAACTGTGACAAATGTTAAACTTGAATTTCCTTCCTTTATTGCAGAGGAACTAGGCGATTTTGAAGAGGAAATACATGTTGGCGATTATGTTGCATCATTAGATTTGGCCTTGCGACAGACTGAGAATCTAGAAAAAAAAATTATAGATCTACATAAAAAGCGTGAGCCTGGTCAGCATCCGTCGGTGGTCATGGATGAGTTTATGGGAATTGCACGTGGCTTGGAAACTTATGGCATAGATCCACATCCTGTTAAAGATCATCGTGGTTCGCAGTTGTACATAGGCATCAATCACTCTGGCATAAGCACATTTATTGCCGGAAAACGTTCGCAGCACTTTAGATGGAATGAAGTGCATAAGATTAACTTCGAAGGGAAAATGTTTATTGCACATCTTAGCTATACAGACGCTAGCCGTGAGCCGGTAAGTAAGCTTCTTAACATTCATCATTAACTCGAAAAAAAAATATTGCATTATTGGTTTGTTCAAATAATGGCGCTTTGCTTTTTGTAAAATATCGCACTCTTATCGATGATTAAGGCTGCGATACAATTTTCGTAATTCTCTGCACTTCATTAATCGTTGGACTACGTTACAAGGCAAAATTTTTCAAATTTTCCTTATTTGCAGAAAAAGCACACTATTGGCTTCAAATGTCCTTCTGGGCCTGCGTGTCGGTATCTCTGGAGATGTGCAATCGAGCAAATGCTGTTTTTTCACGTAAGCAACTAGTATTAGCACTATGTGGACACAAACACTAACTTTAGCTGAGAATATTGTCTGCAGATTACCTAATAGTCAACATGCTGCAGTTGTATCTGGCGGTGGCTTCTTTTCTTGGGGTACCAAATTCCGTTACACCGGGCGAACGGAGCGTGAGATACTTACTGAAAGCATAAATGCACTACGAGAACAAAAGATGACCAATTCCACAGCGAGTAAGCGCAAAGCTAGCAGTGTTCCAGCGACGCCTTCAAGTCCTAAAGGCGATCTTGCACAAATTAGTAAGCTTATGACCTAAATACGTCTTTTAGTGTAAAAACCTAAAATTCCACTTTTTTCCAGGATATAGAAGTTTACCAAGATCTACACTCTCAGAACCCATGGGCTGTTCTATGGCATCTAATAATATTATGTATGGCAGCCCAGCCAAAGATATGGATTGTGTTATTGGCCCAAATGGCAGTGTTCAGGTATCCAGCCTTGAGCCTGTCTGTGAGGAAGCTCGTCTTCGCTCATCAAATATTGACAGTTTGAATCACTTAGCTTGTGAGATGCCCTGTTATGGCTACATGTTCCGTGACTCCGCCGAGCAATCTTCCACAGAGAGCGGGCACACAGTCAGACACTACGGTGGCCACGGTGATAACAAACATTTGTACTATTCGTCCAAGCAATACAGCTCGCTGCCCAAATCCGTATTTAATTCTAGTGCTTCCATCGAAGTTTCCAACTCAAAACGTGGCGAAAAACCGACGCCACAGCATTCCAGTGCCAAGAGTTTACGGAAATTCCATTTACTACACGCCTTCATACCCTCAGTTATTTTTGTTGTAATTGCAATGACCGGTTCAGCGATTATCATCATGGAATCCGAGTCCGAGATATTTGAAAGAGTGCGCAACATGCCCGAAATGCTTAGTTTACGTTATCAGTATTATCAGCCTTTGAAGGAATTCGTTTTGCAAAAGTTGGGCCGAAATTTTTAATTGCAGGCAATTGAATTGCTTTTAAAGACGACTCGCGAGCAGACAACATACACAATTTGTACTATAAATCATTTTTCTTGAATGAAAAAATATATACAAAATTTGCAATTCAAAAAATAATTTAATCACATTTCATAGGAATAACAGTAAAAAATATCAGAATTTTTCCAAGCTTGCAAAGCCTTTACGAAAAATTCATCATAAGCTGAATACTCCTTTGGAAAAGTGAAAATAACTTAGTATATACATATAAATGCGAAGTACAATTCATTCAGAGCAACAGAAAACTATATCGGAACATTTCCAAGCATAAGTTTGCCTTTGCGAACTTTTCGTCATAAGCTGAATACTCCAATTGAATGCATTACTAAAAGGTTACCTCAATAAACTCTATTTCTCCAACTAGTTCTGCATCGGATTTGTTTGATGCGACTACTTCACCTATAATATATGCCTTCTGTTGTCCATTGGTGATAGCATAAAACTCTTGGCAAAATTCAATTGCGGCGTCTTTTGGCAATGAAATAAGCAGCCCTCCAGATGTTTCCACTGATTTACCAGCTTCTAGCTTTGTGTTTTGACCAAGTAACTGACCAAACTTCTGGACATTTTTAATAATTGGCAACTTATTAATTTGAAAAAGGCAAGGCGTTTTTTGAAAGTCTGCGAGGTTTTTGGCGTGGCCCAGCAATCCAAATCCAGTGACATCAGTTGCTGCGTGAGCTTTGTATTTGTGCATTAAAAGAGCAGCTAAAATTTAAAATATACTATATTAAGACTAACAATTTGGTGATAATGTGTAAAGAGCTTCTCACCATGTCTGTTTAAGTAGGCCATCGATTTAATTGCAACGTTAAATGTTTCCTCTATATCTTTGGGCGTAAAGGCAGACAAAAGAGTTTCATATTTCGCGTTCTTTTCTTTCATCCAAAGAAAAGCTGATGTTGCCAGTTGCGTACCCAATGGCTTCGTTAAAACCAAAACATCGCCAGGTTGGCCATTTGAGGGACTGCAAAAGCAAATTTGAAAATAATGTGATCTTAATAAACTAGCAGAGCCAATCAAAACACACAAAACTTACAAAATAATGTCCTGTTTTCGGTAAACTGCACTAGCTACGCCACCTATAATGCACCAAGGATTTATAACCACGTTTTTAATGCTGACATGGCTGCGGCAACCAGCGGCCAGTGCTGCTGTTCTAAAGCCGTCCATTATTAAAGGCACAACTACATCTCGCTGTTTCTCCGTAAACTCAGTTGGAGCGCTTATAAGCAAATCCAATTTGTCTATGTCAGTTACGCCCACAGCATAAATATCGCTAACAACATTTGCCAATGCTATTTGTCCCATTGTTTTTGGATCATCAACTAATGGGTAAAAGAAGTCTACAGTCTGTACAAGTGAGTAATCCTTGTGCCGCTTGAGTGGTATTACAGCACAATCCATGCCAGAGCCTGTAAAATTAAGAGCTTGTATAGTTTTTCACAATAGAAAATAAATTATAGTTACCAATGGAGTCGTCAGTTTTAGTTTGTTCATTATTGCTAACTATTCCCGTTCCCTTTAGGTACTTGTCAAGCACCTCTTGAGGGATTTTACAACCTCATCCTCTTAGTGTTGAAAAATTGGTGAGCCTAAAGTCAGCATCTAAGCCATGGTCCTCTGGCTTAAACATCTTGTGCGAATGTTTTGTATTTATCAAATAGTTTTTTGGCCTACGATAAAATGACAACGTGACTTGTTCGAACTTGGTAATGTGCGAGATAAGAACTTTGCGATGTGCAACGTATCGACATCATTCGATTTTCACGATTCGATGCATCAGATTGTTATCGAAAATAAATTTACTTATCGCAAATTAAACTGTCGCAGCAATTTTTCTCGACTATCAAATAATTTAATTAAATTTTTTTGCAAACGTAAATGCACTACGACTTTTTAACTTATTTTGTTTGGCTTAAAGCATTTTTTTTTTTTTTTAAACAAGTGATTTATTTTGATTGGTAAATGTATTGCGCCTATTTTTTTACAATGTTTACTATAATCACACCACTTGCAGTTGCATGGTTTGCTCACTTAAAGATAGAACGTTTGAATTGGTGTATCTTATGAATTTATTCAAGACGAAATCATCATCTTGATGGTAATCGTCGTCTACCACAAAAACGTCGACGACTTTTTCTATAATGTACTGCTCTTTTTTAAATGTATTAATCAGAATTAACGGAGATATCTTTAGGAGACCCAATTTGTTGGGACAAACGGTAAGTGGAAATTCTGTCATTGCTCCTGGCTGCAAAACATCCTCGATTGTAAAATCTGATGAAGCAGTGTATTCAGCTTCTGGCGTAAATTTTGCTTCAAGAGTGACATGCAACTTCATTGGAAATTCGGCTGTGTTGGTAACTCTGCATTGGAATGTAAACGGTAAGCCTATTTTAACCATATTCTCGGCATTAATAACTTCCAGCCGAACATCTTTGTATTCAAACGGCTGTTGTTAAAATAAAAGCAATAAAATTATATTTTTGGAGCATTAAAAGACAATTTTGTAGAATACTTACCAATCGTTGCAATTGGCTTGTTTGCAAACGTCCTTTTTCTCCCAAATTTGAACGCCAGACTATGTCTAGCTTACCGACAATATTTGCCTCTCGCAATGTCTTGATGTCCTTAGCAATTTCGGCTTTAGGCTTCAAGATATTAAGAGCTATTACAAGTTTAATGTTAAACAAAAACGAAACATACCTTTATGCAATAAAGAAATTGACAACTATTGTTTGGTTGCAGCATGTTCTTTGAAGTAAAAACTGATTCTCCATTTGGCAGCGTGTTCAAAGAAGTAACTGTATATTGGTCAGAACTATCCAATTCAACTTTCTCAAGGCAAAATGGACCCGTTGTTACATTCTGTATTTGAGCCTCTAGGTATATTTCATCCATTTCCGCATTATAGAATTTGGTTTTCACATCGAGTGGCTTAAGCACTTGAAACTTGAAAAACTTTCGCAACGATTGTGCAAATCCAGCAGGAGTCAAATAATTCACCTCGCACACCAAGCTGTAAAACCAATCGTTGTCAATCTCATCATCAAAAGTGTAAATGTGCAAAGTGGTAACTTACATGTGCGTGCCGATTTCTTTGACTTCATAACGTATGACATCATCAAGTGTTTCATCCGGTGCCAAAGTAACAGGCTTTTTCTTGTTCTCATGCATGGGCAAATTGATGCGTGAGGTATTTGATTGCAAGTCAGCCTTTACGGTTACGCTCTCCACCGCATGACCGGTGGATGTACAATTATGCACACATATGTAGCTGGAAAATGTTTCGCCAAGATATATGTTTCCAAATGATTGCGGTAGTACCATTAGCTGGCCTGCTGCTAAAGTTTCCGCGCCAGTAGCTGAAATACCATCATTTTCAAGCAGCCGCTTGAAGCATTGAGATTGTGGCAAATCTTTTGGTTCACAGGTGATGACGGACCCCGGCCCCACTAGGGTAGGCCGTGTAAGACGCATCACTAGAATGTTATTGAGTATTACATTTGTATACAATTAAAACGTAACAAGTAAACATACCTTTTAAGGCCAATAAATGTGCCTCCGTGTCCGTAGCGGCGCTCATTTTGATAATTGCTCAATGGTTAAAACGTTGTCAGCTGTTAGTTCTAGTAAATACCAAATCAAAACTTACACTTTTGTCTGATGCAGCTAGAATTTATATTTTTAAGCACATACACTTACATTTCTGACTTTGTTGTTATAATAATTTCTTAGCTAATTTTGTTTAGCTATCTTTTAACAAATAGTGGTTTCAGTGCGATTTAGGTGTTGCACTCAGTTGAACCGAATCATCGTTCAATTGGACTTGTTCACTAAATGACTATCGTTAATCGATAAAGCGCGAGTGAATTTGTAAAGTTTAATAAAATAATTGTATGTATTTATAAAAAGTGTATTTATCTGTTTAAGCCGGTTAATAGTGCAATTATGTTACTGTTGCTCTGCTTGCCAATCATGCTTATGGCAACCAAACAAAATCTATTCCTTAAGGTAAAAACAAAAATATTAAAATAATTTGTTTATAGATTTTTTATTTTGTTAATTGGTGGTTTTTTAATAAAGAAATTTTCTGATAGGTATATTGTGACTTTAATATGGATTAATTTAAAAAAATGCTTAATTGCTTATAAAACCATTCATAAATGCTAAGACCTACATTTTTATGTACGATCTATGACCATACGCACACCAATTTATTTATACTATTATTTTTTTATCTAGTTATTCATTATGTTGTTGTGTCTGTATGTGCAGGTACGAATGAAGTCCAACTATGCACTCGTCTCAGATGACCGCATAGATGATTACATTCATACTAAATGCTCCACTATTACATAAAAATTAGAATAGGTGTAATGCGCGTCTATTGAACTACAGCGCGACCGGAGTAACCCGAACTGAACCCAGAAGTCAAATGCAACGATTGTAGTTTTTGTTCCGTCTGTGCGCGAACGGTCAGCATACAAGTCTGTGAAGAAGATAGGCAGAAAAAAACAGTAAAAGAAATAAGATAAATAAGAACTGCTATAATGAAACAAGACTATAACTAATCCAACTTACGAATGTGATGCAAACAGCAGCTAGTAAGACGATAACAGATGTAATAAGTGCTCCACGGCACTGCAATGCCGAGTCAATGGCATTTAGTTTTTTTCTTTCCAAGTCCCCTGGCATCATAACGGTATACTCAATGTTTTCTTTGAAACGTGTAAACTCCAGAGCTGAGCTGTTCACATCGGAAAGATTCGGTGTTGGAGCCGTTACAAATCGACGTCTGCGTTTACGCCCATGGCCGGAAGGGTCGTAAATGTCTGTGCAAAAATCTGGCGCACAATCGCTTAGATCCATACAAGCTTTTATTTGAGAATGTATCCAAAGCGTAGCGCGCTCTTTAATCGAACTTAATAGAAATGCCTCAAAGTCTAGAAAAACTTCGTTTGGTCTATCACGATATTTCGCCGGTTGATGTGGTATAATCGTGGCCAAGTCACGGTTTCTACAGCCATCACGTACCAGCCATACCGAGCCTTTGTTATGCGGATTGTCTGGATCTGGCGATACAGTGACTTCCATCAGTTTTATATATTTCCAAACTGATTGTGCGCTGATGCGTGCTCTCAGCTGCAGTTTGGTGCCAATGGGCACAGCTTGGTCCACCGGTAGCTCGTTGGCTGTTGACAGCGAGGTGGGATCCTTGGTGGAGCTAATTGGATTACTGGCGCCGCTTATGCGCGCAATTGGAGGTGCTTCTTTGTAAAGAGCTACTTCGTATTCCAAGCGACCAGGAGTTTCCTCAACTACACCAGATACGCGCGCTCCATGCGGACTGCAAGATGGAATTAAAACAGAGCACATCAAAATTATCGTTAGTTGTTAAGTTAAGCTCATGCTTATGTGGTTCACTTACAATGATCCCGCAAATCCTGCTGCTTTATTTTCAATAATAGTTGGTTCAGGTGGCTTACACATTATAATCAATTCCTGATCGGATTGCATTACAACGCCTGGAAATTGCGGAAACCATATACGCACATGTACAAACCCCTAGAAAGAACCAAGTTTTAGCTTTTTTAAGGCTAAATATGCCTAGCTTACGCACATTTCGTTTAAGTACACCGCAATGGGAAAAGTCGGTTATTTTTAAGATTGTAGGTCAAATCGTTTACATCGGTCGGATCCTTTTTGATGAGGCAGTGATGATCGCTGTCCGGATGATTATTGCGATCATCGGCAAACATGGGTACACCCTTAAAACCAACAGGTCGTTTCAATTTAGCTGTTATAAGATCTTCTATATCAGACCCTGGTGTTGTGAATGTGCAATGGATATCACCAACTTAAAACAAAAAAAAATTGATTGGGAGTTTTGAATGTTTTGTCTAAATACTAATAGTGCTTACCATCGTAATCTTGAGCCTTACATATAAAGGGAAAAACCTGCAAAATAAGTAAAAGTAATTTGGATAAGTATGTAGCTTGATTTGTACACCTGTGAAGACGTGTAACTTTTTGGGGATACCACTGTTTTTCACATTCTACCCCGAACAAAATCATGCAAAGAAGGATTCAGGATATATTACAGTCGCTAATCGGCCCAGTTGTTGCATAGAAAAGGCTGGGCCAGAATCGATATAAAACACAATAAAAAAAAGATGGCGTACGTTAAAGTCCGGCGCAGACGACTTTGGGATACCCTGTACCAATGCTTGCAATAAAATCCGGTATATTGCTTAAGAACACCAAAAGACATTTGATTGCAAAATAAGGTTACGATACCTTCATAAACAACCCAAAACAGACGAATTTTTAACCAAAAATGTTTTTTTGACCGATCGTTCCTATGGGAGCTATAGGATATAGACAAGCGGTTTTGACCAAATGTGGTACAATGCTCAGGTACTCTAAAAAACTTCCGAGTGCCGAATTTGGTTATGATAGCTTCATAAACAAACGAATCTAACCATCTAAAACTTTTGGTTTTTTTCGAGGTCGTCTGGAAACACCCCTATGGGTGCTATATAATGTAACCACGATATCAACCAAAATAACATAAACTTGTCTCCTATGGATTAATAAGGGATCTAATCTGAAAGTTTGGTTGCCCTAGCTCCTACCATCTCTGAGATCTAGGCGTTCATACGGACAGACAGACGGACATCGGTATATCGACTTCTCTAGTCAACCTGATCATATTTTAGGTAACTTTGGGGGGTCTGCAACGTCTCCTTCTGTATGTTACATACCCTTTGTACCATACGGTACAGGGTATAAAAATTGTTTTCCATACAGCTATTAGACTTGGACACAGCTAACACTTGCATGCACTGAGTCCCTCCCTTAGAAAACTTTCCCACTTTTTTTCTTCCAAGTTTTATAAATACATTTATTTTATGGTTTGCAGTTTTCTTATTGAAGAAATCGTTAATCCAGCTTTTGTAGCAATAGCTCCTTTTTTGTACCATTTGATGGGACTGTCAGCCTGTCAGCAGGGTGCCTTAGTAAACGCTCGGTAAAGCGGCTAGTGCGTTTGGTCTCCAGTTTAGATTACGGTGCAAGGTCGAATTGCTTACGTACCATACCACTCAGGGATAAGGCGGAAGGCCCTGTTCAAAAACGTGTGATAACGTAAGCGGGTGGCTGCTTTTTCTTGAAAGTGTACTACTACTACAATGTTCCATCTGCGAGCACAGCGCTCAGGCTGTATTTCTGAGTTCCATCTGCTGCCTCACATGGCTCAAAACAATTGTCAAGTCAGTCCAATTACAATATCTCCCACAATTCCATAGTCCGAGAGAAGACAATTAGATGATCCATGATTGGGCTCTGCGTGTAATTAGTGCACACAGTGATAAGAAGCTTACGATTTTTTTAATCCAAACTGAATTTGTTTCCCATGTAAAGCGGCAACTTAACAGACTGTGCTATGTTGATCTCGGATAATGGTTATCTGAGTAAGTTATTAAGCCTGAATGCCTAACGGCTCAAAGCATAGCTTACCACTGTATCGTTATTTGTTATCTAAGCTAAGGTATGCAAAAATCTAGAAGTTAGATAATTATGCGGTTTGACTTGAGCATTCACACTATGTATCTTAACATGTCGATACATACTTATGTGCTATATACTTGCATATGTTACTACCAATATCATCGTCAGCCGTAATAAGATTGTTGCGTTCCAATTCACATGTTTAGCGATCCGCGAACTTTCATATACTACGAGCATATTTTACTATAATTGGCCATCAGTGCATTAACTTAGCATTTTTCTTAATACTGGGCAATTATGCAACTGAATTGGACAGCATGATTAAAGATTTTCAAAAGAACTGATGGTAATAAAAAAGATTGTTATAATTTGGTTGAATGAATTCGAGTACTAATTAAGGATCAGGTCATATGGTAATACATGATGGGTAGAGGACTAACACCTTGTGTATGCACAAATATATATTTACTTTGGAGTTAGGCGCTCCTTTTTGGGTTCACTAATTTTTAACAAATTTTTATAAGCAGTCCCAACAAAATTTTATAGTCTTAATTTTTTTTTTTTTTTATGATTCACAATTTCTATGCATGTTTACTTACTATAAATAAGAAAGTATATAAATGCTTTAACTTGGCCAACACAAACTGCATTATGACTTAGTTGAGATTTAATTTGATAATCGGTATATTAAACATAAATCGCGCACTTTAAGATTTCAAATTGAGAAAGCGACCTCACTGCACAAGCGCAGTTTGCAGAATGAAATTAGACTTGGAATACCGCGAATGTAAAGATGCAATTACCTTGATCTTGTTGCGTGAATTCTAATACCATTACATTTCTTGCACTTGGTACATCTTCTTTGCTGTTTTTGTACAGCAGTGGTTAAACCAATAGTAGTAAACGCAAATGCTGTTAACCAAGTCTAGTGTAGCTTAAAGTTCAGGCGCTTCCATATATATATACACTATCAGGTTAGGCGCTGTTGGAAAATTGTTCTAGAACTTTTAGGCTTATTGGCCTACCCACTAAAACTTTTAGATTTTTTGTAGATTGCATTCTTCGCCTCTGGAATACTTCGTAAAATATCTTAGATTCCTAAAAACTTGGGAACTGAGGCAGTGGTATCTACACAAAATAAAAGGCATATATATATATATTATAATTATTATTATATTATGAGTCAACATGAGCTTTTTTAAAAACTGTTTTAAAAATAGCTTGATTTTATATATGTATACATATATATTTTCCCGAAGTTCCTAGATGAAACAAAGGGCCTCAATAAACAAGTTAAAATTTGGTTTAGGTTTAAAGCTAGGAATTTGATTTGTCGCCAAGTGCGACCTGCTTGTAACGCCTCTGCTTCGACTAGTCGCCTCCACGTATTAGATGTATGGCCTACCGCATCTACGGCTGCCTTGCGGGTTCCAATCTAGGGCTGCTTTTGTAATATCCCCATGCGGTTTTCGCAGTGTGTGACCGATCCATTTCCACAAGATGAATAGGTATCTAAAGTGCTTGTATGTCGCGCATTGTTGTGTTCCATGTCTCACACGCATACACAGCTTGATTTTAATGCAGTTAAAAAAAATGGAAATATAATTTTTGATGTTTTCATCCATTCCTTATCGTTTTTAAGAAACCGCGTATACCTGTAGATACTATAGCTTTTAAAGTGTAGGTGTACACCGCATAATTCTCATACGAAGGAACAGGGCAAGATAACGAGAAACTTGACCTGCATGACGATATTTCGCAGGTTTTGATAACATTTGCACTCTGTAGCTCTTGTAATCTTTGAAATCCTTTTTTAATACGGACAGGGTATAAAAGGTAGCTAGATTTTCTTTATATCAGATGAACTCAAAAGCAGACAGAAATATAGTCTTGTATCGCATTGGCTACGCTACCAAAAAATATTTATATAAAAATTTAGTACGTAATAATTTAATTAATTTTAATCCACATTTAGCTGCGCTTAGTAACGAGATAGCAGATGAATTGGCCAGAAAGGGCACGACCTTTACCCTCTTGCCAGACAAAGAGGATATTCGTATGCCAATGGCCACTTTTAAGCTTCAGACTACGGAAAAATTTAGATCTCATGTACAAAGGCAGTGGTACAATACAGCCGCCAAATATGGCCAAAAATCGACCCAAAACGATCCGCGAGGCTCTGCGGACTCAACCGGTCGCAGTGTTCGGCAGTTGTCAGAGCGATCACCGGATCACTGGCTTGTGGGAACACATGCGACCAGAATGAACGCTCCGATCAACGATTTTTGCAGAAGCTGCAGAGATGAGGAAGAAGTTGAGTCAGTAGTCCACTTCTTCTGCTCCTGTGAGGCTGTCAGTAGACGCAGGAAAAAGTACTTAGGAAACTACTTTCTTCATAACCTAGCGGAGCTAGAGTTTATATGTCCGAGGAGGATCGCAAGTTACATTGTAGCAACACAGGATGGGAATCCTTCTAGTGGTCCTCAGGAGAAGGGTGTAATATAGTGATCCATGCGGTTTCACAACGGGCCGGTCAAGGACTAAGTGTGCTGGCCTCTCAAGCCAGCTGCCGCTCCTACCTAACCTAACCTAGCTGCGCTTAGCTATATTTAACTTACCGCAGCTGTATCAAATACATTTCAAAGCAAAGATTGCTACATACATATATGTACATATCGGATACTGCTATCAGGTATGTTCCCAAGTGAAAAATATACTTCAAATATGCGTTGACAAAAAAGCAGATGCGTATAGTTATGTATAAGAACTCGTCTTCTCATAAAAGAGTATGCACATCTTTTACATTCCGTTGTAGTTAAGATTTTCACAGTTTTACAATCATATTTCTAAGTTAACCATACTTAATTATTATTTGTAGTGATACAGGAACAATATAACTTTTAGTTACCATCTAGGATCACTCCAAAAATAGATTTCTGGGTTTTTTTATTGTGTATACAGCAGACTTCAATTATATGAAACTATGAAATTTTGACAATAAAACCTAATACAAAATTATGAGACCAGCTATTTTAAATTGTTGAATACGCTTAAAATTAACATTGAACTTTATTATGGCAAACACAAATTTTAATTTACTTTAATTACTAATAAAAAATAATAGATAAAAACTTAACTTAGAAACAAATATCAGCAGTAATGTTATCAAAATTTGGCAGCTGCAGTTTGTCTTCAAAATTTATAAAATCATCATCCTTTGCAACATTTTCGTTGTTTTGTGTAAAAGTTTGAAAACTGTATGCATCAATATCAAGGTCGCTAGGAATAATCAAGTTTTCTTTTTCCTCAAAGCCTACGCCATTAATAAGTTTTTCAAAAAAATCATCACTAAAACCCTGACTTTCAGACCATAATTCCGTAATAGCTAAAAGTAAATAAATAAAAAGAGATATTACAATTTAATATTGGGCAAATGCTTCAAGTCCTGTGTGTGTGTAACTTACGCTTTTGGCATTTTTTTAAACATGTTTCACTTGGATAATCCATTTCGTCAAAATAGTTTATGTTGCTGGTGTTGTTTTTGTTTGCTGTGGTCGTGAGCAATTCGCTATACAGCATTTCCCGCGCATTTTTCAGATTTAATTTTTCTTTACGTTTAGTTGTTGAGTCGCTGCAAAGTGTCGACTTTTTGGAGTTGCAGCTCATGGGCAACTTCATTGGAGCACCTCTGAATGGAGTCGCATTTTGTTTGTGGTGCAATACATTGTCCAATTTCCCTAGGACACTTTTTTTAGCTGATTGCTTCAAGTTGCTGTAGCCGCCTGAGGCGCCGCTAAGAATTCCTTTGCGCGCTGAGCTCGAAGCCACTGATTTTAATTAGAAATTGTTGGTTATTGTAAACAAACTACTAACAAAATACTTACTGTGAACGCTGGCATTCTCATCGCCTATCCAAATTTGCGGCATTTTAGTTTTGTTAAATTGATCGTAAGCAAGTAAATTTGTAATATGAAGTTAAGTAGTATGGCAGGGATGACAGAAAATGCTTGCAATGATCGAAATGTTGTTATCGAAATTACTTACCAAGTGCTCGATATATGAGTTTATAATTATCGATGACAATATACGGCGCGTATATCAGAACTCATTTAAAAAAATTAAATTGCACTATAATTATTGCCTGCCCTAAGAATGCCAATTTTCTGTATGTTGTAGTTTAAAATTTTAAAGTCGTTATTATATACAATATATTCGCACTATTTATTAAATCGCAATATTAAGAACATTTGCGTCAGTTGGAATGCAGTACAAACAACTAACTGTAAGGCTTTAAGAATTTACATTTTACAGAGAAATGGACTTCAGTTCTTTAAAAAAAGTACTAGAACTAAGCCTAAAGACTAGAGTCTGTCGCCAAGCCCAAAGATTCAGCGTGTTTTTTGGCCTTCATTCGTAAGTCAGCTATGCTGGAACTTTTGCTATGTGCCGCCGCAAAAGCAGCTAAATTAAGTGGATACTGTGCCAATGGAAATAGTCCTGTGGGTGCGCTGCCATTACTAATCGCTGCTGCATACTAAAGCACATAATAAGCATAAGTATTTTCAAAAACTTGAACTGTAATATTATGGGGACAATACCTGATGCGCAGCTGCAGATAGAATTGCCGGATCGAAAGCTGAAAATGCTGCTGCTGCTGCCACAGTGCTTGAAAAATGTTTTGCCGTCGGTAGATTCGGTGGAGTTGCTGGAATGCTGCTGCCGCTGCTGGGACTGTTTGTCTGGTGAACATTGCCTCCGGACAATACTGACGACGCATTACTACGGATAGTAGCTAAGTTTACATAAGGCGCTACGCGACATGGTTCAAGTGGTGTAGAAACCGGCGGGCTTTGACTGCTTAGAAGAATACCTGAAACACACAAAGTTTTAAATTTGAGTTCTTGGCAGCAACTATCGATGATTATTTTTGAAAAACTTAACATACAGTGGTGGAGTTCTTTTCAATTCAAAAAAACCCAAAAATGTTTGACACTTTTAACTGGAAGTGAACACCACAGTTGTTTTAAAAGTTGAAATCTTTGTCGCTAAAAGCCGACCCGTAGAGAGAAAAGTACGAGACCAGTGGTAACTATTGCCGCGCCCTAAGCTATTTTCCAAGAAGTATTCAATGGTTTTTTTCTACAGGCCATAGGAAATCTTAATTATTACTAAGATCAAATTTAAATTGTATTAAACTACAAACTAATTGTATTTTTATTTTTAAAGGGTATCACAAAGTCGTTCGCGCCCAACTTTAAAACTTCGCCGTATTTTTTGTTCAAATTACTTTTATTATAATGTTCTTATATGTTAGTAACCCATTCTATAATGTTCAATTGAACATTCTTATGCTTTGCTTTCCAAGGGGAATCCCCAGCTTGAAGCTAATAGTGGGAATGTTCTTTGAAAACCGTTCTCAGTTCATTACTTAAGTCTTAATTAAGTAAATTTAAAGCTAAACGATTACGCAACATGTTGCATAAATTCATTATACTTTGGCAAAACTTCTGTTGCTGCCACTTAGAAGCGTTTAATTTTATTAAATCTTAGGGAGGACAAGAGATTTCGTGCGAAGAAAACAGAGTGTAATGTTAATCTGTGAAGTAGAAGGTGTGATGTATCCTCATATATCAATGCACTCACAAGGACGTATATGAAAATGTGTTTTATTGCGAATGTTCTGGGTGCGAGTGGGGAAAGTAATCAAATTAAAATTCGTATAAAAAACAAAACCTACAACCTATGCAAGCATTTTTATGAGCCCATATCAATTCTCGAAACTTTTTATCGCTGCCAAGTAAGGAGAAAATAAAACACTTCGCAACGCAAAAAAAAAAAAGATGTTAACCTGGCTGTGGTCCCATGAGTGTCATTTTGATATTCGTCCGTCCGTCGGACTGTCTAACAGTCTGTCTGTCCGCCTGCTTGTTTCTCGGAGGGTGCACTAGCAGTGCGTTACTGTGGTTGGAGACAACAGCCATGAAGTGGTTTGCGCCCTTTGAGGGAGGTTGTTTTCCACAGCAATAAATTAGAAAATGAATTCAATTACTTGTCACAAATTTTCTACCGATTTGCTGTGATGTAGTTACAAATGTTCATTTGTGGATAAGTATGCATAACCTCCCGTACTAATACTCTACACTTGGTGGATAATGGATATAGGTGCGTGTTAAGGAAGTCATCGTTCAAACCATTAAAATTCACACTCTCTGATTACTTAGAGGGGTATTCCCCATCTAAACTTAAGATGTTTAACAATACTATTGTTGGGAAAACTTCACTGCAATCCAGAGTATCTATCAAGCCCTAGAACACCTCAACTAGTCCAATATCCGCAAAAAACTTGATTATTTGGGATGGTTCTGGTCGCGTGACAAGGCAACTAAGGGAAGCCATTCTGACAAGAGCGTTACAGTCAGTAAGTACATGTTGGGATGATTCCTCCTTAATCCCAAAGAATCTACTGGTGTTAGAATGTGTAATGTCAATTTTGCTCATGTATTACCTGAGCCTGTACGTAAGTAGGCCAGTTGGTATCCTAAGCGAATTCTTGCTCAGATTTTAATTTAGATCAAACTTTCATAAGCTTTAATTTCCACACCAGGTCATCATCGTCGTTTAGCTCTACAACCCGGGGTGCGTTTTGGCTTTCTCTACAAACTTTCTCCATTCGTCTCGATCTTGTGCAAGGTCTTTCCAATTTCTTATACCGATTGTCCCAATGTCATCCGTTATACAATCGATTAGTCTTTTTCGTGGACGTCCCTCTTTTTCTGGTCCAAGTTGGTTTATATTCTAGTATCAGTTTCTGAGCGCGTGTATTGCACATTCTAAGAACGTGAGCGATGGATGACAATATCTTCGCCTTGTGATAGCTTTACCAATTCGGCAGCGTAGTGGTAGCGTACTCGCTTTACAAACCGAAAGTCGGTGGTTCGAATCCCACTACATATAGACCTGGTACATTTGCCTAGCACTGGCATCGCTAGCTCAAAGACGCTATTTGCCAAAGAAAATTTCTATTAATTGAAGACACCGCCGTTCGGGTTCGGCTATAAACTGTAGGTCCCTGTTCTCTTTGAACAGTTATTAATTGAGATCCTCATGCCACGCCCAGGGGCGACTGACAAAAATTGTCAGTCAGGGAATTATCTTAACCTATATTCGCATTTTTCGTTGCGCTTTGGTCCGAATATTTTTGTTAAGATCTTTACACCAGGTCGAGGATGGTTAGAAATGTATTTGACAATCTAGTGGCCACATTTGAATACACAGTGTATGAATAGTGAAATAAGATTCAATCTCTGTCCAGCCTCGAAATGCGAATAGAATATTGAGCGTCTCGAAGCTTTGCAGAGTATGACTTATGTAGAGTCCAGCGTTAAAAATAAAGTCTAAAAGACTCTTTCCTTTTCAATAAGTTAACTTCCAATTCTATGTAGATGCCCTTATAAATGTAGAAAAATCTTATCAATTCAAAATCTCGACTATACTCAATGCTCGGAAGTTAACTGGGTCAATTCGTTTTGGTACGTCCCTACTTAAGATTTTTACGTTTGACGCCCAACTCCTGTTTGGATATAAAATAAAAGTAGCAAAAAAGTAGCACTTGGTTTCTATTTAAGTTTTTTATTAAAATTTATTTAGTTATTGACTTTTTGATTAGTTTCTTTTCTGCTTAAAATTTGCTGGCAATGTCTTCAACTCAAATCGTTTCTCTTAATTGCGACTACAAAATTAGGCACAGATTTAACCAATAGATGTTTTGTTGGACATCATTTATTTTATAAAAACCGACGATTTTTTCCCCTACGACTTTCAAACGGCGCAACAGATTTTATAAAGCAAGACAATGTTCCATAATAAATTTAGTTACAGAACTTAAATATGTTTACGCTAAAAGCAGTTGTGAATTCTAAGCAATTTTTTTTTTTAAATCTTATAATTTTTACTTCGAAATTTTAAAGTACCTAACCGATTTATAAACGCTAGATAATGTTTCAAAATGAATTTAGTTACAGAACTTAAGGATGTTTCCGCTTAAGGCTGTTGTGAATTCTAAGCAATTTTTTTTTGTAATCTTTTAACGTCTCCCTAGCAGTTTTAAAGTGCCTAATCGATTTAAAAAATATTTTAAGCGATGAATGGGTACAAAAAAAGAGGATGGTCTGTGTCGTAAGGAGGCATTGGTATACTCAAAAAAAAAAAAGAATTCTTAGAGTGATTTTTGGGGCAAAATTTTTTATTTTTAATTTTGTCTATAACTCTAGTAGTTTTTAACTTGTTTTTATAAATAACTAGGGGGCACTGCCCCCTGCGTGCTTCGCACGCCAACCACTGTACGATCTTCTTCATTCAATTCAGATTATCCAGATTATTATATACCCTGTGCAACTCTTAATTTCCATAATGTTCGTCTTTACTGCAAAAGTAAACATTATCGGGTCGCTGTTCAATTATTTCGTAGTCGTTCCCAAAGATGAAGATTTATGTCGATATCTGACCCCATAAGAGAATTTCGCTGCGTTACTCTGTTAACCAGTGCGGAGACGAATCCAACAAACCAAAGATCATCAAAATCGGCCCAGCGGTTCTTCAGTTATAAATGGTGTAACTAACATAAATCTTAACTCTCTTTTATATATATAGATTAATGAAAAATAGATTAACCAAGGACTTTGTAGAGTTTCAATATTTTGTATGGTTGCGAGAAAGAATTTTAAAAAGCCTGAGGCGGGAGTTCTATTTTTTTTTTTTTATAAGTTTTGCTTTTTCTGGCTTTATATGTACATTAGGGCGGGTCAATTTGTATGGGGCCGAAAAAACGTTCTAGGGCTCATTGCGATTTTGATTCTTTGGGTCATTCCTAGCAACTTTGCCCAAGAAACTATGGGTCTAAAATGAATTTCGAGTCGCCCACTTTTTCAAAATAGGTTTTTTTCGAAATATTCAAAAATCGAGACGTTGCATTGAAAAGGCCAAAAAATGCTATTTTTTTCTCTAGCAAAATGTGTATTTGGGGGTTTTTGGGGTCGAGGAGTCCATTTTTGACATATATTTTTAATTTTGGGCACCGCCAGAGGGCGCTTTAGTTTTTTTTTTTATTTTTTTCCGTTTTTATACCTTGTACCGTATGGTACGAAGGGTATATTTAGTTTGTGCAAGCTGAAAATGTATGTAACATACAGAAGGAGACATCGGAGACCCCCCAAAGCTACCTAAAGTGTGGTGAGGGTGACTAGAGTAGTCGACATACCCATGTCCGTATGTCCGTCTGTCCCTCCGTCCGTCTGTATGAACGCCTAGATCTCAGAGATGGTAAGAGCTAGATCAACCAAACTTTCAGATTCGATCCGTTATTATCATACGGGAGCCAAGTTTATTTTATTTTTTTGATATCGGGGTAATATTATATAGCTCCCATAGGGGTGTTTCAGAGGACCTCGAAAAAAACGAAAAGTTTTAGATGGATAATTCGCTTGTTTATAAAGTTATTGTAGCCAAATTTGGCACCCGGAAGTTTTTTGTAGTTCCCAATCACTGTACCAAATCGGTTGACTATATCATAAGTCCCCATAGGCCCTATCGGTCTAAAAAATTTGTTTGTGAAAAATTCGACTGATGAACATTTTGTTAATTTTCCAAAAAAAGATTGCGTACGTTAAAGTCGGTCGTAGGTGTCTATACAATTAAGTCCGATATATTGCTTAAGACCTCCAAAAGATATTTATTTGTCAAATTTCGTTACCATATTTGTATAAACAAACAAAAATCAGTCGAATTTTGCACCAAACACGTTTTTTGGATCGATCGGTCCTATGAGGCTATATAGTATAGCCGACAGATTTTGATCAAATTTCGTGCAGTGCTGGGGAACGCTTAAAAACCGCCAAACACCAAATTTGATTACGATACCTTTATAAAGAAATAAAACACTTCGAGTTTCGTAAAAAAAACATTTTTTTTGGCCGATTGGCCTTATGGGAGCCTTATGATATACATAGTCAATCGATTTTGATCAAGTTTGGTAGAGTGCTTGGAAACTCTAAAAAATTTCCGAATGCCAACTTTGGTTACGATATCTTCATAAACAAACGAAACATAACGAGTTTTGCACAAAATCACGTTTTTGGCCCGATCGGTCCTATGGGAGATATATGATATAGTATACCGATTTTCATAAAATTTGTTTCAGTGCTTGAGAACTATGAAAAAGTAAAATATTCGTCGACTTTCCCAATTTCAATTTTACAAAAAAAAGATAAAATCTTTTAAAAAAATACCCAAAATCGCCCTCTGGCGGCGTTCGAATTTAAAAATTGATGTCAAAAATGGATTCCTTGAACCCAAAAACCCCTTAATACAGTGGTTAGTGGAAAAATAACGTTTTTTGGCCTTGTAAATTGATGATCTAAGTCAATTTTTTAATATTTTGATAAAAACCTTTTTCGAAAAAGTGGGCGACTCAAAATTCATTTTAGACCCATAGTTTCTTGGGCAAAATTGCTTAGAATGATCCAAAGAATCAAAATCGCTGTGAGCCTTTATACCGAAAAAATTGACCCGCCCTACTGTACATTTATTAAAAAAAAATTATCGATTTTCTTTAGCTAAAAAAAGAAAATCGGCTAAAGAGATATTTCACAAAAACAAAAACAAAATTAAGGACACACACAATACATATTTATAGTACATATTAAAAAATCAATGCTTAATATTTGATACAGTCAAACATCTGGTGCAATTTTTATTTGGAGACACTCTCGCCAGAGATGCACGTACATACTACATACGTATATGCACGGATACAAATCATTGCTAACTTAATCAAATTAAATATTCAAGTTCGTAAAATGGCAAATAAAAATATCGGCTATGGCTGGAGCTATAAAATAGACAAACATAGGGGAGAACTGGCTCTATACGACATATTAATGATGTTGTTGCATTTGAATAAACTGTAAAACCACAACAGATTGGTCCAGCCAGACGCAATACCAAAACGGGGGAATCACCTTAACGCTGGCTGGCTGCTGTAAATTCCGTATTTACTTAACAAATTGGACTTGCCTTTTAAATTTGAATAAATTAAAAGAGTTGCTATTCGTGCAAGAATGGCTGGATGGGATTAGCGCTAAGCCAGCTAGTAGCAAGCACTCTGCTTCGGCAAGGGTGTAAATTGCCGCCACCATAGCAATGTACGGATGAAAGTGGGTGGATTGCCACTAAACGAAGCATTTTTGTCATTATCCTGCAGTCACTTTGTCTGCAGGGAATAAAACGCTGTGTGCAAATGTGTGACAACAAGATTTGTGTCTTTTTGTCAGCGCATTGCCATGGACCTGTAGAGCTTTTTATATAGAGTCTGATGAGCAATTTCACTTAACCTTTGGGTATTTCTTGCCAAAGCTAAAGATTAAGGTCTGCTCACAGTAGGTCAGATATATGGTATGGAATAGCTCACTAAGACTATTCCTTTGTTTTTTGTTGCGTTAATTTGTCAATTAATTAACTAGGAAAAAAGCTAAGTATCTCAGTTTTTGCAAGCTGTACCCGAAGTTTAATGAAACGAGTAAAACCCCACAAAGTTTATACTGTATTGTTATATGTACATCCGGTTCAAAAACCAAAGAGTTCAGCAATCATTTTATTCTAATAATAATAATTGTAAGGGGAAAGCTGCACTGCGACCCTTAGGATCTATTCTGCTCCCTACTAGCTCTAGAGCTCCTTGGCCAGTCCAATTATGGAGATAAATTTAATTATCTGGTATTCTGTAGTCGCCGAAGATGAATGCCCTTCTTCTGGCGAGAGCGTCACACTCCGTAAGTATGTGTTGGGAGAATTCCTCTCCTGTTTCACAAAACCTACAAGTGTTAGAATCTACAATGCCCATCATACTCAGGTGTTTTCTTAGCCTGTAAGTAACCCAGTAAGTATCCTAAAGGAATCCTTACCCAGTTGGGAGATTTTCTTGAACCTATTCAGATCATAGAAACCGAGGAGCTGCTTGGATTGTCTTAAACCAGTCGTGCCAATCCAGTTTGATTGTCGTCTGGATCTCTCCTCTTCTCGTAGCAGTTGTTTAATGGTGTGTCTGCCAATACCACAGGCCCTATTAGTTGGTTCGCAGCACCGTTTCTTGCCAGCTTGTCAGCAATTTCGTTCCCAGGAATGTTGTTATGTCCTGGGATCCATCTAAGGGAAACGTTTTTCCAGTGGCCTAGATGGTTTAGTTTCGCTCTGGTTTCCTGAACCAATTTTGAATTTATTTTTGAGCCAGTCACTGCGTTTATAGCGGCCTGGCTGTCTGACAGAATAGCTATTTCTCTGCCCATATTTTCCTAGATAGGTTTATGTTCACACACCTACCTATCGCACATACTTCTGCCTGAAATATGCTGGTATACTTTCCCAGTGATTTTGACAGTTGCGTTCTTGGTCCCGCAACCCCCAGGCCGGTGCCCCGTCCGTATACCATACAATGGTGTGTCTGCTCATAGGATGTATCTCCTCTAAGGTGGTCCATTTGCTTTTGCTACTCAAACTAGTGTTAAAGTTCTTTTTGAAGTTGTACTCCGTGGTCACCTCATCTCTTGGTTGCAGAATTGAGGGGACCGTTTTTCCAAGTTCGTCAGCGTCTCTAGCACTAATTATGTGCCCTTTGCCGATTCCTTCGGCTGCCATTCGAAGCAATGTTGCTTTCATCTGGAGATTTATTATAATATGGAGTGGTGTTACGTTCATGAGAACCTCGCTTCGGTAGGACAGGTTTTCATTGCTCCTGTCATACATACACAGGCTAGCCTCTGTACTTTCTTGAGGTCATTCTGGACGGAGGTAATCCAACGGAGGTAATCAAACAAAGAGTTGGCAGCAAGAAATTTTTTGACGAAACTTATTTTTCACTTCTCTTTTCAATGGAGGTGGCTTCCATAGTGAATGGAAGTTCTTTAGAAAGAGCTAGGTAGCCAAGGTTTCGGATTGAATACATTATTATTTGCCAGGAAACAAAGCACTATGACTAAAATGAATGGAAATCGGTTTATTTATTTATTTTTTTGTTGTGATGGTACAGGGTATATGACGGTCCTTCGCGCCCGACATTAGAGTCCGCCATTTTATTTTGAAAGCGATAAGAAAATGATATGTGGGGGTTATAATTTGTAAACGTACCGCATTCAAAGAAGTTTTGCCAACTGTTTCTGAAAATTTCGTAACTAATATTTTCGTAATTGATGAGATGATCATAGAGGACTAAAGAGAATTGGGCAACGTTAGAGGAGAAACATCTTATGAAAAGACACACTATCGGACGGGTCCCTGACTAAAGAAGGCAGTCGCGGGACCAAGAACGCCACTGGTTGCTCTGGGAAATCAGAGCCAAACTGAACCATCTAGGACAATGGAGCAGAGACTCCTTTAGATGGATGCCGGGACACAAGAGTATTCCTGGAAATGAAACCGCTGATGAACTGCCGAGGAATGGTGCTGCAAAACCACAAGATGATGAAAGCTCCAGTCATGAAATGTACTGGAACCACACGTAAGGCTTACGGCAAGCCAAGCAACTTCATGGTTTCTACAACTCGAATAGGTTCAAGAAGATATGCCAATTGGGCAAGAATTCCTTTAGTATACTGACTGGGTTACTGACGGAAAATTGCAGACTCAGGAAACATCTGTTACTATTAGCATCTTGAATTCAAACGTATGCAGGTTTTGTGAAACTGAGGAGGTAACCTCCCAACACATACTTGCAAAGTGTCATGCGCTTGCCAGACGAAGGAAATCCCTTTTCAGCGGGCAAAGCATATCGATGCATGGTGTCACCCGACTAGAACCATCATCATCATCATCACTAGCTTTACAGTCTTGGGCAGACCATAGCTTCCGCAACTATTCCTCTCCATGTTCTTCTATCGACCGCTGCATTCCTCCAGTTCAAGACACCAAGAGAACGAAGACTAGAACCTTTTTAAATAATTAAGCCTGTCGCAAACATTGGGCTAGTCGAAGAGCTTCAGTTCTGGAAGGGAGCACAATTGATCCTAAGGATCGCAGTGTAGTTTTCCCCAAGGCTCACGGCTCTGAAGTCTCTCACATTGAAGTTTTTTTATATTTTAAGATATTTCGGAAAAAGAAAATACATGCATTTCTTTTCACTCACCTTTGTGCATTTGATTTTCATGTTTTCGACATTTCGCTCTTCTGTTTTGAAACCAAACCTAAAAATAAAAATTTGTTTAATAAAATTAAATATCATACTTGGCCAAAAAAGCAAGTACTCTGTCCTATAAAAAATATTTGCGCTATTATAACCAATTAGTTGTTGTGTGCTTGAAAGAAAGTTGTAATTTATTATCGTATCTGTAACTAGTAAATTTCTAATTCTGACCAAAAGACACCACACAGTAGTCCTGATTGAGTGTTTATCTTATAATCTGCCCCCTGTTGTCACAGCAGCTTTCGGATTGCTGCTTTCCTACAAAAATCAGTGCTGCTAGTGCCAAGGGTGACGTAAACCACTTAGCACCCCATATATACAGTATATGAGGGTGACTTAAAAGTCACATCAATTGCAACACTACTACTGCTATGTTGGGGATCTTGGTAGTTTGGGGACACTAAATTATGTTTTGTCACAAATACAAGTACAATTAATATCAATTGTTTTTCAATTTTGGTCTCTGCTTTTATCGAAAATTTATGACTTTTTGTCTTATCGCTCGAACTTGACACTTTAACATAATTACCTGCACTCTGGCCTCACTGAGTCCAAGTCGATGGCTGAGCTCTTCACGCATAAAAGCATCCGGATAGTGTGTCTCCTCGAAAAGGCGCTCCAGTTCGTTAAGTTGTTCGATAGTGAAATTGGTTCGTGATCGACGTTGTTTACTGCTAAGCGCGTTTTCAATTCGACTAAAATTTTCACCTATAATTGCTTGCGGTTCGGGCGAGCTACATTTTTCAGGTGTAGCACGATTATCCGGCGTTAAATTGGGTGAATTGCTGCCGCCAGAACTTTCGTTTATAGCAACAGGACAGGGTAACTTGTTCTTCTCTGAAAAATAGTAAATCATGTTAGTCGCTTGTGAAACACAAAACAAAAAACTTCTATTTCATTTTTTTTTTGTTTTTAACTTTTATTATGGTTCTTCATTTCAATTCGATTTGACGGCTAGTGTGATTCTACCTCATACAACTTAAATTCAGTGAGACCATAAGTTTAAAATTTATTTATACCAAGAAAATTTTTTGCTTATTTATTGCTACGTACTAGTGTTGGGTTGCTCATAAGTGAGTGAGCAAAAATGAGCAACTCACTAAAGTGAGCAAGTGAGCCAACTCAGCAAAGTTGTTCTTTTTGGCTCAGTTGCTCACTACTCACTTGCCCACTTGCTCACTACTCAGTTGCTCACTACTCAGTTGCTCACTACTCAGTTGCTCACTACTCAGTTGCTCACTACTCACTTGCTCACTACTCACTTGCTCACTACTCACTTGCTCACTAATCACTTGCTCACTACTCACTTGCTTTCTACTCAGTTGCTCACTACTCACTTGCTCCACTACTCAGTTGCTCACTACTCACTTGCTCACTAATCACTTGCTCACTACTCACTTGCTCACTACTCACTTGCTCACTACTCACTTGCTCCACCACTCACTTGCTCACTACTCAGTTGCTCACTACTCACTTGCTCCACTACTCACTTGCTCTGTGGCGCGAAGTTGCCACATTCATTTTTGTTTTCAAACGATCGAAGATGATAGAAGCACACTATTTGTCAAAATTATCGTGGCCGAAAAGCGTACGCAAAAATGTTTAACTGTTATAGAAAGAAACAAAGTTTTATTTTGACTATTATGTAACATAAACATACTTATATATTGTTCTTGCTCATGAGGAAAAAAGAAAGCGGCCGAATACAATATTTGTCTTATTATCTTACTTATTTTTTAAGTTTTATTCTCTATAAATAAAAACTTTGATTAAAGTAACTCGAGAATATTTGAATTTATCGATGATTTAACTGCTGAGAATAAGCAGCTGTGCAAGACTGCTCACTGAGTGAGCAACTGATCAAGTGAGCAAGACTGCTAACTCACTTCGAAATGAGCAACTGAGCTAACTCATCAAAGTGAGTCACGTTTACACAACACTACTACGTACAGCAAAAAGTGAATTATCGCCACTGTTTCCCATGAATGCAAGAGTTCCGTAATGAAGCTTCTTAGAACCCGATTTATAGAGTTCTGCTCACGACGGACAAGCCAATTTCGAATGACATAACTTTTGCAGCATACGCCGATAACGCAGCTATTATAGCTTACTATCTCTTTGAACACCTGCTATTAGAACTTTATGTTGCCTGGTTTCTCCGCTGGAAATTAAAAATAAACGCCCAAAAAATATCTTCGAATAACATTTGCATTAACTTTTTAAACTATCTTGGCTTGCAACTTGATCGCCGACTTACATGGAAAAACCATTTAAAGCAAAATCCGAAAATCTCAAACTGTCCTCTTAAACAAAATTCGTTTTTATAAATCTATGTATACCAATGACAATGTGGATATATGTATGCTATAAAACTGTAGGGGACTGTTAGCAGGTTAGCTTAGGAGAGATTATAAGGCTGCTCAATCAATAATTAAGTTCACCTAGAGACCAGGAAGTTCATTGTGTTGTCTAATTGTGTAAAGGAAGAAAGAAGTATGAAGAAGGGGTAGATTAGGATTATTATTTCGAGGTTCAAAAACCTAAATCCCTTTCCTTACAGAACCACTTTGAGGATTCGACAAAAATGGCCAGATCCGCTAGGTACATCCCAGCCAGACTGCCCAGGTCTTCAAAGAATGGTTTACCCAGAATCTGGGTCCTTTTTTTAAGAAGCGCCGGGCATTCACATGGTGTACTGCCATAACCGCGCCTGCCATAACCGCGAACTATTTTTGTCATAAGCGCGAAACTGAGTTTTGTATGGGATTCGCGGTTATGACAAAAAAAAATGACAATACCGCGAACGTCTTTTATTTTTGTCATAACCGCGAATTCGCGTTTGTGGCAGAACATTTCCTTAGCCCATTCGCTATTATAACAAACAAAAATGACATTACCGCGATAGCTGAAAAAATTATTTTTTGGTGTCGCGGTTATGACAATTTTTTTTGTTATAAGGGCGAACATTACAAATCACGTTTTCAAGTATCGCGCTTATGGCAAAACAAATTGCCATTACCGCGTCACCAAAAAATTTGATTTTTATTTGTCGCGGTAATGTTATTTTTATTTGTTATAATAGCGAATAGCGACCAATGTCCAATACACATCGAATATTGTGATTTTCCTTCATTGAACTACCAATTTAAATTTTGATATTTTATAAATTTAGCTGTCGCGCTAATAACAAAATAAACTGTAATAAGCGCGACACCGCATTTTTAAAAAAATAGCAGTCGCGGTAATGTCAAAAAATTTCGTTATAAGCGCGAACGCAAATTTTTCAATTTTTGGACGTCGCGCTTATAACGAAAATTTTTGACATTACCGCGACTGCTATTTTTTCAAAAATTCGGTGTCGCGCTAACGACAAAATTAAAATTAAGAGAGTCGCGCTTATTTCACTAATATTTCATAAGTCGCGCTTATGACAAAAATAGTTCGCGGTTATGGCAGGCGCGGTTATGTCAGGTAGCCCATTCACATAGTAGGGGTTGAATGCTTTGTGTAACCTCCTCATCTACGCAGCTGCGGCAGTAGTCTTGTTGGGGGACGTGCAACCTCTCAGCCATTAGTCCCATAGTGCAGTGACCCGTTACAACTCCTACCACCATCCTGGTCCTGTTTTTGTGAAAACGCAGGAGTTCAGTTGATCGCTTTGGATTGTACCGTGGCCAGAGTGCTTGGGAGTTGCGAAAACCGGACACAGAGTACGATTCTCTTTCCGCCTAAGCTCTGACCGTTCCTGTAAGGGTCTTTTTAAGTCCGGCAAAGTTAGCTGCTAATGCTAAGCCGTTCGTGTCACACTCATCCGCCTTCTCCTTACCAGGGACACCGGAGTGTCCCGGCACCCAAGAGAGGGTGATTGAGTGGTAGTGTATGCGGTTAAACGCAAACACCGATGTCAGAGCCTTGATTGCAGCCTACCCATCGACAAGAACTAAAACGTTCCTTGGATTTTCGAGGGTGTCAATAACTCTAGCTGCTTGCCAGATTACATATATCTCGGCCTGAAAAACGTTATCCAGTCGGAAAGGCGGAATGAAAGCTTCGTCACAAGCTCTTCAGAGAAGACGCCTGCTCATGTGCCATCTTCCGTCTTCTTACCAACAGTATAGATCGTCAGCTGTTTTCCTTTAAAATTAGTTTTTTGCTTCCAATCTACTCTCTCCAGGAAAACTGCATCAAAATTTGCATTCTATTTCAGAACCGTGGAGTAGTCGTCACTATCCCCGTTCCCAACAAGTACACCTAACTCAGGTAGGATACTGCTGTAACCCGAAATGGATGAGAAGATTCAGTGTCCGGAGTCTCGCTGCGCTTCTAGCTGCCGCAGACTTCAGGAAGTTACCCACTAGATCCAGGTTCAGAATTACATCCACGGCCCCCGGAGGTGTGGATTGCAAGGACCCGTTGGAACGTAAACAGGCCGCCGTATGGACCCTTTGAAGTTTGTTAAGGTGAGATTTCTTTAAAAATGGAGTTGAACAGTGAGCCGTGAACATTTTCCTGTCATGATGGGTAACAGTGACTGATAACAAATTAAAAATTTTTTCGGGTTGCGAAAAATCAATACAAAAGCAACTTGAAAGCTTTTACAATTGTCCCAATATTTGCATAAATATAGTAGTAAAGATTGTTAAAGTTCTCTCCCTTCTTAAAAAATTATTATTACTTTTTATAAATCGCTGCAATAGCTACAGGTTATGTTTTCCTAAAACAAAAAAAAAATTCACTATCACCAAAATAACACTACTAAGTAATCAAGCGCCATATCCAATGGCTACATTCCGAAAACCATCCTTGGCTCATGTACTATACAAACATACTTGTATATGACATACACTGTATATGAGCATAAAATGATAAACGACAACCAAAAAATGTCAACACAACCAAAGCCAGTAATTATTTTGGAGTCACCAAGCAGAATTTCACCCTGCAATTGGATTTTATTATTTTTTTTTTTTGCAATGTGCATAATTAATATGTTCGCACTTTTGATTCATAGCGCATCCCTTGGTGAGACTAGAAAATGAAAAACTAAACGTACGTCCCGCAGCGCATATAAATTCAAATTATGGAAAATTGCGAAAAATCTCTCAAATTTGGCTAGGCTTTGAATGCATGAAACTGGGAAAAGTTTAGACTATATAGGGTTGGTCATCTGTTGGTTTGCTTGCTAAACACTCATAATTCGGAACATACTTGTACCATGTGAATGCTCTTCGATATATGTCAAGATCAAAACTACTCAATTTTAGTTATGGATCGAACAACGCGTAAAAGTGGTACTATGACAGGCGTACTATGACTATGGTCGTTCTGTGAAAAAAACCTAGTTGAGGCCAGTGTCAACGAGTCGCCGGCAAAATCGACGCGCCATCGCTCCCAAGAGGTACACCTTACTAGGACCAATTTGCGTCGAATTTCGCATTTCTGATCTGAATTAACACGCCTACAAGATTCAAATGACGAAACAATTGAAGTCAAAAGATCATTATCAGCCGCGCTTATTCGTTCAATGCATGGGAGAACAGCTAGATGAGTTTTCGTCCAAAAAAAAAGTCAACGAACAGCTGTAAAGCCAGCCGCGGCGGACATTTGGACGATATTATTTTTAATTTTTTTTAATTGAGTCTGTTCAAGTTTTTTGTTGGAAAATATACGACTTAAATGCAATTAACAAAAAAACAACAGATGACCCACCCTATACATTTGCCCAATTTTGTTGAAAAATATACGACTTAAATGCAATTAACAAACAAACCAACAGATGACCCACCCTGTATTTGATAACAGTCCAAATAAAACAAATCGATCTGGAAGATACAAGATATGAACAAACATCTAAGGGGCCACACCCAAATTACGTGACCCGTTTAGGGGGGAGGGGGTCTTGAAAATATCACGCTTGGGGGGGTGGTGTGAATGATCGTTTTTTTTACACATATTCCTTCCACAAGTGGCACTTTTCTATGTTTTTTGGTTTGTTGGACTTTTTTTTTTTTTTTACTTAAGTTATCCATTTTTAAAAATCTATGACCACGTCACAAACTGGGGCGGGAGGGGGAGGTCTTGGCATATACTACGGTTGGTATGGCCCCTAACCTGTCTACTAGTGCTGGAAGTAACATCGATGTTATATCGATGTATTTTATGTTTTACCGATCATCGATATTTTTATTTCGATTATCGACCAAATCCCATTACAGACAAATTATGGGCAATCAACGGCATCCATGTTGCAAACACTTTTCGCTTTTTTAGAAAAAAACAAATCTCAAAAGATCTGAAACAGTAGGGTTGTCTCAATTTTGGCACTTGGACAATATTTTAATGTCGAAAACTTAGTTTCAAGCATGTGCCCATTGAATTACTGGAAGGTAATACTTTTTAAAGCTTAGCAAGGCTGACAATCTAGTGAGCGACAAGCGGTTCTTGGATAATATCCAAATTATCTAGTTTTATGGAATTTTTTGGTGGTTATCCATAAACCATGTGTGACGGAGTTTTTGGGACTTCGTATTCAGCTGCACAAAATCCATAATGGATGCTTCTGTCACCTGTTAAGTTTACACCACGTTTTTTTGTGGCCTGTATTATCTTTTGCTTTCGTTGTATAACCTTTTGGATTGTTATTTATTATTTCTTTGCTTATTTTTCTATGAAATGTAATTAATTTTGAAAATATTGTAATCTCTTGGTTTGTTTGTTAATTCCATTTTATTATTTGAAAATACTTATGTAAGCAAACCAACAAATGGTCCACTCTGAATTAATTTAAGCATTCAAAAAATAGCCGCCACATGTACTTCGATGTATCGAATATTAAATATAAATATCGAAAACATCGATCTTGGCCAACATCGATGTTTCTCCATTCTGTCTATTTGGTTATCTTCCAGATATTTTGCTTATATAGTATATATGAATAAAATGCAATTAACAAACAAACCAACAGATGGACCACCCAATATTATATTTATAATGAAACATTATGTTCAGTGTTAATTTTCGAGAAGATTGTTCGGTATTACTTTTAAAATGAGACCAAAAAATGTCTGTAAAGTGTCCTACAACAGAATCCATGTCTACGTCGTTTTTTGTATCGAAAAAAAAGATATTTATGTCAGTTTTGACTAAAATTTCGAATCGAAATGCTTTAATTTTTCGACAAGCAACAGAGTTGTAGTATCGGATTATGAAACATTTGTCCGACCCCTGTAATCTAGATGAAGGATACCATTGATAAAACAACAGGCGAAATTTTAAACTCAAATAAATTTTAAATTAAACAATCTCAATTTTTATAAGCATAATATAAATGTCAATGATCATTTTTATATCACCTACTTATACGAGTTTCAACATCGATGCTCCCACATTCTGTTTGTTCCTTAAGGTTTTCCGCACTCTTTGATTTCTCGAAGAAACGTTCATTCTCATATTTGTCATTTGATTTATCATCATCTAAGATTTTCAAGTCCTTTTTAGTATTACAGTCCATTTTACTTTTTTGAGTTGGCTGTGAGTAATCCACACCATCATTTTTATCACAATTGTGTGTTAGATTCAACACAAAATTCCGCGCAGCACGGCGCTTTTTGCAGTCGTTATCTGAAATTATAATATATTTTAAGAAAGTATAGCTTATTATTAATGTTTAAAGGATGGAAACTTCTTCTGCTCGCTAAATTGTAAAGAAAAATGAATGTAATAAAAGGTACTCGAGAAAATTTGTGGGAGTAACTTGACTATGCAAGGGAACTCGTATAGTCTCTTACATTAAGTATTGATTATCTTTAGAAATGCGCAAGGATTTGGTGATTTAAGATAGCTAGAGAATGAATGCTCACGGTCCGTTTTTAATTAGCGAAAAGAATAAAAATAAATTACTAAGATCGCTTTCAAATTTCTTTTTACAAAAGCTCTTTTGCAAGGTAGGATCGGTATATATCGGTATAGTGGCTTCTCAATTATATTTACTTTTATATGAGGGTGGTCCGATAAGTACTTAGCCTCACCATCCGATTCGGCTAAAATTTCACAGTAGCCGTCTACGAGAATGTACTACGCGATAGTAGCTTTCTCTTGCGATAGTAGCGCCATCGGGCGGTGAAGCTAAGTACTTATCGGACCACCCTCGTATATTATAATATATATATATGTCCTTAAAGTTGTCATGTTCCCATCTAGAGAGGAATGGAATGATAACCCGGTGTGGTTAAATGACGACTCACAAAAATGGTACACAAAACGCTTCAAGGTGTAGGAGCAGCTATAGTCGGCCCCAGAGCACACAAATCACTAACATTAAGCACTGATACCACAATTTTCCATGCGGAACTGTACGCTATAATGGAAACAGTGGAGATCCTATCCAAAAGAGGACTCAAGAGAGTTAAAATCAAAATACTCTCAGACAGTCAATCAGTCCTCAAAGCACTAAAGAGCTACACATTTACCTCTAAAGTCCTTACAGAATGCAACAAAGCACTCAACCAGCTGGCTACCCACAACCAAGTCACCTTGATTTGGGTGCCCGGACACAAAGGACACGAAGGCAACGAAAAAGCGGACCTTTACGCCAAAAAGGGGGCTGAAAAACCATTTATAGGCCCTACTCCCTTTTTCGGCTTCAACAAGAACAACATGAGACCAAGAAATGGAATCAACAAAAAATCACGGAATATTGGATTGGCATTAAGGGCCTCAACCATTCCAAAAAATTCCTAAATTTCGATGCCAAAAGAGCGAACACTACTCTCTAAACAGGAAAAGTCTGAAGATACTCACTGGAGCACTAACAGGCCACTTCGCCTGCAAAAAACAGAATAGTTATATCAGATTCGAACACATGCAGATTCTGCTGTGATGAGGAAGAGTCCATGGAACACCTGATCACAAATTGTGAAGCACTAGGCCACAGGAGATACAAAATTCTGGGTGCACACCTACTAGAAGATGTAAACCTACAAAAGCTCCCTGTGAAGGAGCTGGTCAGTTTCCTCGACATACTAAATGTCTAAATGTAAAGAGGTGCACAATAGATCAGATCTTATTGGTCGCAGTGCGTATAGGCCTATGCCTAACCCACAAACAATTACATAACATTCAGTATATCACAACTGTAATCGGGAAAACATTGTTTATACCAATTACCTTTGCAGTTATTGAAAAAGAATCTGCCAGGGTGAGTCTGGTGATAAAACCGATTAAGATGAAGTAAAGGGTTTACCAAGAAGAACGATAGGATTTCAAATTGTTATTTCCTAATTTTGCTCAAATATGGTGTGCACTATTTTTATTGGATGGTAAACAATGTGTCGTTCAAAAGACCACCTCGGCTCCTCTTGCACTCGGTGATCCGGGCAGCCCAATTTTCGATTCCGCGTCGCACCATTTCGGGTGGTATGACTTCAATGGTATCTCGAATGTTGGCTTCCTATTCATCAAGAGTCTTGCGTTGTTTTGCAGAAACCTTAGATTTAACAAGGTCCTACAAAAAATAGTCCAATATCGTTAAATCTGATCTTGGCGGCCAATTGTTAGCTCCATTTCGCGAAATCAATGACTCACCTAACCGGATCTTGATAGCAAAAAGTCCATTATAGCGGTTGCTGTGTGGCAAGTTGCACCGTCTTGTTAAAAGTAAATGTCGTCAGCCTCAATACCATCAAATTCCGGAAGAAAAAAAAGGTCAACATCGCACGGTAGCGCTCATCATTCACAGTTACAGGTGCGTCCTTTATGATAATTTTGAAGATGTACGATCCGATGATCAAGGCATACCTTAGACCGCACCAAACAGTGATTTTTTGGGGATGTAATGGTGATTCATGGATCATTCAGTCGAACATGAGCCTCATTGGAGAAGAAGATTTTTTGATGAAAATCGTTAGTCATCGGAGACAAAGAAAACTAATTGGATTCTGAAGAAGAGGCAGACCTAGAAATAGGTGGCTAGAAGACACTGAAGAAGATATAAGGAAACTACATGTGAGCTTGAAAAAACTTGGCATCAGATCGAATCAGTTGGCAAAAATTGGTTGAGAAAGCACTGGTCCACCAAGGACTGTTATGCTAAGAAAGAAGAAGAAGTCAACGGAGACAGACCTAACTCTTGCGAAAGGCGCGGAATAGACATATTATCGTTGTCGGCTTGACTTTCCTGTAGAGCAGCAATATATTCATGGCTACGTCCACTACGGAGTCTTTTCGTTGGCTTACTATCATGCAAAGTAAACTGACTTTCCAACTTTTTAATTAAACGGCGTATGGCGAGCTCAGAAGGAGCAGAATGAGGACTATATTTTCCACGAAAGGCTCTTTGAGTAGCAACAGAACACTGAATCCGAATCCAAGGTCCGAAAACTTCTAGCACGCCAAGTTTCTGAGATATCCTTCAAAACAATTTGTTTTATGGTGTAAGGTGTTGGGGACTTATCGATTGTAGGGCTCGGGTTCAGCGACACGAAAAACTTAAAGACATCTTCTGACCCATGAATGCGAAGTAGGGTTTTTGTGTGGTTCGTGTTACGTTTTTAAATAACTTTTTAATTTCGCATACTTTTTTGCTTTGTGTATTATTTGTAAAAAATAATCTCCAAATCAAGAATAGACTGATAGTCTTCCTATATTTCTTACCCATAAGGGAATAGATAGAAGGCAGAGTGGAGTCATACCAGAACTAGCAACAGAACATCAAGGTTCCTAGCTTACAAAAACTGGAAAGGATTTTAAAGCACCTTATTTTTAAGCTTTTTATTCTAATAATAGGTTGAGGTTACGCTATATACAACGCCATATAACGATACATATATGTATATTGGTATATAGTAGATTCGTCGCTAAAACAGTGAATCAAACAAAGTGCTTGCTTTACCTTCGGATGATGGAAAACATTTCTCTTCCGTCGATAGATCAGATATTAACCAATTTTTTGGCTTTGATAATTCCGCATTACGACTATTTGCACTTTCGGTAACAATTAATTTTTGTTCACTAGAACGAACTTTTATTAATGAGAGGGGTTTTGTTGGCACTGTTGTATCATAATTGCTGTCTTCCGTAACAGAAACATCGGTTATATCAATATCCATAGACTCATCACCGTTTCCACAATTATCCACAAAACTTCCATCTAGACTATTTGTATTTATTAAAATGGGGCTGGAAGCTTCTGCAAGTTTATGAATTCGAGCACTTGTCATGGAATTGAATAAATCGTGAACGCGATTATTTGTTAAATTAAATTCAAACGATTTGGTTACAAACTGCGCCAACTGCTCCATATTGGAAAGCAAATATAACACACTTCACCCTTAATAAAAAGATTTGTTTTTTTTTTTTTCGAAACTTAAAACTTCACTGGGTTCTTATTAACGGGGAACATAAGGTGCTGTTGCGAGATTTAACGGTCGACTACTCCGAAAGCAACGACAAATGCATGGGAATAGCTTTCTAGCCCAAATACAAATAAAAACACACGGAAACTGTTCAACAACTCCAACCTCTTATGCGCTCAGTAGTGAGGGCCGCGCATGCTATTCAGCTCGGATTCATCCAATCCTGTTGCATTTTTTTTATTATGTGAAAGAGACAATCAGTGCTAAGAGAGCAACAAGGAACCCATAATTTAGTAATGCTGTTGAAAACAGTTGGGGGTAAGTGCCAGGAAAATAATACTTTATATATCTACATATATATGTATGTATGTATTACTGCAGTAAGCTATAGTAGTGCGAATGTAAATGATTCTATTCATGTACCAAAGTGTTATTTAATAAAAAGCATAAATATTGCTAAGAGAGCTCTACTATAAATAGTATTGTATATTAAAATATGTTTATTATAATTTCAATAATCATTCCAAACCCAAGTATTAATTTACAAAATGTACGCAAGTATCAGTAAATTTTATATACTCTGCACTCGAAAAGGTACATAAGAGTGTTGCATATGTTGGTAACGTGGGTGGGTTGGCAGCCCCTATTCCATAAAGCTTAGCAGCTAGTGTTGGTAAACTATTTATATATACATGTAAAGTAGCTGAAGCCCAATCTGAGATCAAATAAACCTTAGCAATCCAGGGTTCAGAAATAATCTCAAAAACTACAATAAAGCGAGATATTTTTGTAGGTCACCTCAGAACCCTGACGTGGCTGAGTTTTTTTTTGAGCTCAAATTTGGATTCAACGACCTCAAGAACAAATAAAAATTTTCTCGAATACCCAAAAAATCGAAAAAATATGTTAAATACACCTACAAAAAAATCGATTGACGGGTTTGGAGGTCAAACTATATTTATTACTATATATATATTTAAAGATTCGCTGAATCCGAATACGGTTTAGATATAACCTCAAGAGCTCCCATTTAACGAGGTTGACTCGCAATCCTGGGGTGCTGGGGTTTTTCGGATCAGGGTTCGGATTTAACGGTTCAAAATTCATTAGGGTAGCTTTGTTGCATGTAAAGTTCGCAACACTTTTTTTTTGTGGCTGTTTAATTTAAAGGCCCATACGCAGCACGCAAAAAAATGAAAAACTTCATATAAAAAAAATAGTCGCGAAAAATTCCAATCAAAAATTTTTGACAATGGGACGCAGATAAAAAAACAAAACAGTGTTGTCTAAAAATGCTTAACGTTAGATGGCGCCACTACTTCGCTTGGTGTGGTAATACTAACAACAGCTGTTTGGTTTTTGCCGCTTTGGCGCGAATTACCAATTGATTACGCACCATGGCCTCAAACTTTAAATTGAACACGAAATGTACACAATTGTGTTGGAATAAAAAAAATCTTCCACTTTCTGCTCTGCCCTTTAAATAAGGTTTCACCCAAACACTTCTTTTTTTTGCGGCCAACCTTTTTACAATTTGGTAGGCAGTCATACTTGCTTTGTTTATAATAAGTTATGTTAACAATACTTGTTGATTCAAATCCATGTTTATTTTAATTAATTCTCTGTCTTATTTTGGGCGCTTAATTTTTGTAAATATAAAGCAGCTGATTATAATGTGAGTGTGCCCACATTTACCCAAAGTATCGGAAAACATATCGATTAATACCACAAATTAAAACGATAATTCGATAAAAAGTAGCACTTTGACTTACTATGCACACACTGGTGGCTCCATCTGAAATATAAAATAGTTTCCATATGAAATTTTTCGAACTGCGTAGACCCCATAACATTGAAATGAAAGACAAAAAGATATATCGACTTCCTGACTTATATACGCATACATTTTTAACTTATTACGAGGGCAGTTTGGTAAGTAAGTGAATTGTCAAATTTCCGGTCCGGTGGAGACTATTGGCAAGCTCTAAGTCCACTTTTTTTACTGAAAAATTGGATGGTTTTATTTTTTCGCATCTATGAGCCTTTTATAAAATACTGGGTCAGGTGGAAGTCCCCCCGTTCCTGTCCAACTGTTGGTACCCCTGGTTAAGACAGATTTGGACATATAAAAAGTAGTTTTGGTGACTATAGCATTTTCTGTTTCCAAACCTGAAAAATTGCTGGATATTAAGGTCGAGTGATCAGGCCATCACTGAGAAAACCGACTATTTTGAGGGTCTTAAAATAACCTATTATTTAAAGGGCATACGAAAAATTGGAAAAACAATGTACTAATTAAAGCTCTTTTTTTGCGTAAAAAAAACATTACTGAAACAAAGAAACGCGTGATAAATAATTTGGGGAGTTTTGCACTTCAACTTTACTGGAGACTATTGACAAGCTCTAAGTCCACTATTTTTTTCCCGAAGAATTTAATTGTTTTATTTATGGACCCTTTACAAAACACCGAGTCAGGAGGTAATCCTCCCGTTCCTGCCCCCCCTGTTAACAGGCCTGGCTATCACATTTTGGAAATATAAAAAAAGCCTCTCCCACCCACCATATTTTCCAGTTTTGCTGACTATTTTCTGTTTCCAAACCTGAAGAAGTTGCTGGGTATTTAATGATGAGGTTGAGGTCACTGAGTAAACCCATTGATTTGAGGTCCTTAAGATAAGCTATTATTTAAAGAAAATAAAAAGGAAAGGAAAAACATTGTACTAATGGTATCGAGTTAAAAGATGACTATGTTGGAAAAAAAAACGCTTAATTCTCTTTCTTTTTCTTAACTGATCTGATCTACCCGTTATTGAGTTACGGCCTGGCGTAAAACGTCCCTCCTAGCTTTCTCGACTTTGTAAAAAAAAGAAAATCAGTAGATAAAGATTTCCACTGACCTTACTACCTGGTGCAGAGGCATGGTCTACCCCTTACGCGCCGGATGTTTTTCATCTATATGAACAACAACATGACCGAGCCTGACTTTCATTTGAGTTTATATTTAATGTGATGGGTTCCAAAACGTACGCACATCAATGATTTAAAGTCCAGGTACTTCGCTGCGGGTATTAGCTTACTGCTCGCGTAACACCGAAGCTAGCTTCGGTAGCTTGTGTACCCATTTGATTACGGCAGAGAAACTTCACTGGCCAGCCAGCAAAAACTTTATTAAAAGAAAAAAAATTTTTATAACTCAAAAATCATTAACTTATTAAACTGCTCTCGTTTTTCCATTCCGAGCTTAAGGACTTTTTAAAGTTATTTGACTGACTGTTCTGCTGGAAAAGGTCAAACTCATTAGAATTTAGAGATTTATAATCACATTTTATCGCAAATCGTAACTTTTAACGTGAATCTCGTAAAATAAAATCACTAGAATGAACAAACTTAAATATCGTAAAAACTTTACTAAAATTCGCTTACATTACTACTGTAGTGTATATTATAGTCGAGCTTTCTTTTCTGCTGAAGTTCAATTTATTTTTACCCTTACACGCATTGAGCAGCTTGTGCGCTCTTTCATTGCACGCTCTTACTCAGAAACCAACCCCTGAAACTTCGCCCAGAGTACACTGAGAAGGTTTATGAGCCGCTGCCGCCCCGCCGGCGTTATTTCAATTTCCTCTCATTGGTCTTTAGAAGTCGCTTTATAATTGTGTAGTGTTTGTGGGCTGGGTGCTCCAACCCTACTTTACTATTATTGGTTATAGCCACTTTTACGTTGTATACACATTTGGTGAGCATAAAACACCTAATCATTCTCAGAAGAATTGCAAATGTGGGTGGAGTTTTGTGTTTATGTTTTGTTGTTGTTGTTGTTTCTTTTTGTGCTTCATTGTAGGTAAAATGGAACTGTTAAAATCTGGGCTTATAGCTTTAACCACTCTCTTAGCGTAAATGGGCTTTAAACTTTGGCCATAAAGAACGAGTGTTGGTTTTTAAATAGTTTCTAATGGGAAAAAGGATATACAACAGTCGCCTAGGTTAGACCAAAACGAAAGTGCTAGTTTATACAAAAACGACTATATAAAATATGTTCTTACATTTTTTTTTTTTTTTTTTCTGCCTTGTATATACCTATTTGCATATATTGTATATACCATTTACCAAGTGGCAGGGGCTTAAGTGTAATTAGATAATTCAAAGCAGTTGAAAAACTGTTGGGACTATAATTGCCATTTAATTAATTCCGCGAGAAGTGTTATGCAAATAAGTCCATTTATCAATTACACAAATTTCTTTGGTTGTAGATTATGTCGATGATTTGCGTGAAAATGGCTAAGAAAACTTAAGAACAAGTCCAAAACTTTAAGTTTACATTGAGCAGTTTGGATCGTGGATAATATTCTTTAATGGACTTCTTATCACTTTTTTATTAAATAACTTCGACGCACCGAAGTTACAAACACTTTAAAAATTCTTTGAATCTATTCAAGAAAAAATTTGGTAGCCATTGCTTTCAAAAACTTCAGACCTCAACAAATCTGATTAGATTTTTAAGCACATTCAGCAACTCTTACTTTCAGTAAACACTTATGTTTGTGAAATTATTTTTAAATCAGCTTCAGAAGATATTCCGATAATATTATTCGCCAGACTAGCACAAAAGAGAGATATATTTAAGCCAAATCTTTAGATCTTTCGCACCTTACATAAAGAAACTTTAAAATACCATTTAAAAGAATAGAGAGCTAGTAATTACGATTCTGTCATGTAAAAGCCAGGAAACGAGATCTAGACGCTGAGCTAGATACTTTTTTTTTTCCCCCCCTATGGGTTCCTCACAAAGAGGTGGGGCACTACGACCAGAAGATCTTTTGTACCATACCCATAAATTAAAGCAAAAGACTCCGCTTTCCGCATGAATAGCAGTAGGTCTTTTGTTGGTATTGACCTAAGATGGAAGGGACCAATCCGTTCCTTTCCCAAGTAACAGGCTCTGTTCCATACCAGCTAGATACTTACCAAGAAACAAAACTTTTTTTGTTTAAAATTTTGGATAGCCTCTCAGTAGACGTTTCTACTGTTTTCAGGCTTTTGAAGGGCCAGGAAACGAGAGCCAGACGCTGAGCTATATACTTACCAAGAAACAACACTTTTTTTGGTTAAAATTTTGGATAGCCTCTCAGTAGACGTTTCTACAGATTTTTCTGGCATGAAAATCCTGAATGAACGCTTTGATTTTGAAGAGCATCTAATCGATAATTAGAATGCATCAATTGGAAAACTATCCAAATTTAAGGAAAAATTTTATGTATTGCTTGAAATTAACTCTAATGATCTAAATGCGACTGAATTGTTCAATGAAACAAAGGTTGTCCACTTTGCCCGGGCACAACGGAACCAAGCCCGCCACTGCATGTATCCAAATCGAATGGGCTATAAATGGTTCTTAGTGCTGGAGAAAAAAACGATGATCGAATTTTTAAATGTTGGCCAACAGAGTTGTTTCTCCAGCACTACTAAACACCAATTTGATGAGTGCAGAAGTGCTGGAGAAACATCTCTGTTGGCCAAAATCGATATATAGAGATTTTAAACTTCGATCATCGATGTTTTCTTCAGCACTAATGGGTTTGGTTTTGTTTTAATCAAAAACTCGTTCACGTCGCATATTCTAAGACTTTACTCGTTTAACGCATTTCTCTTTGCTGTTGAGGACTCATCAATCCTTAGTTGGACTTCCCTATATATGTGGTACCATGTATTTCGATGCGCTCTATTCGATTCCGCCATTAGAATTGGTCCAATGGGGCTTTGCTCCATCATTTCATTATGTATCTGAAATTATTGTGGCCAACACTATTAATTGTCTTTTGAGCCATTTTATTCAAATTCGTATTTGCTAGTACACTTTGTATGATAGGCTTACATACATAAATACATTAACACACATAATTTACGTTAAAATATATACGAGATTGTAAAATTGAGATATTTAGTTTTGCTAGCAAATCCAAACTGAATCGGCCGCAAGTCTAGTTATAATATTATGCCTACATAAAAAGCATTTTAACAACTATGCTTAAATTATATAATTCAATCTTTACATATTCTGGACGTCATTTCGTGTAGTGGCTCCAATTCCTTACTTGATATTAATTCAAATTCTTGTACAAAATAGTAAAAATGCTTATAACACGCATTTACGTGCGCCTCCTATAAAAGTAAAAAAAATCGTTAAAGTGTGTTATACAAATGAATCCATACCAAGTCAAAATGCCAGGCTGTTTTAGAGCCTTCTTATTTTGCATAGTGTGAATAGGACTTTATTGACTACCAAATAGTTTGGTCAATAAGGATAGCACTACTTACCGCACCAATGCTGACGATTCTGTCGAAATGATGAATATAAACGTGTACGAATACCCTAAATAAGCGAGTTAAGATTTTGCGACAAAGCGTAACGAAAGTTCTAGGAAACGGAACATCTGTAAAGCAAATATTTGAGACAATGTTATTGGAGTTGTTTGAAATAAACACAAATTAGCATAACAATGTACCCACGAAAACAATGCACTCAAAAGATACGCATTTAAATGTGGCAAATTTTAAGTATTGTTTGGTTGTATAAAGAAACCCATAAACTTTCACCTACCAGTGGAAACGGGAAACACTGCTTCATTATTAATTTGCGCTTCAATCCAGTCCATTAAAAGTTCAATATATTTTTGTGCTGGAAGTGCGGTAGGCTTTTTATAGCTAAAAATTATAAGAGTTAAATAGCATTTGCACAATTAACTTTTATTGTTACTTACTTTTCACCATCTGCCCACAAGTATTCATATCTTGAACCACCACACATAGTTGCACATGTAGTTTCATTGCAATACTCGGACACTGTGCCATAGATAAGGTTAATGCGATTGAAGAAGTCCACAACTATATAAAAATAGGTATATTAATATATATTATATTTCATATATATGATTACTTATATTCCAAATTTTTATTAATAAACTCACCGTGCACTGCTAGCCAATCGTTCATATTTTCGCCTTCGGGCAGACGTACTACTTGACGTAAATTGATACCGGACTGTAGACTGGCCTGTGCCTGTTTGTGTAGTGAATAGCGTATAGTTCCTGCGGTAAAACGCTTTTTGGGCCTAAAAGTCTAGAAAACAAACAAATTAACTTGAATAAAATGCATGGTTTTATCTATGCACGGCATTATTATTTACGTCTACCTTGCCCTTCTGAAAGAACTCTAAGAATCCGTTTAGTGCCATCCTCCTCCCTTTATTTTTGCTACGAATGTTGATTTTTGTTAACAATTTCAATTAGATTAACATTTATAAATACAGCAAAAATGCTTATATTAAATAATTATTTGTATTTGGTTGAATAACATTTTCACTTTAGTTGATTAAATGTAATTCTTTAAGATTTTTCTATTTGAACAGCTGTCTCTAGTGTTGGTAAATGTCACTTTAAAAATTGTACTAAATTTACATAGCGCGTCCGCAAATTATAAAAAGACGTGTGACAGCAAAATAAGTTTAAATTTGAAATTAATTTATTAAAACGGTTCCAGTGTACAAATTATTGTCATCAAATTATATTAACAACACAATAATTAGGCTATTCAGTTAGTTTATTTATTCTACATTATCATAAATATCTTCAGCGCCTGGCAAGTTTCTCAGTTTTTCAATAAAAGCATCGTATGCCTTTTGCTCTTCCGAGCTCAATTGCACTAAACTCTGAAAAAATTATGAAAAATAAGTTATCTCAACTAGGGACAACGGAGATAGTATTAACATACAATTGGTGAGAAGACGTGCTCCGAATTTTCAATGCAATATCCATTGCTTCCAAGGTTTTTGCTTAAGCTGCTTAACGATATAGGACTGCATATAAACTGAAATAAAAAACAATTACAATAACTTGAGTGCATAGTAGCTGTTGAGTTTATTTAAACTATAACTTACATTAACCATTCCATTTTGAGTGTCAACTACCTCTACCTCTTCAGCTTCTAGTTCGATTGCATCGGCTGTTACTTTTTCTTCCAAGCTTTGTCCAGTTGGCAGCTTCGACAAATCATACCGTGCTTCCACAAGACCAAAGTCTTCAAACATATGGCCAACGTCGACAAAAGCGCCTCTGAAAATTACTTTTTAAAATACAGTATTGTTAAAATAGTTGCTGTACCTCCCTTTGGAGATTTATGAAAGTTTGAAAAAAATTTGCCTAAATATTAGTTTATTATATGAATTGTACATACCCCGCTTTCTTCACCATTTGACTAGCATTCATTTTAAGACCCGCAAAGTTGTCAGTGTACAATGTGCATATGATGTACACAGTTTTTTTGTAGCGGATGTCCAAACGATATTTTTTCAGCTGTATCTTGTCGTTCTTTGACTTGTTTATTATGTTCGTAATTGAGGAGCTAGGCATGTTTTTCTTTAAAGCTAATTCAACAACTGTTCGCAATTGGGAATTTAATGCCTGATCCGCAGATCCGCCTTCCTGTATGGCCAGCCGTATTTGCCTGGAGATCTTTGTGAATAGTACTGCTCTCTGTCCATCCTTTTGAGCCTTGATATGCTTGATGTTTGCCCATTTTGAGTGACCGGCCATACATCTTACTTGTCTTTCAGTGGCATTAAATCTCGTCCAACTTTGAACCCTTAAAATATTTCGTAACATGCTTTAGCTTTGGCAACAAAATACAATGTGTGAACTTATGAATGACACCAAAAACCATAAAACCTGGTATATTTAGTATTTATTTTAAAATAATGAAAGCGATAGTTTTGCCATTTGTCTATGCGTTTTGTGCATATTTGCGTTTCCTGGTACGGTCACTCTGCGTCATTTTTGCAATAAGAAAATACAAAAAATAAAATGGGTGAAAATGATGAAAAAACTATTTGGGCCATAAAAAATGGAGAATTTGATACAGTTTACGAGACTTTTCATAAGAACGTAAGTAAATCATCATTGTACAAGTGCATTATTTAATACATTAAGTATTATTTATCAACAGGAACATAAAGCCAATGAAGAAATAAAAGGCAGATTTCCACTGCATTATGCGGCAGATTTCGGCCAATTCAAAGTTTTAAAATTACTTATAGAAATGGGAGCACAAGTAGACGTATGTTTATATGATTAACTAGCCAGTGATGTAGTTCAAGCAAAGCAATAATTTTTTTTTTACAGAAAAAAGATAAACATGGCATAACGCCAATCTTGGCAGCCATTTGGGAAGGACACACAACCTGCGTTGAACTGCTATTGGAAAAGGTAAGCTCGTATAGATTTATTAAGTATTTCTTCTATTCAAGTGTTACACTTTGTAGGGTGCGCAAAAAGACGGCACTACTCCTGATGGCCAAAGTTACTTAGAAGCCGCAGAAAAGGACGAGATCAAGAAGCTACTTCAAGCATAATATGTACTACTTCTCCACATTCTAAAACCGGTCCATCTTGAGCTCTGAATTCTGCTGCTTAATAAGCAGTGCTTATATAGAAATAGAGCACAATGTTCGGTGACAACGATAGATACATACATACATTTATATTATAAAGCATTTCCAATGACTCACCCCACAAAAGAAAAAATATAATGTAATTTCCTGTATTAAATTAAACATTTTTGTATTTTTAAAATCTTTACTCAACATTTATTTAACTATTTTTAAATACATAGTATCTGCATTTTAATTAAATATAAATGTTCTTTAGAAATGAAAAATGGAAACATGGTGTTTTACAACTATAAAATACACAATTTACACAATTCGATACGTCTGCATTGAATTCTTTTTTTAGAGGGGGGAGGGAAGGCATTTTAAAGCTTTCGCCATTACTTTGCTTTCAAGAGTGATATTCACAAGGGGTGTAATTCTTAATCTTTATGTGAGTGTCGCCTATTTATTAGTGTGTGTCCAAGCTTTCGCGCAAATATCTAAGATTAATTGTAAACATCTTGGGTTTGGTTTTTACACAATCTTACAAACATTAGCTCTTTTTTCTTGCATATATTCTAAAGACCGAATAAATTTTTGTTATATTACAAACTATTGTACTTAAATTAACTTAAACTGGGTCAAAAATATATATTGATGATTATTATGAAAATGTAAGCTATATAAAGAATATTTGTTTTTATTTATAAATATAATGTGTCCGAAACGTCACAATAACTAAATGATTGCATTTCGAAACAATCTGAACTATGCTCAAATGAGTTAAGTTTCTATAAAGTATTTATAAATTAATATTGTTTCTTAATTAGTTATTGCTTAATACTTAATATGCTTATCAATATATTACAAGTTATATTATATCGTAGCTTTGACTACACATTAACCTAAGCTTATGTTAATTTAAACCAAAACACCAAATTGCATTTTCATAATTATATATAAATCGAATTCAAAATTTGCTTAATTATGCAATAACTCAAAGTGACTAACTAGCATCTCACGCATAGTCTTCGTCACTGTATTCATCATCATCCTCATCAGAAGATAGTATTTTTCGTCGCTTTTTCTTTGTAGTACGCTGACTGGGCTTACGTCCCACAGATTTGCTAGGAGTATGCGCGGATTTTGAGTTGCGCGTCGCTGGAGGCGCTGCCATTTCCTGTTTAAGTAATAAAATATTAACAATTATTTTCAACACTTTAATCGTATGCACGAAATGCCAATATTACCGGTGTTGGGGTATTAATCACAATAGATGATTGAAGAGTACTATTATTGAAACTCGCCGAGGTATTTAGCGTACTTTCGTTTAAAGTTTGATTTGCACTTGTAGAGTTTGGTATGACAGCGTCGTCTGAGAGAGTTGAATTATTTAGTTTGGATTTATCACGTGACTCATCAGCATCGGAGTCTGCATCTTCGGGATCCAGTTTCAGCATCAGCTGCTTGAACTGCAAAAAATTGTTGGCATGTTTAGTGTTGTTATACATGCAACATATATCAACTACTTACATCCAAGTACTTCACAACCAAATCCAATTTTTCTTGATCCGTTAGCTGCCTTGAGGCTTCGTTACCCTCTGTATCTGAATATCTTAGCACCTGTTGCTGCTTAATCACATCAATAGTCGTTTTTGGATTAAAGTCTGCCACACTTTTACGTGTGACTGCCTTCTCGTAAAGCTTCTGCTCGGAGGGAGAATAACGAGATATTTTACCATCTGTCAGGCCATACATGTCTTTTAGATGCTCCTTAAGTATTAAAAGCAACATGCAAGCTTGTGCAGACATAATACACTTTTTTATTTCGCTTATATCATCAGGCAGTCGATTGAACAGCACTTGAGGATCTTCTTCATCGTCGTCGTCCTCCAAGACATCGCTCTCTTTATCACTTGGCTTTAGATGCTCCTTAAATGTGGCAAGTAAATGTGTGCCGGCCATGGATATAAGCAAGTCAATTTGATGTATCAGATATAGTGGTTCGTCCTGTACCACATATGGAAAATATGCTAGATTATCAGCAATATACAACATTTGTTGCAACGAAGTTTTCTGATCATCAAATTGCTTGGTTACAGTTTGTACTAAAGCGCGTCTCTGGGGCTTGGTTGTCCGCAGCAATGTGTATAAAAAGTCATTTAAAGCTGTCGTCACATGGTCTGGCCCTCGTTTGCTGTAAATATATGCAGCATATGAAAGATTTGTATGATCAAAAACTATAACAATCCACTTACGCGTAGCCACGTATGATTTCTGTTTTGCCCCTGCTATTCGTTTGCAATATTTCCTGTAGCTTAAAGCAGAGCTGTAGTCCGAACTGGACTTTCATATTTACAAACCCTGAATATGTTTTATCGATATCCTTTAGCAGTGCGTCTGCTCTATGTGCCGACTATAAGTAATAGAAAATGGATATCAGCTCTTGTGCTTAACTAACTTTGGCTCACAATACACACCTCAACTTTACAATCGGTGCTTAGGCATATCAGATAAGGTACCATTCGAACAGGATGCACTAAACCTTGGCGTAAGACAATTTGCACAACTTTGACAGCCCAGAGTCGTACAGAATCATCTCGATTTAGAAAGCAGTCGAGTATTTCCTCAAGATAGAGTTGAATAATACGACTCGCCATGCCAGAAGAAACGTCATTCATTTCCTTCAAGTCTTCATGCTTCGATTGTTTTTCCCCTACAAAAAAAAAAAAAAAAATTAGCATATACTAATTCAATAAACATTATTTTTTACTTACATTCTTTTTCCTTGTTGTGCATAAACATTTCAGATTCAGTCAAGTAAATCCAAATGTTACGCATACAGATAATCTTAACACCTCCATCGTTTGAATCTGAGCATAATAGATCACAGTAGAATTGTTTGAGCTCAGAGCGCGTCAAATAATCATCGTTCATTACACAAAAAGAGCCGAGTGCTATGAGAGCCTGTTTGCGTATTTCTTGATTTGAACAAACACAAAAGAACATCAAGCACTCAAACACGTCATCACATATCGATGAAGGAAGACCACCGTTTGCCTCACCTGTCAATAAAAATTTAAATTTTAAAATATTCCAAGATATTTGAAGAAGCCATGAACTCACCCAGAGCTATGGGCGATTTAAAATCAAAGTAACGCATTAGTATGCCAATGGTGAAGAGGCTTCTTCGAAAACTAGGAGTGTATATGCTATCCACACTGCAGTTATTTTGCAAAACTTGGTTCCGGGACAGATCCAACACGCGATAGAATCTTGAAAAGCGAAAGCATAAATGTATTGCAGCGCCCACTTGATAAACCTTGCTTGCTTACTTTTGGAAACAATCTCGTATCAGCTTATAGTTCTTCGTTATCTTGTTGACCAACGCACCCAAGCAGGAAACACAACTGGTGACCTCAGCTTGATTTCGCGACACCACCAGAAGCATTAAATGTTCCTCTAATGATGCCAAAAACGATTCGCTGGCGTTGTTAACAAGCGGCACCACCTTTTCAAGAATATCGGCCACAGCACAAATAAATTTGGCTGCAGTAGCTGAATGGCACTTGATATTTAGATACGGTTCAATGGTAATGGCATGTCGCACCAATAGCTGCGGTCGCACCTTAGCTAGCAAATGCAGCGTAGTGATGCAACCAAGCATACGTGCATTGTCCGTATCTTCAAGCTCAATCAGGCGATTTACGAGGCCATCAGCCAATTGTTGGCAGGCTAACACGGTCTCCTGCGGTGGTTCAGTGTTTTTCTTAACAGGTTCTTGTGCGCTTCCATCAGGTTTGAGCATGTTTTCTTTAGGCTTGAAAATCTAATAATAAAGCATAAAGTTTGATAACATTAGGGATATTATTATTTTCTACTTAATATTAAATCGTTTTAAAATACCAGCGTCGTTCACTAAGTACTTACGCTCATTAAAAGTCCCTCTAACCACGTAGTGCCCGTGTCGTGCGCTGTATTTACCACATCTATAATTTGATTGATTTTTCGTTGTATTCCGTGCTGAGAACAAAGGAACCTTATTAAGTAGAATAATAATTGCAATGGTTTGAAGTTGACCTTACCTTATCATTTTTTATACATGGTGTAAACCACATTTTCATAAACACTTCCGTAACAAGTTTTTGTATACCCTCCTCGTCATTAACGCGTCGTATCATTTTTACACAAATCTCAGGAATTTTTTCAAAATCTGGATACTCTATGCAAATATCTCGCAGAATTTTTATTACACGCTTCCGTACGGAGACGCCAGTATCCTAAAATGAATAAACAAACAAAATTTAAGGCATACCCAAACAAAAAGAAACTTGATTATTACCAATATTCGAGTTGATAGCATGTCATAATACTGATCAATTAGTTCCTGATTGCTCAGCACAAATTTTCCAACTAAATCAACAGCAGCTTCTCGAACTGATATGGCAGTATCTAAGAATTTCTGATTGACACCCATTTGCATGTCTTTACGTTTAAGCACCAATGGATCAACTTCAACAATATTTGCTAGACACTTCATTGCACGGGTTCTTACAGCTATGGATGGTTCGCTGAAACGAAAAATTATAAAAAATTATATACGAAGTACAAAAAACTATTACTATAGACGACTTACTTTACGACTAAAATAATTTTTTTCAGGCAGCCATCAAACGATTGACTAAAGGGCCTTTTGGTAGCCAAATATTGCGCTATTAATTGTGCGTTGTTATAATCTATATAAGTCTTGATGTGTTGATGTGATGCGTGATTAAGCTCGCCGGATGCTGAGTATGGTTTTATTTTACTAATCAAGTATTGTTTTCGTTCTTCAAGAACATTAAATATTTCGAGGTTGAGTTCCTGATCAACAACGCCGGCGGCGCGATTCCCATTCTTGTTAGATTCCGCTCCATCGATTTCATCTGAGGAACCAGAATCTGATGATTCTGAATAATCGTCTGTAATATAAAAGCATCAGTAATATAGTAGCAGTATACGCATTTTGTTAATCCTTATAGGCAGTCATTAGCAACCAAATGTGATAAGTAATAATGAGAACCGCTTCTAATGCCGAATCGGGCCTCAAAATTTAATTGCAACAGACTCTTTTCAAAGCCCAAATGCTTGCTACCTGAGCGCCTTAGGCGGAAAAACTGATCACACACATTACCCTCCCTTCGTTTTCGACGCGAATTCGACTTTCTCGCTGCGATTCCCTTTTCGCCCTCCTTAATGCGCCGTCGCTGGTAGATTATGTCTCGGTACCATTGCGACAAATAGAAATGTCGCGCATAATCCCATATTAAATTCTCTTCTTGGGCATTCACAGCAAGAAAATCCAAAAGAATTTTTTGTAGAAATTCTGTTCGTTGCTCTTCAATATGCAATTCAATTTTAGGCTATATTTAAGTAAGCATCCATACATTAGTTAGGTAAAAAACGAATTTTTAGTTTATACTTACATTTTTGATGACGGGCAAATCACCTTCCTTTTCCTGTTCCACTTTAATAGACTTTATCATGGAATCAATAATATTGACCTTGCAACGCGATTCCACAGTATCTTTCCTTAAACGCGCTGCTACTATGCCCAAATAGTCTAAAGAGACCAAACGTATGCTCTGCTCGATGCTTTTATCGGAAACATAACGCACCAGCATAGTTCCCAACAATGAAAGCAACAACTCGGAAGCAGGCCATTCTGGTTTATTCACAGTAGCCAATAGATCGTGTATGAAGTTCTCGAAGAGTGGACGGAAGTCCGTTTCATTTGAACGGGACTTGCATTTATTTAAGAAAGTTGTTAAAAAATTGCCACCGATGCTAACTGCCACATCGTACTTTTTAAGCACCATCAAATCTTGATTTGGCTTAACTATTTTAGTAGCACCGCCAGGAAGATCGTCGTTCAAATCAGTAATTGTTTGTGAAACGGCGTTGTTCTTCCCACTGTCACAAAGTGACTCGGGCAAAATGGTGGCGCACTGTATTAGCTGCAGCACTAGAGCAGTAACCATTTGAATATTACCGCCATTATTGGTAAGCTTATATGGTCGTAAATTCTTTTTTGAAGAGGGCAAGCGATCTATTGAGGAGAGAATGTCACCTAAAATGCTGCTCCGAATTTTATCATATCTTTCGTTTCGGAATATCTACAAGATGAAATAGAAAATTATTAGAAAATTGAGTTTTGATCACATAAAAAATTATTCTAAAAAGTATGATCTTTATAAAGGCTATTAAATATGCCAAAACTAATTCTTACATGTATATTTAATCATTTTGTTTTTACTCACCGTCGTCACTAGCTCTAGGCATACAAATTGAAGTGTCTCAATGTTATCGACAAAGAATGGTTCTACAGCAAGCGTTGATAAAGGCAAAACGATGGTATCAACAAAAATGCATTTGTCGAAAAGCGCCACAAAAACCTTAAGCAGCTCAACAGCCTTGGAGTAAAATATCTGCAGACTGCGATGATGATTTTGATGTGATTTTGTCTTTTTACGTTGTGTAGTTTTCTTCATGCTCTTTACTGTATATACCGGATCGTGCAGAGGAAAAATGGTTTCTCGCATTTGAAATTGAGCAAACTTAATAATATGCGATATATTGTCCTCTTGCAAAAACTTTAAATCGCTAACTGTTGAATAAATGTTGCATATAAGCAAGCAAGCGTCCATTGCATTTAGTATCTTATCAATTATTTCATCGTCTACAATTTCATCATCGTCCTCCTGCAGATACATTGTATTAGATAGTGCTTTTAGTTTAAATGTAAATGTATTGGGCTTACCGGTCCGGCAGAATAATTTCGGGCCAGATATACATTTCGCATTGCATAGTTAATAAGCAATGTTAACTTATTTTTGGGTATTGAATCTAGAGCTTGTTTGGCTTTCAATTTGGCAACATCATTGCTCATTGTATTGAGAAGTTTTGGTGAAATGCACTCTACATTCTCATCAACATCCTCTGCAAAATAAATAGTATTTTCAAACATTTTTATTGCTGATATAGTTCTAAATACTATACCTGCATCAAAATTGGGCGGTTCTGTGTCGTCCAACATTTCTATAATTTGTTCCATATTTCGCATAAACTGTTGATACGTTTGGGAACGTGTAACTTCATCCTTTGTGCATTTTTGGTTTGTAGGCGCCATTATGCGTTCGACGCGCCGTAGCTTGGGTTTAGAGACTGGAAAAAGAGATCATTCGCTTTATATCCTAAATGATATGGTACCTTTTTGTACTTACATATTTCCTCGGGCGGCACGTCGTTAAACGCAATAGCCATTTTCCTTTTTGATGCTGAACGTTTTTCGTCAGCTTTTATTACAGCAAACATATCATTTGAATTTGAGGCAGCTAGGGGTTTAACTGGGCTTACACAATTCGTCGTAACTTCAGTATTTTGACCAATATCCACACCTACAGGCAGCAAACTTTGATTTGGTTGTTCTGCCAATTCCATTAAACCCATATTTCTAGCCAATTCTGGTGACTTTTGTACAAATTCTTTAATACTTTGCTGCATAAGACGCGCGTCCTCATTGTTAAGGCGATTTATACATACCCGAACCTGGGACTTGCCGCTTGATGACGTTGAGGTTGATGTTGCTGCTGATGACGCTATTTGTGTGCTTTGGTTAAGATCGTGCCCTGCCGCAGCAAAGGCACTACTACTGCCGCCATGATTGATGATTACAGGATTTGAAATAGCATTAACTTGCTGTTGTTGTTGACTGGCAGTAAGCGCTGGTGCGGGAAGTTGATTGGTAAATGTTTGCGGCTTTTGCAGCTCTTTTTGTTGAGCTGCAGCAAACTGTTGTCGCTGCAAGTTTAAAACATTTTGAAAACTGCCTTGAATAGTTGAGGTTGTTGTTGACGGTGCCTGAACTTGAGGCATTAGAGGATCCACTTGACTTAGCGACCGCACCACTGATGGCTGACTGCTCGATGTTTGGGCTAAGGCATTTAGCTCCAATGAGGGTGGAATAGGGATTATAGCCTGCTGTTGGCTCATAGCTACGACAGGTGCAGCTTTTAACTGTTGCTGATTACTGGCCGAATTCATATTTAAGGCATCATTTTGAGTTTTAAGCTGTTGATGTTGCTGAACCGAGCAAATCACAGACATTGGTTGCTGTTGCTGTATCACCGAAGTCGGCTGCGCCAATTGTGTTGGTAATTGTTGCTGATGTTGTTGTTGCTGCAGCTGTTGTTTTTGTTGCACGTTATGCTGGTCCACGTTCTGCTCCGCTCCATCAAGATTACGTCGAGAGCGTCTGGAGGCAGTGTCGTCCATTGGAAGACTTGCAGTCGGCATACTAAAATTAATCGAGTGTTTTTTTTTCAATATCCAACATTAATATTCATTTGTTGCTTACCTTGCTTGGTGTACACTAGCTTGTAGTTGCTGCTGGTCTTGACTGGAAACAGCAGTAAAGCTGCCCATCATTTGATTTATTGCATTTTCAAGCCCTGTATTTTGGGAATGTGTTTGAAGCTGATATTGAGGCTGTAACTGTGGTTGCGGCGTCTGTTGTATGCTCTGGGCATTTGAAACTGGAGACGAAACATAATTTACTTGATTTGTTTTAGTTTTTTAATCTTCCACGTTGGAAATAGTGCTGCTTCTTTTAACTTAAGAGTGCGGCATAGTTCATGCTGCTTCTTAAGTACTTACCGCATTTTTGTGGTGTATTAAAGACAGTTGGTCGGAAGTTATAAATGCCTTGTAGTAACTCAGGATAGGTACTTATATTGGTGCCATGTTGTTGTATGCTGTACTGTGGCTTAAGTTCGCTGAAATAAATCAAATATTTATTATGGCATAAAATTACAGATCAAAACGAACAACTTACATATTGTCAGAGTTAGTTTGCTCTATGGCATGAACCAGCTGGCGGACAAGGTTGTCCTCTCGAACAGATAAAAGATTATTGGATTCGTTGGCCACCAACGTATGAAACAATAAGGATTTGTTAAGCGATGTGACGCTTTGAAGTGAATCTGATACTGGCAGCTCGCTTAGTACTGTAAAATAAATAATAGTAGTCAAGTTGTCTGGGACGATTTAAATAAAACATCGCTACTTACAATCAGAAGTGCTGGTTAGACCAGCCAAAGTTGTGACTGGAACGCTGGGTATGTCGCGGTCGCCCATTATTAAGAACCCGACTATTTTTATAGTAGTTGCCTATGTTTGTAGGGCGCTTGAGTTGATATATAGTTTGTTTTATTGATACTTCTGCACCTTATGGGAATATGTGATTTTGGTCTATATCGGGTTAACCACATTAAAGTAACATGCCATAAGATTATGCTTGTTATAAGTCCAATGTGCTATAATTAGTGCAGATGGTCTTTTTGGAGCCATTGCTCATAGCTATTGAAAATGAACCAACACTTTTGATTAGTTAAACAATGCACAAGCATAAATACTAACTAATTTACAAACAAAATTAACGCGCGGTGTCATTTTATTCAATATTATATTTTTCTGCTTTTGCCTTTATTGCTTAGCCTATGTAAATAGTCATAAATATATAGTATGTACATATATGCGTAGCTGTATGTGTGCCTGTATGGCTTTTAGTGCAGTACAGCTCACATTTATTGCATGTATTTTAAAGTTTTCATATTTTATTAAACATTTTTTATATTTTTAAATAACTTGCATTGCGTTTAACATTGTAGGCAAAATTGTATTGTGATACCAACACCTCGGCTCTTTTTTTATTTTTCACCAACCAACCAAACTCCTATACTATATTGTCTCTAGCCATGCACAGTTTGCATTTTGTTTTGCTCAGCTCGAAACACACACGTAATTTAACTTTTGAATTGATAAACAAATACAAAGGCTATAATTTTGCGCAAGAACTAACTTATTTTTATGCTTTCTACATTACTTTCTTTTCATTTATTTATTATTTATTTATTTGCAGCAATGGCAATGGCGAGTTAAAACAACATGGCCGTCGCACTTACTGAATTAGTTCAATGAGTTAAAAAAGAACTGTGAACTAGCATCGACTCAATTTTGCTCAGCAACAAAAGCTTTAAGCTATGAAACTAAATTGAGTGCTGTGCAACGAATTGCATAAATACAATTTGATTTTACTTATTTAATTTGTTTTTAATGTAAAGAAAAGAGTTATATATGTGCTTAAATTAAGAATTTTATAATTGCAACGTTATAATTGATATATCTAATATAAATATAATATATAAAGCATATTTTGAAAACACAAGTAAAATACTTTAAAACTGTAGCGTATTAAATTTGTGCACTTTGATTAGCAAAGTATAAACTTTAATTTTGATTATAAGAATTTGATTTTGATTATAAAAATAAAAATAGTGCTACGATAACAGAAAATCAAATCACCTGCAGGATCGGTGCATGTCGATTGTTTAAAAAAAAGCTCCCCTGCATATCAAACCCATAATTGACATTTAATCGAGTGTATTTTTTTATTCCTATCGTAGTCAATAATTCGCACATTCATTCGTTTGCTTTGCGTTCACTTTCGGTCTTAGAGTTTCATTTAACTTGTCTCGTAAAAAGTAATTATATTTTTCTTTCTTGGTTTTGGGCTACTTTTATACGTTAAAAACATTTGATTTCAAGCTGTGCTGCATACAAATAAAACTCAATTAAAATGTATAAACATATGTAAAAATATAGTTGCCCTTTATTGGAAAGATTGCGATTTTGTTACACATTCATACATACGTGTTACGTGTACATACATTCTCACATATGTGTTGCGTTTTTTTTTTTTTTTTTTGTTAATATGTATATGTAGTTTCCTTTGTGAATTTTATTCATCACACAGTGCCTTCCCTTTCACTGTTCGTTGACGTTACCAATTTTACGCTTAATAAATTTTCCAAAGTTATCAGGACTTCAAAAGAGTGTAAAACTGTGTTTAATTTTTATTTCTTAATTATTAATATCAATGCCTTTTAAAGTTATCGCTGCTATTATAATATAATAACCTCCCAATTGCATTCTATTTTTACGTGTCTCACACAAAATTTATTTAATTTAAGTATATGCTATATGTACATACATGTGTGTTCAGTTGTGCGTTGTGGATTTACCTTAAAAAAATATAGTATAAAGCAAAAATAAAAACTAGCTTTCACACAAATACATTAATGTTAATAAAATGGCTGGTTTTAATAGTAGCTCAATACATACAAATATATTTATATACATATATAAAATTGTCAAGTGGTTTTTATTATATATAAAAATATACAAATGCATGTAAACATATTTTGTGTAAGCATAGAAATACATTTCATTTGTATGTAACTTAAAGTTTCAGACTTAATATATTTTATAATTTGATAAATAAATTAAAATAAAAGTTAATGTTACCAAGTATAGGCTAAATTATATTTCTATCCATATAAGCAGCATCTGTACGGTCTATCCAAACGTCATCCAAGCAAGAAAAACAAGAGCCCAGCATAAACAAAACATTCAATCCTTCGTTGTTTTATTATCTAAAGAGTTTAGAAGAAAAAAAAAACAGGAGAAAATATGAACGGTTTGAATAACAGCAATGACGACTCCGTCGAGTGTCCCTTGTGTATGGAGCCCTTGGAGGTCGATGATCTCACCTTCTTCCCCTGTACTTGTGGATATCAGGTAAGCACACAGATAATCTAATTTGTAAATGAAATCAAGCTGAGCTTTATGTGTTTTTCTCAGATTTGTCGATTCTGCTGGCACAGAATTCGAACGGATGAAAATAAGCTCTGTCCTGCGTGTCGCAAGGAATACCCCGAGAATCCAGCGGATTTTAAGCCCTTGACCCAAGAGGAAGTAAGCGCATGCTGGCTGAAAACAACAATGCTTGGATAGTTTTTAATGTAAATTTTCTTACTTTCTATCAGATGATTGCCTTTAAGTCGCAGAAGCGTCAACGGGACCAACAACGAAAGCAAAAAATTACTGAAAATCGCAAACACTTGGCTAATGTGCGTGTGGTTCAAAAGAATTTGGTATTTGTTGTTGGATTACCGCCACGGCTGGCTGATGCTGATGTATGTAAACCAAAAATTAGTAGTTCAAGAATACTTGAAATTTCCGCGTTTTAACTTTTGACCCTACATAACAATCTGCCTTTACTATTCGCTTAAAAAAACTAACTGACACAGCTGGTCTACTGTAGTTGAAGTTACAGCGCGGAAATGAAAAATTTCAATGACTCATAATTTAACTGCTTCGTATGCTTTATTTATATTATAGATCTTAAAAAAACATGAGTATTTTGGTAAGTATGGCAAAATTCACAAAGTTGTCATAAATCCGAGCACAACTTATGCGGGACTGCAGGTAAGTCGTAAACATTTAATCTCTTCAATTAAATGCTAATTGGATTTTTTTTTTTTTCAAAGGGACCCTCAGCGTCAGCTTATGTGACGTATGTGCATAATACGGATGCTTTGAGGGCAATACAAAGTGTAAATAATATCATGATAGACGGTCGGCTTATAAAAACAAGTCTGGGCACAACAAAGTACTGCAGTCATTTTATGAAGAATCAACAGTGCCCCAAAGGCGACTGCATGTACTTGCACGACTTGGGGGATCCCGAGGCTAGCTTTACCAAGGAGGTAAAACTATGCTAACAGGTTTTTTTTCTTGAACAAAAATATTCATAACAAGTGTAATTTACTAGGAAATGCACCAGGGCAAGCATCAGGAGTACGAAAAACGCCTTCATGACGCTCTGATAGCGAGTGCAGGTGCAGCCAATACGCCAGGAATTGGTAGTGGATCCTCTGAGAAGCCAAGCACAGGTGGAAATTCAAAAACAAGTGGTATACAGATTTTGTTTTGTTCTTTTTTGAGAACAAATTACTAGATATATTTAATTTCTAGGTTCTGCTTCAATGTCATCATCATCTTCAACAACATCTTCGACTTCATCTGTTGCAACATCAAATGCTGTAGCTACTGCGACAACTAGCCAGCAAAAGGAAGCATGGCCTAGCCTGTCTGTATCACCTGTTAACAGCAAGGAAGCTACTAGTAGTAATGGGAGTGGTAAAAATAAAAAAGATAAGTCGCGTAATGAAAAGTCACGGCATGAAAAAAGCAACAAGGCTAAAAGCAAAATTACAGCCCAATCCAACACAAATGCCAACAAAGAGAACTTTACATCGGATTCTAAAGATAATACAACTGCAGTGGCCGAAGCTTTAACAGCAAACACAAAATCAGAGTCAAGCAGTTCAAACAATCGTTCCAGAGCAGATCGCAACAAAGATAAAGCATCATCAAATCGTGGATTTGGCGCAAAGGGTCAACAAAGTAAAGAAAGCAGCCAGCCTAGTGCAGCCAATACATCGTTGGAGCATAAGGAGAGCAACCTAAGCTCTGCTAGCGTAAGCACGGCGAATGGCATTGAAACTAGCAATGGGAACGCAACGGCGGCTAGAACAGTATCGAATGCTCAGCGTTCGTTTAGCTCTAGTAGCGACATCAGTGACGACAGAGATGGCTCAGAGAGCAACGCGAGTGGGAAAAGTACACCTGGTGATTTTAATGAACTTCAATGTGACAGCGTCGAAAGCATCATACAAAAGCGGGCAACGGTCAAAAATACTGCAAATGATGAAATTAATGGCCTTAATTTAAATTCCGAAGCAACAACGTCAACACTGCTGAGTGAATCGTCGGATACAAAAACAGATGCTGCAAATGTTGCAAAGCTGGATGAGAGTAGTCAATCGAAATCTGATGTTAGGGACGAATCACAAACGACTGAAACCGAGCTGGAAACGTCTAAAGACAATATAGAGAAAACATCTGGTATGTAGATAAATACATAATACAACGAAAATGTACAAGTGAAGCTTACTTATTTATTTACTATTGCAGATGCCTTCTCCAAGTTGAGCATGCTCGATGATAGTAATAGCTTCTTTTCTTCATCAGCCGCATTCCAAGAATCCCTACTACTTAAGAATAAACTTGATTCGGAATTGCGTCAAAATCAAATGAATGGTGCTAATACATCACATTTGCCAGACCTGCTTAGTGGTAAGCTTACACAATATTATAATAGTTATGGATCAACTCATCTAAAATTTTTCCTTTTTTATGCTTGTTTATTGATCATTGCATGTCATCAGGCATTGATGGTTACCAGAAGCCAGCAAATGCGAATGGTACGTAACAATTTCATAGCATATTATTAAAAAAAATATTAATTATTGTTTTTTATACAGAATGGGTGGAAGCTTTCAAAAACGTTATGATGCATAACAATAGGCAAGTGGAGGAGCAGCTTTTGCACCAACAGCATTTACAGCAACAACAGCAACATCATCATCAACAAGTGCTGCAACAGCAAGAAGAGTTTCTACGCATGCACGATCTACAAAAGAGAAATGTCATGCATGGCATGTCCCAAATGAACGGCCCACACAGTGGTAAGTCGAAAACTACGAATTAAATGATTAAGATAAACTTCCTAAGTTTACCGGAAACGTTGTGCTTTAGCCAAGGCCAAGAACATTTTTTATTGCTATTGTTATTAGTGTGTTCGCTTAGTTTTTGACTTTGTGTAATATATATATTTTTTGAATTACGTTTATTTTAGAATTTCCGACAAATTTCAATGGTAACAATTCGGTTGATTTGAATGCTGCGCAACAACTTCTACAACAACAGCAACTGCAACACCAATTACTTGGAGACAATGCTCTTAATCATAGCAATTTATTTGGAGGAAATATGTCAAAGTTTTTCGATTTTCATAAAAGCCAGCAACAGCTGCAGCATCATCAGTATCTTAATGGACATTCTCCACAAAGTAATGGCACTTCAGCTGCTACGCCTGCTGTAACAGATCCGCACAGAGTGCCCAACTTTTTGGAAAATGGACGAGTGAATCCACAGTTTGTTGATAATGGTATTAAAATGCTTTTCATTTAATATATTATTACTATTGGTGTAATTATTAACTATGTGACCATTGCAGGCCTTTTAACACAACAATCGCAAGTGCAAAAACAGAGGCTGCTGGGAATGTTTGAAACAATGGTGAGCTTAAAAAAAAATCTAAAGTATCGAAACCCTATTTACTTGTATTGCTTTTTAACAGTCTCAAAACCAACCGCAAAGCACACAACCACCACAGCAATCGCAACATAATCGTTTTCCACAAAGTTCCATGGCCGACGATGACTTGGGTGAGTTATATATATATATAAATATTGCTTGCTTTTGTATTTTGGGCGTTAAAACAACAACTTTGTTTTTTTACAGGCTTCGATCCTTTCATAGAAACACAAAAGGGACTTGCAGAACTAATGGAAAACGAAATAGTTCAGCAACAGAGCATGAGTTCCAAATTGCAGCAACAAGTTACACATCAGCGGCTACTTGATAACATGCAGCGTGCTCGCATGCCTCCACCAGGCTTTAATCACATGAATGCAGGACTGGGCTTTAGTAATCCAGCATCCAGAGTGCAGAACTCAAGCAAAGCGCTGCCGTATGTGAACATGTCAGGAAACGGGGCCGCTGGTGGCAATAGCTCTCAAGTTGGACAGCAGCAGCATCAAATGTCAATGTCATCTAACTGGAATCCACATTTGCCACCCTTGCATCAACATCAAGGGCAGCTCATGACAGACTCCCAAATGCAGCATCAACTTGCCCAGGCACAGCTGGCAAGTACTCACAATAAAGGTGAGTAGCAAATATATATTAATAATATAATCAAATACTAAGCAGAGAATTTTATCATTCAACAGGTTATACAAATAATGATTGGACTGCAATGGATCCGGCTATACTTTCCTTTCGGCAGTTTTCCTCTTTTCCACAACATGGACAAATGCCACATCATCAACAACAGCAGCAGCAGCAACAACAACAACAACAGGATTTATTATTACAACATTTAGCTCAGCAGCAGCAACAGCAACAACAACAAAATTCACAGGGTAAATAACAATGGTCTCCGTCCATTAAAATGCTAACAATTTTAATAATTAATTTCGTTTAATAATTAATTCCGATTAGGATTCAACAACCAGAACCCACAACAACAGCTGCTTCCTGGCATGCACATGACCAATAATTTGCTTAATGCACAGCCGTCAACGCAGCCGCAGGTGAATGCCAATGTACAGGGCATGCTGGAATTCTTAAAAAACCGTCAATTTGTTTAGATAACATCTCTATATAGAAATTTCTAGATTTGTTTAAATGTACTCTTTATTAATTTTACAATACACACATAGAAGAATACAAATTCGAATATAAAAAAGCATATAAATATGCCAAGTTTTTTTTTCTGTTGCTGGAAAAGTATTATCTTATGTAAAAGGATGTTTAAAAGTGTTCCAATAAGTTTTTTACTAACTCTTCTGCTTTTTAAAGTTACAAAAATGGTGGAAGCAATGGAAATATAAAGTCAAAAATATTTATTGGTTTGATTAGGAACGCAGTGCATGCAGGCAGAAGAAGTCGTGACAGACAGTATAAAGTATATATATTCTTAATCAGCCGTGTCGATATAGCCACGTCTATATTTCCAAGCGTACCGACCAATGAGTGTTCTTTCATAAGTATTACAAAGACTGATCGCGTCTTGCCTTCTTGAGAGTATTGACGTTGGAAATCGAGTAATTTTCCTTTCCATGACGTCTTCAATCTGAGTACTGTTTAGGACCAGCACTCCCTTTTCTCCAGTTAATACAATGATAGACTGACAGCTCATCGCAACAACCTCGCAAAAAAATTATAAAAAAAGGTTTCAAGAACTAAAGAAAAGATGTTTTAAATATCTAATGCCAAGTCAAAGTCTAACTAATTCAGTAAACCCTTACACAATACGACTCCACAATTATTTGTGACAAATATTATGTTAAGAGCGGTTTTGTGGTTTATTTAATTGTTTCACAAAAAATAAAAAAGATGCTTATTAATGACAAAAAAAAAAAAACTATTGCGAGTTTCTGTGTTTTCTGATAGCGTGGCGTTTCATTGGGTTATTCGATTGACAAAGAGTTTATAAAATAAAAACCAAATCTGAAATTTCACGGGTCGTACTAGACTTCAGACAGCGCTTTGTCAATACTAAACAGAAGCTTCTTACAGATATAGAAACAGGTAACAATCTTTTTAATGCAACGTCGACAGTTTATTACTATTTTATTATTGTACTTATTATCAATACGGTTTGTGAATTACATTGCATAAATATTGCTTATTGTTTTGTGTTTATCGCACTACAACTATTTCACTCTGCTACTGCTAGTTCAGGAATATCTATAAAAATCATTGTGCATGTTAAAATTTTGTAATGCTATGCATTCCACACTAATGTGTACAGCCAATTTGAGGAATTGGATTTTATGTATGTTATAAAAAATAAAAGATAAAACTAAATAATAAACAATTTTTAAAATATAAAAATAAATACATGCTTTGTGACTCCGTTTGCGTCTTTATAGTGCTAGCTAAATTGCAGCTACTTTTGTGGCGGCCCAACTTGAAACAAAATTTAGTAACTTCACAATTGTAGATTCAGTGGGCATTAAATATTTATCATTTCCGACATCAAAATGTTTCTTGTGTTTGGGATGTCAGCTGCTATCTATAGAGTATTGTTGTCTTAAGTGGTTATTCCAGCGCCAAACTCGAACTTTGCCATCACTTGTAAAATAAATTATTTTAAAAAAAATGTATAATTTTATTTTAATTTATGCACACCTGGAAGCCGTAAAAATTTTCTGACGGTTCACAGTGATATCAGTTATCATTAGATCAGTCTTCATTTGTGCAATGCTCTCACAGTTGTTAATATTCCAAAGACGTATCATGCCACCACGGCAGGCAGACAACAATATATCTCTAGAGATGGCCATGGCCGAGACCCAACCTCTGTGCGCATTGTTCAACGACTGTGAAAACAGCAACATCATCATTATAATCATCAAAGGCATAGTTTATGCAGACAAACCTGTTTGAGCTTGCCCGACTTAAGATCCCATTGCTTAATGCCAGAATCTCTGCTGCCCGAAAAAAGCTCTACATTGGTGCCAACTGCGCGTTGTGGTACTACAAGCGCTTGTACTCCATCATAATGCGGTGGCTCCAAATTGATTAAAGGATGCACTACGCCACCATTTCGTGGCACCTCAAATACCTTAACATAATGGTCCTTGGAACCAGTCGCAACAAAGTCAGCACTTCCGTTAAGATCACCCTGCCAAGACGACATGCACATGACCGCAGCCTGATGTCCACAATTTAATTTTCCAATGCAACTTATACTGTAAAATAAAAATTGTATACTGTATAGTATATTTCTGCAGTTTTGCCCTAAGACAAGCCATACGTTTTGAGATCCCAAACGCGAACTTTGTCGGAAGCTGCAACATACAGATTTCCTGAAGCGCTCAAGCACATTGCGGTCACAGGTGTTTCACCTTGAGCAGTACCATTTATGTTAGTATTGCCGGATAGTAATAAGCCTGAAGATGAGATCGTTTTTATAGCCTTTGAATTGCTGACACGTAAATCCCAAACGCGCACAAAAGGTCCAGATGCTGAAAATAGCAAACCACTTGTGGCATCATTTTGCACAGCAATTACAGGACCTGCATGTGTAGCCAAACAATGTTGAGCCGTCTCTCGAGTTAGATTCCAAACCTTAACTGTACGATCAGCAGCAGCAGTGTACAACATATCATCGTGAACTTTAATTGACAGCACAGAGTTATTATGACCACTAACAATATTAGTGCAAAACAATGGATCACTAAGGCGTAACTGCAGGCGAAAAGTTCAAAATTTTAGACTGGTATTGGGCATATTGGGTTACACAGGGTCAACTTACTTTTCCTGTGTATTTTTGTATGCTGCCGCCTGGTAATGGATCCTGTGTGCCAGCGCCCAAACGAGAGAATACATCTGTGCTGCTACCAGGTTCCTCTCGAGATGTAAGTCTTTGGTAAGTAGGCGGCGATCTTGGCACATCGTTTACATTATCAATACTACCAGCACAATACGCGATTGACAATTAATGTCAGATGAAATGGTAATTGCGTTTAGGGTTAAAGCATTTTTTGTTAGTGTTCAAAGATGAACAATGGCATTGACAATCCACATTAGATAAAAGCAAGAACAAGAACAATTAATCTTATAAATATTGGTTATATTAGGAAAGAAACCATTCGTTGATGGTCTTAACATAAATAAAACATAAAATGTGAACCGAAAATTGTGTAGTTTAAACAAAACATAAACAAAAGCATGCGTGTGATAAAACAGTAACGAAAAAATTATTAAAAAATAACAACTGGCTATAAAAAAAAAAAATATTGAAAAAGTCTTCCAAAACATTCTGGAAGCTTATTTTGTTTTTTGCGTATTTAAAAAGTTTTGGATTTTCTTTCCAAACCTTGCAGAAATTAATTATTTTTAGCTGAAATTTAATTTGCAACTTCTAAATACAATTTTTAATAAACAAAGTTTTTTCATGCAAGATTTTAAGTTCAATCTAGCAGGCTTGGAAAAAATATCGAACATAAAAATCGAAATACAAATTATGTTTCGAACTTCGATACCGATTAGTCAAAAAGTAACACTGTTTACTAAGAGAAGTTAAAAAACGTTTAGCTTTTCCAAGTATCTTAAGTAAAAATTAACCATCTAGAAATGTGTAATTGGTTGTGTTTTGGCTCTGTATAGATTTCTATGCAGATTATTATTAAAAAAATATTTTATCTTATCTAGGTAAAAACTATCAAATGAACTAGTTCAATAATTGTTAATAAAATGTTAGAAGAAGCTTATTGCAACATTTCCTGGTCTTCTCATATTTGATTGTGCGCTCTAAAACTGGCTAGCATCGATTTTATTAACATAAACAAGTATTACTATCTGCGTTTTAACAATTAATGTCTATATGGTTCCCATAAGTGTAAATTCCCTCGGTTGCTTGTCACACTTTTTCAATTTTACTAAGTTGTTGCGATGAAAGCTATGGCAAAGATTTACTACAAAATGAGCAAAGAACACTTAATGTTTTGGTTCCACAATCGCGTCTTGATGCAGTAATGTATTGGATAACCATGGCCTTCTCCAAGTATCATGAACTATAATGTTTTATCTGTATCATATGCTGATGAGCCATTATCTTTCGCAATTTTTTCACACATAATTATTGTACGTAACAACTTTCTTTTGAAGGAGTACCTTTGAGTTATAAATAAAGATTCCGATAAGCATGAGTGCTATGCCAATAAGGAATATTGTTGCACTGCTGCTTGGTATATCTTTGTGTTTACATCTTTCGGCGCTTGTAGCTGTTAGCTGCTCCAAATCGCTAAGGAATTATTTTGTATTAAGTGTGGTAGAAACGTTATATGAACATATTTGCCCGATTTGGGCTTAGCCTTAAAAACATAAATAATTCAAGTGCTTTTAAGTTGACATGTGCATATATACAATATATATTCAACTATTTTTCAACTGATTCTAATTATATAGTAGTATACGAAAAAATGCCTAAATAATTATAAGATACAAGTTCAACTTAAAAAGCTAAAAGAAAAAAATCAAATTAATTTATAAAGAGAATATATATGTGCATACAGGTGATATAAAATTGTTCAACATAAGACACCATAAATAGCCTCAAACGGTTTATAGCACCTGAACTCTGTCTTTTATTTTTTTATACATAATAGTAATAAATTTTTTTTTTTTTTTAAATTAAAATTCAACAAATACTTTTCATTGCATTAATTGTTTGAAACGTAGACTTACAATCCTGTGGGTGTTTTGTTTGAAAGGTTTCGTCGGGCAAGACGCGGCGATTGAATTGAGTTTTTATTTGTTGTAACTACCGGCTTGCTAGGTACATTGTTTGACTGCACGGATAATCTAAAAATGAAATATTTTTATTATTATAATTTGCAGCTAACTTTTAATTAAAATTATAGTCCGTGAGCTAGGGAAAAAACTTAGGAGTATGAGTTTTAATTTGATTAACTTCTCGGTATTTTGTGGATCTGTGCTGAATACATAGAAGTTGAGTATATGGCGATGTTGAATTTGGATCTATGCAGGGTCTATACATGATCTGAGATGGTAAATTTTGCTTAGAGTTATCAGAGATGGTAAAAGCTAGAAGAACCAAACTTTTAAATTAGATCCCTTAAAATATTCTCGGTAAAATTTGATATGCACACTAGTTTGCATTGGGTCTGTTGTGGAATTCAGTTATAGTCTTGCGGGCTGTTGTTGGGTTATTATATATTTTCTATGGATTTCATGGCAAAAAGCGAGCTGTACATATCCAGCACTTTTCACTTTTGAGTTATTTTAAGGCCTTAGTAATAGCTATTATTTCTGATGAGCAGAACGAAATATTTATTTTAACATTCGAAAAGTTTTAAAAAAATGTAACTACCTCTAATGTTACTATGCGTATAATAATGAAAATATTGACTATGTCAAAGATTTTAGATTTTATCACATTGAGGGTAAAACTCAAGAAACCTTCCAAAAATGCACAATAAACTCCCACTAAAAGTCAAACAAGTCGAAATGTACTTACTTAAATGAGCCTGGAGCACTTGGCACTCGCATAAGTGGAATAAAACTACGATTCATTGGCTCGTGCTGTGTGTAAGAACGTGTCATTGGGCCGCTCTTCAAATAAGACACAAAATATATAAATGTACATTAAAAAAATTTTTGAATTCAAAATTTACCTCTTTGTGATTTTCTTGATCGCCGAATAGAAGATCTTGTCGTCTAGCAGTACGCCTTCGTACTTTGGGGCTCTTTTCATACGAGCTATCGTCAAAATATAATAAAGTTTTTGCTTAGCATGAATAAGTATATGTACTATGCGTAATTGATTGAAACTTAATCCGAATTATTGCATATGGTTTCGAATGAATGATTTGTAGTGCTGTATACTTGATTATTTTTCAAATGTATCTTGAACATACTGTCTTTTCTTGAAATATGTAAATATATATAATACTTAATTAAGCAAGGAACGGAAAATATTTTTAGAAATGAAGAAATAAAAACTATACGTTTTTAGCCTTTTAAGTCTTACGTGTCAATAGTTGGTGCCGGAGAGGAGCTTCTACTCTTGTTGCCTTGTCCATCAGATACAGCAGGTTGTTCCATTGTAGCCTCCTCAAATGGAATGTCATAGGTTCCATTGCTTATGAGCGACTTTTGTGAGCAAGAGCGGCTTAAACCAGGCAAGTAACAATTATCCCCTATGTTGAGTGAGTCCAGCATTTCAGAAATCTTTGCGTTGTTATTTTGTGACAAAAAGTGTTGTAACAATTGCTGTTGCACGCTGTTTTCCTGTTGAGCGTCTTTAAGCAAAGCGTCATTTTCTTGCAGTCGACCCTCGGTGATAGCTGTATTGCAAGACATTAAGACAGCATTGTCCGTAAGTCTTTGAAGCAGATATTTGGCCTCATCTATGCTGCTGACATTGTCTAAAAGGCTTTGAATTTTCTGAGAAGAACCGGAGTCCTTGCTTTCCTCAAACTCCATAATGGCTTTTTGCACATGTTCTATATTTTCTTGTAAATAGCTTATATTTGTCCGAATATTATCCTCTTCGTTAGTATCTTCATTGCCTTTGAGGATATCTCGCCGACTCTGTACAGTATTTAAGTCATGGCTTAAAGCATCACGTTCGTTCATAAGACGTTCCAACTCCTTTTCCAGTTGTGTTATCAACTGTTTGTTCCGAGCCGCGTGCGAAATTGTGCGAGTAAGGTTCTCCCATCGTGTATGTGCTGCGCGAGTGTGCAGTTTCTTGTCACCTCTAAAAGGTACACGACCAGCGGCTTTTTGAGTTAGGGATCCCCTTTGACTTCTACGAAGTGCAGAAACTTCCTCATTTTTGCGCCTTAGTATTTGTTCTTTAGCATTAACCTTTGCCTGCAAGGTTAATACCGCGTTTTGTTGACGTCGTTGCTCTTTGCGTAATTGTGCAATTTCTTTAGTTTTTCTAGAGTCCTCTTCTTTGTGTTTGTTTGTTTGCTCTGAGATTTTCTTCATTAATTTAACCTAGAAAAAAATATTTGATTATATAATTTGCCATAATAAATTTCATGTAACAAGTTGAGAGGAATTGGTAAAATTGCATGCCTACCTTACTACACTTCAATTCGTTAAGTTCCAAGCGTAGATTTTGTAGTTTAATGGCTTGTGCTTTAAGCTCCTTTTGCTGCCTTATATGTTCTCTTTGAGCCTGTTGTAACCTCTTTAGTTCTCTTTGCATATCACTTATTTTTTGCTCATACTCGCCCTTGACTTTCTTTGCATTATCTTTAGACTGACCAGTAGTAGTCGTGGAAACTGTAAGATTTAAAACCATGTTTAAAATAATTATTGCCGAACCAATCTGTTATCTATCTTACCCATATTTGCTAAAACCTCATCTCGTTCTTTTTGTGTGTTTGATATTTTGCAATTTAATACAGTAAGTTTTTCCTCGTAATGCTTCCTCATAATCTGCATTCGTTGTTGCGATAGCTCCAATTGTTCAATAAGCTTTGTTTTGATTTCAATGTCCGAATTGATTTCATTAAGGTCTGCCTCCATTTTGTTATCTAAAAAGAAATACATCAAGTCAAACTTACAACAATATAATTAAAGTATTGATATAATTTTAACCTACTTTTTTCTTCGCCTTCAGAGTCACTGCCACTGTCGGAGTAATCTGCATCTTCCACTTCGATGTTTTCATCTGGCACACCAGGTAAGGAGCGTGACATTAAAAGCTCTCGATCTTTTTCCAAGCCTCGTTTGGCAATGCTTATTATATCGTCTGGATCTTGGAAATCTTAATATTAATTTTTAATTGAGGCTACAACAAAAAATTATGTTTGCTTACCATTATAAGCGGGCTTTGGCGCTCGCGGTGAATTTCCCGTTGAAGTCTTTTTAAGTTGTTGATACATTTCCTCAGATTCTATAAGCTTTGCTTGTAGCTTCTCAATTTCGCTTATATAGTTGGCAACTATGTCTGTTATTGTGGAATCCGTGTTTTCGTTTACTGGCCATTTGTGCACTTCTTGTTCTACTTTAAGCTTGGCATTGCGCTCTGTTAGGATTTGTATTGTCACCTGCATTGACTTTAGTCGTTGCTGAAGTCGCTTGTTGTCTGCCAGAAGCATGGCGTTTTCATGAAAGGTATCCGACATCGATGTATTTCCTTCACAATCTACAAGACGCTTGCCCTATAAAGAGAGTATTTAACAAACGATGACAAACCACTAGAAAGTTTATATCTTTGAAATGCATCTTACCTGTTTATACTCCAAGAGCTCCAATTGCAGAGCCGCCAGTTCCCTTCGCAGCTGCGAAATAGCGCGTGAGCTTTGATCTTGATTAATTTGAATTTTATTCTTAATGTTACGAGCTCGGTTGGCGTATTTCAAGGTGTTCAAAGTTTCCATAAAATCACGATCGCTTGGAGATACACAAGCAATCATAAGCGTTTGACTGTTGCCACCCAAAGAGTCTTGCAGCAAGCGGGTAAGCTTTGAGTCTCGATAAGGAATGTGTGTAGCCTTTTTGGATTTGTCACCCAAAGCTGAGATACAGTTTCCGAGAGCTAGAAGACCGCAATTAATAGAAATACCTTCGCGTGCTCTTTCGCCAGTGGCCATTGTACGCTTTAAACGTTCTGAGCCTGCCAAATCGACAAAGTGAAACTTTGATGTGAGTGTTTCCAAGTCGTTATCGGTGAAATTGTTTTCAGAAGCAAGCACGCGTTGTCTACGTATAAGTATTGTGAACAGTGCATGGGATCTCGACGATTGATCATTCATTTTGGTCGAGGCAGTTGTGCGTGCTAAAGCGCCCTGTTGCAGGTATCTGTAAATATGAAAATGTATTATTTATTTTACCCATTTTATAACTTGCTATATGTGTATACGCACTTTAACGCTTCTTGTGGTTCGTGTATAGGCTTTATGGTAGCTCCTGCCACTGTTATTTGGCCATTACTACTCTCATGTATTTTAAAGTTTCGACCCTTATTGTACGGGTCTAAGAGATCAACGATGTCCTCATTATACAATTCTATAAACTGAACCGCCACACTGAACTGAGCATTTGTTAAAGCAGGCATAGGCTCTACATCAGCTGAAGTTCGCATGTCATCAATGCCAGCGAAAAGATGACGTACAGCTCGAGGTATAATGCCCAGTTGGTTATCACTGAAAGTATGGTCAAATCCTGTTCCCATTGTATAGGTTTTTCCAGAGCCCGTTTGACCATAAGCAAGTATCGTGGCATTATAGCCACGCAGTGCGCCGTTAACCAAATGTTCCACACATTCCGTGTAGATATCACACTAAGAAAAATTGGAAAAACAGTTGGATAAACATAAAGCAAAAGGCCAAGTGTTTCAGTCGATTTAAGCGTTACCTGGCTGGCGTGTATATCGTATACATAATCAAATGTGAAAGCTTTATCGGATCCCAAAATAATTTGTGGCTCACCCTCTGCTACAGTGGTGCAAATGCGGCACATATCAATAAGTTCTCGAGAATTTTGTGGCCGAATTCTGATAAAAAAAAAAAAAAAAAAAAATAAATAACAAGATTTGATACTTTGTTCATCAATTGCAGAAGCTAAACCAAAAATAAACGATAATATGACAAAAATATTGATTTCACTTACCGTGTGGCAACGCGTACTGAGCAATCTTTGCTTTCCGAGTCATTTTCGCACAACATGGTAACAAAAATTCAAATTTGTAACTCTGAAAATAATATACATATATATTTGTTACCATATTATTTCAATTGCTTAAATATCAAGCACAAAATGATGATTGCAAATACGTGTTTTACTTGCTGTAGCACACAATCTTTTTTATACATACATACATATTTATGTACTACATATTTATTATGTACATAAGACTGTCTACGTACATATGTATGCACAAACAGAATCAAAACAAATCGGGGGAGGTTATACCCAAATATGATTTGCATTTATCATCTCGAAAAAATTTTGTATAAAACAAACAAAGGTGTTGGTCATGGACAATGTTGTTGCTATAACCATATTAAGCTAGTTATTTTCTCACCGTTCAAGTATTACTAATTCTTAATGCGGTTTTTTTGTTTTTCCTGAACACATACATGTGTATACGCATATAAATTCAATATTTTTTTGTTGAATTATTAATTTTAGTCCATAGATCAATACCGTAATTTCTATTACTTCATAATTTATACATTCATATATGAATAGTTAATAGATACACACATATAGACAAATACATATGTGTACATTATTTGCAAAACTTGAAAACCGAATGAACATCTGCTGGAAACATACTATTTTATAAGCAATCTGCACAATTTCTTTGTGTTTAATTTACCGCACTTATTTATACAAAACTCTCACGACGCATTCACAAAAGTAATATTAAAAAAATACTATTTATATTCAACTCCAAATAAATTTTATATTAAATCTTAGACACGGCTTTAACATCAGTATCATTTCTGTCTTCACAGCTGACAGCTACTATATTATCGATACTAAAATAATTTATGTAAATTTATCGATACTTGGCACAAAATATTCGTCTTGCGATCTAGTTACTTTTATTATCTTTAATATGAGTGGCAATATGGATCCTAATATGTTTTTATTGGCGTGTGAAAAAGCTACACAAGACATGATTCAATTGCTTGAATGGGAAGACTCGTTTGAGGAACTAATTGAAGACTACGCAGAAGACATTTATCCCAAAGTAGTCAGAAATAATGATTTAACTGCGTTTGAATCGGCAATGATACAATTGGCGGAAAAACGAACTGACCATTTGATACAAATTGCAGTGGCACAGCTTGGAGTCATGAAGCGTATTCTTAAAGACAACATCAGTTACCATTCCAAAATGCTCGAGATTGCGTCAAAGAAAGAATAGTATAAATAAATAAAAAATTTCAAAATATACTGCTTGCTGAATTTAAAAACTTTAAATATAAGTTATTCTGTTTTAAAAATTAAATGTTAAAGGAAAAATTCATTCCATATTATGCAACACTAAAATTATTCGGCAAATCAAATTTGTTATCGGTGCATCGAGACCGACTAAAGAGTGCAAATATAAATGCCACCATTGCCAAATCACTTTTTCCAAGTCCATCTATTAAGAGCTGGACGAAAACAAAGTAGCGTGATTAAGCGATTTTTCACTCGTAAGTATAAATTTTCTATTATATTTCTGTATTGCAATAAGTAGTATATGTTTTTTTTTAGCAATAACTAACCTGTCAAGCCCACACACAGAGAAATCGAAAATTGTGCGTGAAATTATGGCAAAGAAATTTGTGTATCCGGTTGCCTTTAAGGATGTTACGGTTGAGGAGGATTTCCATGGTACCAAAATACAAGATGTTTATCGTTGGCTTGAGGATCCCGATGCTGCGGATACTCAAAAATATGTGGACGCACAAAACAATATTAGTCAGCCCTTCTTAGAAGATTGCGAAAAGTGGAAAAACTTTAATACAAAGCTAACCAAATTATGGAATTATCCCAAATACGGTTGTCCAATGAAATACGGCAGCAAATATTATTATTTTATGAACACCGGCTTGCAAAATCAAAGGTATTGTTTGGAGTATATAAGTTTTAAAACATTTTCTAAAGAATTTCTTGTTGCAGCGTAATGTATCAGCAGGATTCGTTAACTGCTGAAGCACGTGTGTTCCTTGACCCTAATGCACTCTCTGATGATGGTACAGTGGCTTTGTCTCAAAAGTCGTTCTCTGAAAACGGAAAATATATGGCTTATGGCCTGAGCGAGAGTGGTTCCGACTGGGTAAAGATACGCATTCGAAATGCCGAAACCGGCAAAGATTTTGATGAAGTGCTTGAAAAAGTAAAATTTTCGGAAATTGCATGGACAAAAGACAACAAGGGTTTCTTTTATGGGGTACGTATGTTTGTGCTTTTTATAAATCTCTTGAAGGTTAAGATACAAAGAAATAATAGTTGGATAAGATAAGATAGCAATTTATATACCAATTACTTACTTTTTTTATGACTACAGAGATATCCAGATCAGGATGGTAAAACTGATGGCTCAGAGACGAAACAAAATGAAAATCAGAAATTGTATTACCACTATATTGGCAATAGCCAGGATAAAGATGTGCTGGTTGCAGAGTTTCCCGAAGAGCCTACTTGGCGCATGTAAGATCCAATTTTTATTTTTTATGTAAATATGTACTGCAAATTTAAAGTTTTTTTCAGTCAACCTGTTGTCTCCGACTGTGGAAAATATCTGATACTCGCCATTGTTAAGGATTGCCGTGACAATATCGTGTATTATGCTGATATTGATCCTGAACAGAGTATAACAAAGAAATTAAATGTTAAAAAAATCGTTGAAAAGTTCGAGTCTGATTATGATGTAAGTAAGCACTTTAATATTTCAACCAAAAAATGATTTGTGTATTGTGTTTTATTTTGTTTAGTACATAACAAATGAAGGATCAAAGGTATTTTTCCGCACAAATAAAAATGCGCCAAACTATCGTGTTATAACGATTGACTTTTCAAAACCCGCCGAAAAAAATTGGGAAACTTTGATTCCGGTACGTATATAGTTTGTGTTTTTGAGAACTAACTGATAGCATATGCACACATATTGTAAATAGGAACACGAAAAAGACGTTTTAGAATGGGCAAAATGCGTTGACGAGGACAAGCTGCTGCTTTGCTACATTAGAGACGTAAAAGTAAGCAACACAATCTTGCATTAAAATAACAATATTTTTTATATAACACTGTTGTTAGTCCATTTTGCAAGCGAATTCTTTGCATACAGGAGAGCTGATACGTCAGTTTGACTTGGACATTGGCACTATTGTGGGCACCTCTGGCAAAAAAAAATATTCCGAAATTTTTTACAATTTCTCATCGTTTCTGAATCCTGGCACAATTTACCATTATGACTTCAAGAAGCCAGAAGAAAAACCAAAGCTATTTCGTGAAATTAAGCTCAACTTGGAAGGATTCCGTCAAGAGGACTACAAAGTTGAGCAAATATTTTATGCTAGTAAGGATGGTACCAAGGTTCCAATGTTCATAATTCGTAAGAAACGGGAGTCAGTTGAGCCGCGACCGTGCTTACTTTATGGTTATGGTGGTTTCAATATAAGCATGCTTCCTACTTTCGGAATTACTGGGTATGTATTACTTTTAAACTGAAAATATTGTATCAAGTGTAACCGTTGAGGCAGTCTTATGTTCGTAGATACTTTTGACGGTGTACTCGCCTATCCAAATCTGCGAGGTGGTGGTGAATATGGCGAGAAATGGCACAACGGCGGACGTTTGCTTAATAAGCAAAATGTTTTTGACGATTTTCAAGCTGCTGCCGAATATTTGATTGACAATAAATATACAACTAAGAAGCAGTTGGCTATTCAGGGTGGTTCTAATGGCGGCCTTTTGGTAGGCGCTTGCATAAATCAGCGTCCCGATTTGTTTGGCGCTGCAGTTGCTCAAGTTGGGTGAGTTCATATATGCAAGCCATACTTGCATTTTAATAAAGCAAACGACTTTTCTTATTTATACAGCGTTATGGACATGCTGCGTTTCCATAAGTTTACCATTGGACATGCTTGGTGTTCGGATTACGGCAACCCTTCGGAAAAGGATCATTTCGATAACCTTTATAAGCTGTCTCCCCTTCACAATGTACAAACTCCGAGTAGTGCAGATAAAGAGTATCCTTCTACGCTCATTCTGACTGCTGATCACGATGATCGCGTCAGTCCATTGCACTCTTTGAAATTTGCAGCTGCATTGCAAGAGGCTGTACGCTCTTCGGATTTCCAAAAGAATCCATTGTTGTTGCGCGTTTACAAAAAAGCTGGGCATGGCGCAGGCAAGCCAACATCTAAGAGAATTGAGGAGGCCACCGATATTTTAACATTTTTATACAAAAGCCTTAACGTTGATAAAGTAAACCTTTAAATGGTTTAGCTCTATCAGAGCCACAATTTATACTATGCATTTTCCAAGCACGTTTTTGCTACTGCATACACATGTATTCAAATTACATTGAACCAATAAATATGTACTGAATTTTCAGGGAATTTTATAGTTTTATTTTTATTACTCCAATTTGTGAGTTGAAACAGATTCAATGATGGATGGTATTTGGGTACACACCCAATCGGTTGCCCTTGAAGTCTTAGTAAACCAGTTTTTTTTTAAAATAAGCAATCTCGTTGGTTCCCTTACATCCGCGCGTTTTCTCAAAAGTTAGAAATGGGAACATAGTATTATTTAAAGGCTGCAATATGTTTCTTATGGTGTTGGATGGTGGTTACCAACCCATTATCCCGCTACACTAATTTTTCGAACGATTTCTGAAGTTTGACACAATTTGATTAGTTAAGTTTATTTGTGAAGGGATACCCAACTAATTTGAATTTCCTTTGTGCTAATTTAATTCCAATTTGATTTTAAAGCAAGTTGCTCAATTTTCAAGTTAAGTAGCAATAGACCACAGATCATTCCACTACAGCACACACTTAATAAAACAAACATAAATTAATTTGAATCCATAGTTACAAGATTCATTTATTTTTTTTTTTTTTTTCGATATTGGATCTCTGACCAATAAAGTAAATTTACTTCTCTTCTGGCTTGCTAAATACAAAAGTCAAATTGCATTTGCCGCAATAATGACGATCCTCATGGGCAGCCATGAAAACTCCAGCTCCACAGTTCTCACCTGGGCACTCACGACGCAAACGATGGATCTTGCCGTTCTCATCAACCTAGAAGTAGTTGTATTTCATTAGTATAACTTATAGTCTTTCATTATTCATGTATGCCATTTGAAAACTAAAGTTGACTTTTTTCAAGTCTAAGCTCAAGATCAAGACTCAAGAACTCCAACAGATCATTTAAGTTTTTTTTTCTCACATATTGTATTTTTATACCTTGTAGTATTTCAATACAGCTAGCTTGACCTTCTTCCTCTTGTGCTTAATTTTCTTGGGAGTAGAGTAATTCTTCTTCTTGCGTTTCTTGGCACCACCACGAAGGCGGAGCACCAAGTGCAAAGTTGATTCTTTTTGGATATTGTAGTCGGATAGAGTGCGACCATCTTCCAATTGCTTGCCAGCAAAGATCAGACGTTGTTGATCTGGAGGAATTCCCTCTTTGTCCTGAATCTTGGCTTTGACATTTTCGATAGTATCTGAGGGTTCGACCTCAAGAGTGATGGTCTTGCCCGTCAGGGTCTTAACAAAAATCTGCATCGTGAATTGTTGTCACCAAGCGACTGTAAGAAAAATTGAAGAGCTGGTTAGTCAGAATACATAAACATGTTTAATAGTACTGCAGAACTTAAATTATTTATTTAAGAAAAAGATATGAAATTAAAGTTTATTTGGACACAGCAATGTCGATTTATTGATCCACTAATATTAACATTCTTATACAGACAGAGCTTTAACTACACAAGTAAAACGGCATTAATTACACCATCGTTTTCCGGATTATTTGTTACTTGTGCATATTTGCCCCAAACCACTTTGCCTGTCTGTGTAACTAGACCCAACTCCGAAATATTCACTTCTATCACGGTACCCTTGGTAATGACACCTAATGAAGTAAACATTGGAGAGCTGGGATTCTTTTTAACACCAATAATAGGTAAATGGAAAGTAGCCTTTAGTTCTGGATGCGTTACATGTGCCTTTTTCATGCGCAACGCCATGGGTCGTATAAAACGCTCGAATTTTGGCGGTTTTCGTGTAAAATTTTCGCCAACGAAGGTGACTTTAGTGACCATGCGTTTCCATGCTTTTCGCTTAGTTTTGCCAGTCTTTAGTACTTTGAACACTTCAGCATCAGATTGAGCTCGCACTTTCGGTATTGGCACGTCCCATTTGCCAGCTTTTTCCTTGCGCTTTTGTTTTATCATGTTCGAGAGAACTTTAGCGCTAGATTGGATACCTCTGTCAAGCAGGTAATGAGGTAGAGCACCATCTTCAACTTTTTCTTCCTGCTTTTTGACCTTCTTTTCTTCGTGGGCTTGAATCTTCTTCTTTATCTGAATTTTTTCATTACGACGCTCCTTGTTAAACAGTTTCGCCTTGATACCACGTAATTTGCGCGCTTTGCGTGCACGCTCCTTAGGAAGACGTGCTTCCTTCTTACGTTTGCGCTCCTCATAATCGAGCCGCCGACCGTACAACTTACGGTGGCGGTCCATATATTCATTCTGCGGCATGGTTGTGCTGTGCGTTCAACTCTGCAAGAAATAAATTTGTTTAGCCATTATTATTAATAACAGATGCATGTAGAATTCTCAGAAAATGCCGAACTACATAGTTACATATGAATTTATGCACATAAAAGAAAAATATCTATGTACATAGGATTATATTTTAACGCATGTGTATGTAATAAACACTTTCTGAATATTCACAAATGCAATTTTTGCTCAATTACTCACCTTCCACTTTAAAAATTCAATCTTCAATAATAAAGTTTAACACCAGAAAATATTTTTCACATCACAACACGTTGATGACATACACATGTAAAAATATGGTAGTTACCGCGTGCAAAATCTCTTTATAAAGTTTTTATAAGAAATTTTGCGAAAATGGTACAATTACAATGTTTCACTTACTTCACTTAGTATTTCGGTTTATTCTGGTGTAAATTTAACACTTTTTCTTCGTTTAAAACTACTTAAATAGTAACAAATGCACGGCACCTACCTGGGTCTGGCAACAGCGGAAAGAAAAAAGAAAGAACCAGATCTATGGCATGGCAGGAAACACCGCCATTGTACAAAGTTGCATAAATGTAGTTATCGATGATGTACAGTGTCGTATTGAATATAAGTATCGATATGTAGCATCGCGTGCGTTCAAGTGTTGTACAGTGCTAATTTACACCCACACAATGTTCGCGGTTCGCTGTAGCTGTCAAACCGAAAGAGGAAGATCTTTTGGCAAAGTTTTCCCATAATATTTAGAACGCAGACTTATTTACTAACATAAGCAAAACTTATCAAAATGATTTAAATAAACGTTAAAACAAAGTTTGAGAAAATAAACACATAATGTTTCGTGCATTGATCAAAAGGCATGTCGGCGACTGTGTACTTGGACATCCAGCGATACCAGCAAAATGCCACCTGATTAGGGTGAGTATACAATTGTTATGCAACTACATCGGATTAGATTTTAACTGAATTTTGGCTTAACACCAGTTATCAGCAACAATAAGTAGTGCGCGAAAGACTAAATCATCGGCAACATTGTCCCAAGATGCTGCATCTTGCAGCAGTAGCTCCTCGGAACGTACGCAGGGCCCGGTTGCGTTGAGCATCAGCGTTCCCATTACAAATGTTGATGTCAGCAGTGCTTTAACAGAACACAAACAACCCCGTTCAACTAGTTTTGATAACCTTCCCTGGCAGCCTACACCTATCACTAAAGCCGGAAAGACACTCAACCTCTACAAGAAACTGTCAAAGTTTCGTTTAACATGTAAGTTCAGCACAAAATAGGCAAACATCTCACAGATTGATTCAAATTGCACTGTTTTAATAGCACTGGTTGTAATAACGACAATGGGTGGTTATGCCATGGCTCCAGCGGCTTTTGATCCTGCTACTTTTGCCATGTGCGCACTGGGAACAGGTTTGGTATCTGCTGCAGCAAACTCTATTAATCAATACCATGAAGTTCCATTCGACTCACAAATGTCAAGAACTAAGAATCGAGTTTTGGTTACTGGCCAAATAACGCCCTTGCACGCAGTGGGATTTGCAGTTGCATCCGCATCAACTGGACTGTGCATGCTTTACTTTGGCGTTAATGGACTAACAGCAGCTTTGGGTGCTGGCAATCTATTCTTGTACACCTCCATATACACGCCGATGAAGCGAATGAGCATTCTAAACACCTGGGTAGGCTCGGTTGTAGGCGCAATTCCACCGCTCATGGGCTGGGCGGGTTGTGCAGGAACTCTGGATGCTGGCGCATGGATACTTGCTGGGCTTTTGTACGCGTGGCAATTTCCACACTTTAATGCGCTTTCATGGAATCTGCGACCAGATTACTCGCGAGCTGGCTATCGTATGATGGCAGTAACGAATCCCGGCCTTTGTCGCCGTACCGCACTACGTTACACATTCGCTATTGGTGCACTTTCAGTGCTGGCACCTGTAATGGATGTCACAAATTGGTGGTTTGCCTTGGAAACATTGCCATTAAATGCGTACTTCTGTTATTTAGGTAAATGGAGTTAAGTGAATTCTATTTCGAAGATACTTTAACTAATTTGCATATTGTTCTGTTGCAGCTTATAACTTTCATCAAAAATCGGACAGTGGCAGCTCGCGTAAACTATTCAGGTTTTCACTCTTACATCTACCTGCGCTTATGTTACTTTTCCTGGCAAATAAAAAGCATTGGTACTGTTCTGAATCCACAGAAGACGAAGCAAAGGACAAAAAAACATTGTCCTTAATACCTGCTATTACTACTATTACCAATAAATTGCCTGTGGCGGTAGCTGCCGAACGGTAACAACCAAAGTTTAACAAGTTAAACAAATCGGCAGGGCTATGAAACTTGTAAATAAGAAATATATAAATGTGTATATATTGTGCTACATGTGTTTGTTGACATAAGTTGTGCAATAAAAAGTTAGTATTTTTGCCGTAAGGACTGCAAAATAATTTATTTTGTTTATTTTTCCAAAAAACCAATTCAACAAATAAAGTACAAAAATTAAGCGCTTTATTTTTTGAAAATCAGTTTGCTAGTAGTAATATCATTTAGGATACTCACATTTTGCGTATTTTCAGGATATTAACTAAATTTGTTATAATTTGGTAATTATTTTGTGTTAACGTTTTAATTTGCCAGCCAAAAAAACTTCAACATTTAGCAGCGCAACTTTTTTCAATCGGTATTGCAAGCAAATTAATCGATTTTATAATTTTTAGCGATATCGCCGTTGAGTCTGAAATTGTTATCGGCTCGGTTCTTTTTTTAATTATTTTTAAATAAAGGGCTCGACGCAGACAAGAAAAAAGCCTTCTAGCAAAAAGTGCGACTTATTTTGGTCACGAAACGAACACTGTGTCTCTTGTTACAAAATTTGCAATTTATCGAAATTATTATCAATAATCAGCTGCTTTTTGTTTACGAATAGCTAATTTTTAAAAGGCGCGAAATAAAACATAAAAACATGAATTATCGTCAACGTTTATTACTTTTGCTATTGTGTGTAAACAATGCAATAATAATGACATGCATTGCAATTGAATTGTTGGATGAGGAAATAAAGCGTCGAGAGGCGGCAAAACCCCGGAATGGCGGAGCGTTTGGGTGAACCCATATTTAATGCGCAGAGCTGAGTGTGGACGATTTTGCAGAGACGTATTTTTAAGCTGGGAAAGGCGTTGCTGACAGCCTTAAATTTCCAAAGGCCAAGCTCATCGGTAATGTGCTCACTCCCTACTTTGTAATAGGAGACGATTACGATCACGAAACTGTTTAAATCTATAAATTTTTCAGCAAAAGAACGCGTTTTCAATTATAGGCTGAGTCGCGCCTGCCGTTGTATTGAAAGCGCGTTTGGTATACTTGCGTTAATTTTAATAGTTTTGTATTTATTCATTATTTATTTATTTAATTGTTACTACTTATTTTATTACAAATTGAATTTCATTATTGCTTTTTAAAAATAAATATATAAAAAATTCCAACGATTGTGTCGACCAGCCATAATTTTTCGCGTCCAAAATAACTAGCTGCACATAAGTTTTGTTTGTGGCGCCAAAACGGAGCAGCTGATTTTGCTGATGGTGCCATTTATGGTTTACAACAGGCATCAACAATCAAAAAAACAAACAACACTGTTTCTGCATACCACCTACGAAAAATGTTCGTGACCAAACGTTTGGCAGGCTTATTTATATATTTAGTACATACAATTTAAATTTTTGATTTAAAGCTATGTGCTTGAAATTTTTTATTTGGATTATAAAATCCTATTAAAAATTCAAGTTTTTCTGCTTTTACACACAATAGTAAACGGAGACAAGAGTGTACGATATTATGGCTATAAGCAAGCATATTCTTTGAGTACGTAGAAAAACACAGATTCGTTTGGTTGGACTAATTAAACTTCTTAAATTAGTTTCAGATTCAACCAAGTTGCTTTCATCACATGCCGATGTAAACTCTTTTTGAACGCAATATTCAAAAGCCACAACCAGACAAGAGTTTTGTATAAATCTATAGAGACCAAAGGAAATTGATGTGCGCACATGATTTACACCCAAAGCCAGCGAAAGTAGTGACATTATAGTTGTTAGAGTCAGTATTAACAAATTGTAGGCGTAAAACATCACTAAAATAAAATAAAAAAATGTTTTTATTAGTAAATGTGATCCTTGTTTCCATTTCCGACTGCAGATTTTGACGTCCGGCTTTTGTTTCTTTTTTAAAATATTTTTGACAGAATTTTGAAAAGCTTTAGAAAAGTCTTAAAATAGAATAGTTTATAGCGCCACAATGATCTACCTCGAAAGTCATAAGTTGTATTTGTTAAAGAGTCCTTAAATTTAGTATGCTCGATTATATTGCATCTGGCTTACATCACTTACCTATTGCCGGCGTATCGCGACTCAATCTTCCAATATGTGTGGAAAAGTACAGCAAGTGTATGATAATTATGAGAAAAGCTAGCGCTGCTAGGGAAATTTTTCTGTGTAGTACTAGAGTTTCACTCACTGAAAGCAGTCCAAGCAGTATGGCACAGAAGGCAGATAGTTTAAAGATTAGGGCATAGTTAGATCGACGAACAAAGTTTATAAAATAGTCAATGGTGACATAGGGCTCAGAGCAGCATGGATACTCGGTAAAAACATGCACAGCCGTAAAATTGGTTATATCGTATGCCATATTGGGTCGATCAATCTTATCAAAATTCATTGATGTGTTCATATTATTGGTAATGTTAACCTCAAGCGCATCGTAAGTCCAGGAGCCCAAGGTAATTTTGCAGTTATGGCTGTCACGTGGATAATACTGCATATCCGAGGCACAAAATGTGTTTACACTAATGGTATCACTCCAAAACATGCTGCCATCATGGCTAAGCAAGACAGCTCCATTACGATGCATGCGAAACATTTTATCTGGTGCATTGTTGTAAACCTCCAAGTCGGGTACCCAAATTAGACGCTGACTAATCGCCAAATGTGTTAAATTGCCATAGTCGCTGGGCTTCCATTTTAATTTTGGATCTGTCCAACCCTGTATTAAAGTTTTAAGTTGAGTTATTTTCATACTATATACAATATTTTAACTGACCACATCCAGATTGCCTACGAAATGAAATGAACCATCGTTGGAGGAAAACTCAAAGTGATGCAGCGTAATTTTTACGCTCAAGTCGATGCGACCTCCGTTTGGTGCAGGTCTCATTGAGGGCTCGTAATTGTTAAATAAAACAGATATTAATTCATGGCGATCTAGTATATTTTTTGGCCAAAAATTATAAGTACAAGTTAATAAATCTTAAGGGCTAATACGTACGTGTACCATTACTGGCTGCTAACATGCCCAGCACTAGGAGCAAGACAAACACAAGCGAATCCATATTACTTTTTTACTTTGTCACAACAGCAAGCAAAATGATTCAATTGAGCATTAGCTGTAGAAGACGATTTACCCTCAAGTCTTTGTGATCGACTAAATTGTCTGAATTATTTTATTTAGAAGGCAGTGCGAGCATACAGGGTGCTTAAAACTAAATTATACTCGAGAATTCAATTATAGTCCCCACACAGACATGGCTACATTAGTAAGTACATTAAGAATTGCAGTGCTAGGTTATTATGGTTGTTGTACGGTTGGTACGGTTTTTACATGATATCTTATAACCCTGATTTAAAGTTCGAAATTGTTGCCAATAAAATGATCTGTCAAACAAGACTTAAATCAAGGATGCAACAAAAAAGTTGCTCATAAGCGCCACTTTTTTACTACGCTGCCTACGTGCGCGACACCAAAGCAAGCAGTCGACGAAGCAAGCAGTGCTCTGCTTTTCCCTCTGCTTTACGCTTAGCTGTATTTTCTAAGTAAAAAAGATGGCGTACGTTAAAGTCGGGCACAGACGACTTTGGGATACCCTGTACCACCACATTGCAATTAAGTCAGAAATATTGCTTAAGACCTCCAAAGATATTTTATTCGGCAAATTTGGCTACGATATTTTCATAAGCAAGCAGAAATCAGTCGAATTTTGCACCAAACAATTTTTTTGACCGATCGGTCCTATGGTAGCTATATGATATAGTCAACCGATTTTGATCAAATTTGGAATAGTGCTTGGGAACTCTAAAAAGCTTCTTAACACCTAATTTTGTTACAATATCTTCACAAACAAACGAAACACAATGAATTTTGTACAAAAAACATTTTTTCGACCGATCGATCCTATGGGAGCTATATGATATAGTCAACTAATTTTGATAAAATTTGGTACAGTGCTGGGGGTCTCTAAAAAACTTCCGATTGCCCAATTTGGTTATGATATCTTCATAAACAAACGAATTACACAGACCAACATGGTTTTGAGGTTATGTACAAGGTGATAAAAATTTTTGTGGTCTGTCACTCCAGTTACATCATTTAGTACCACTCTTACCCTTTAATTTAAAAGTTCAAGCGAGGATTGCCATAACTTTGCGGAAAAAAATCGTTAATGTGTATTCTGGCCCCGGATTCGGATTCTACGCAGCAATTTAATTCGAAAATGACCTATAGCTTTCCAACAACTGACATGACCCCGGTATTTGTAGGCCTGTGTTATCCATCTAAAACTTTTGCTTTTTTTCGAGGTCCTCTGAAACACCCCGACATCAAAAAAATAAAATAAACTTGTCTCCTATGGATTAATAAGGGATCTAATCTGAAAGTTTGGTTGCTCTAGCTCTTACCATCTCTGAGATCTAGGCGTTCATACGGACAGACGGTCAGACGGACAGTCACACATGGGTATATCGACTTCTCTAGTCACTCTGATCATACTTTAGGTAACTTTGAGGGGTCTCCGACGTCTCCTTCTGTACGTTACATACATTTTCGGCTTGCACAAACACAATATACCCTTTGTACCATACGGTACAGGGTATAATGATGAAAATCGGCGTTTGTGAGCGACTTATTTGTTCGATTGCTGTAAAACTATTAATCGTCGAAAAGTGATGGAGGACTCATTTTGTAGATAATTTCAATTACTTTAACAAAGTTTCATCCATTAAGTGTTTTTTTCCAGATGAAACTCTTCCTTTACTGCACTAATTATATTACTTACTGCGTGCATCGACGGTTATATTACGGTTGTCACGAATTTTCTTAATTTCTACAGCGTTCACATCCTATTTTAAGACGCTTGAATTTTAAAGCATATACAATTAAATAATCCTATGAGATCATCCATAAACTACTTGTCGCTCCAGGGGGTGGTTGTGGGGTCTGGCGAAGCGTTACGCTCATATGGAAAATCTTCGAAAGAGGGGCTCTTTTTCTGAAAATCAGCGTCACGTAGTTTATGGATGATACCTATGCTATATACCGATTTCGAAAAGAAAACTTTTTAAGTTGTATGGGTTTGTTATATTATCTTGCTACGTAGAAAATAGTAAAAATCAGCTATGGGGGGGAACGAGGCTGGCATCCTCAAAAAGTGAAAACACATTATTATCAACCGATTTTAGTAGAATTTGCAACCACAAATGAGTTATGCATAAAGTAAAGCCTGTTGAAAGTTTTATAATTGTTGGCCAAAATGCGGGAGTAAAGCAGCATGAGATAAGTTTTTTTTCACGATATTCGCTGAAACAGTGTAATAAAAAATGCGTTATTGCTGTTACCAGTTCTCTCAATTATGGTGCAGCTGCAGAAGGTGACGTTAAGCACTGTTTCGGCAGCATAGAGAGCATAGCGTGTAAAAAATTCAATACCACTTCATTGACGTCATCATTTTTCTCAAGTTCTCAAAGTAGCCTGCATAATATGTGCATCCCACTGCCCGATAAAAGTTTTTACCATTCTGTACTCGCTCAACTTGCTGATAAGATTAGATTATGTTGGAAGTTAAAGCAAGAGCTTTTTTATTCGTTGGCTCTGTTTAAAAGCATTTATTTGCGCACCAGACTTGGCTGGTTAAGTTTCGTTTCTAGTGAATAATTCGTGAATAACAAATAAAAAATAAAAAAATGAAAATAAAATTTAAACCCAGTTTATATTGGTCAGTTTTTGTCGTACTCCTGCTGCATTCTGCATATGCAGATGAAACACCAAAAGCTAACGAAACATCAACAGTTGCTCCAGCTACTACCACTACATTAAAGGTAAATATTTATATCTTGATGTTAACATTTTTAAAGTTTTATTGCTTAGTATACTTTAAGCAATTTATATATGTTACTGTCAAAATATGTGACTCGATATTTTATAGCGACATGCTTTACTAATTGCAATCAGATTATTGGAATAATTAGTCACTTTTTTTTTTGTCTTATCAGTGTTTTTATAAGTTATTGATAACGTATAGGTGTAGACTTTTTGCGTTATAGAAGGCAATCATTTCTATAGTTTAACCTAATCCTTGAGCGATTTTCCTTGCCTTATTATGCGAATATCTGTATGAACCTAACTTGTTTTCTAAACTATCGTAAATAATGCTTTCATTTTTGTTATACTCCGTGACGGATCAAGGACTTTTACAAAGGGAAGTTGTGTTTCCATTTCCGCTTTTATTTACTTTTCAACTTAATCCCTCCTTGCCCCCACAATACCTATGCGTGTTATTTTTCATTAAATGCTACAACTTTATTTTATTTTTGATATATTTAATTATTGCAGCCTAAAATTAATATTGTGGATAGTGATATATGCAAAAAATGCAGTTGCAATGTGACATACAGCCTACTCGATTGCACCGGAAAGTTAAAAGAATGGTTTACTAACGAGGACTGGGCACTTCTGCAGTCCGGAGACATTATATTTGATACCATTAAGTTGGAGAATAATAGTTTAACCAGTGTGCCCATATTGCCCAAATATGATGTAAAGAACTTGTTTCTGGCACACAACAAAATTGAAGCCATTGCGATTGCAGCCTTTCAGAATCTAACACAGCTGACGAAACTGGATTTAGCCCACAATAAAATAACATCAAAGATTTTGGTGCCCGATGTTTTCAAAGGCCCCTATTCGGAAAAGGATTTCGAACCACTGGCAAACTTGAAATCAATTAATTTGGGTTATAATGAACTGCATTCGTTGAACGATGATTTGTTTGAGCATGTGCCCAATCTGGAGGAGCTTGTTTTGTGTGGAAATACTTTCATCGTTATCGATAAACTAACGGAAACTGCGCTCTCTGGGCTAACATCTCTAAAGGTATTCATAGTTTTTTTTTAAACAAAAGTTTAACATATGCTTTAGCGTTTAAATTTTATTTTTTTAGACTTTGGATATATCGTACTTGGAAATTAAGTCGCTGCCAGAGACGCTCTTGCATGGACCTCGTGGTCTGGAAACTTTAATAGCAGCTGGCAATCTTTTTAAAGAGTTGCCGGCAGGTCTACAGTACTCTACGAATCTGCAACTTTTAGTGCTAGATGAGAATCCTATAGGTAACTTGTTGGACAAAAAGTAGGTCAAATTAATAGCCTTACAGATTCAAGCAAATTTAAAGTCTTTAACTTAAATCTTTTGCAGTGTTTTCCCTAATTTGATTAATCTGAAATATCTGAGCATGGCTTATATGCCTGATCTATATAAAATTGGAGCCGGTGCTTTTTCCAATTTACAAAGTATGCTTTTGTTTTTAAGATCTTAAAAGCAGCACGTAGCTACATTACTTATTTTCTCTTACAGATCTAACAGATTTAATTTTGGGTGATAATGAAAATTTGAACGAAATCGACGTCCACGCCTTTTCAAAGAATATTACAGGTGGCGAATACTTGGACTATCCACCACTCGAAAACGTAAGACACATAAAGCTGTTTGGCCCAAACTTATTAATTATAGACTTTTATCATTTAGCTGTATCTTAACAACTGCAACTTGACTGGGCTACCGAGATCTTTAATTGTGCGTTGGGATAAAGTTAAAATTTTAGATTTGCGTTTCAATCCCTGGAACTGTGATACCTCCAACGAATGGATGATAAGTAATTTGATACGGCAAATTAACAAAAATACGCCCATCTTGGCTGAAAATGTAGTGTGTGCCACTCCGTTAGAGTTAAAGTCCATGTCGCTGCTTAAAGTAGCAACTGATGACTTAGACACCAGGGGACATGGTACTTCCTTCTGGATATGGGCTCTGGTTAGCATTGTACTTGCTATACCTATTGCTCTTATCGTATTTGTTATACATAGAAGAGGTTGCTTCGGTTTGGTCAATCCTCGCGCTAATCGTACTTCCAGACGAGGACTGTACGATCGCGCTACTTTCGATGAAGATGTACATATTTAAAGCTTTAAAATAAAAATTGTTATATTTTTTTTAGTCAATTTTGTAATAAACAAATATTTAAACCAACAAATGTTTTATGAACTAAAAGTTTAGCCAAACATTCTGAGGTATGCAGTTGATCAATTTTAAAACTGGCGACAATCTGTTGGTAGGATGCATGCACCAACTCTAATGCATAGTATAGGGTAGAGGAAAACATGTTCGACGATTGGAATCAGGCTGCGCTCTGTCCTCGTGTCCTCAAGAAGGGTAATCTCACAGTTTGCGCCAACAAACGTGGCGTTCGTTTTCTTTTCAACGCATTCAAGAACCTCTCGAGAGTACTGTATGAGAGACTAAAGCCACTAGCGATGTCACTGATCTGGCTTTATCAGTAACAGAACCAGTTATTTACACTATGCTAAATAAATTTGTCGAATATAAAACAGAATTTGATATTCCATTGAGAGATAGGCAAAGACCTCTCTGAAACTTTTGATATCGGAGGAGAAGGCTTTTTGGTTGTATGTGTTGTTGTCAACGATGTTAGAATAAAGATCAAGCGGATAATTGCTCTAGCCCATCATGTTGGTAGTATGAGCTCTAAGGCGACATTGACTCGATCAAACGAATAAACATCCAGCGACTTTACTGACTCGGTCATGTTGTTCGTATGGATAAAGCAGCTACAGCGAGCAAGGCGAGGGAACCTGCCTAAGAAGCAGACCGTGCTGTAATCTGTGCTAAAAAAATTGCTTTTGTTATGAATTTCACATAATGAATACAAATTATCATTACAAGCAATCGGCAAAAAATCGATACATCATAGATTTATCAATTTGAACATTCTGGTAAAGGCTAGATGGCGCTACAAACAATAGATGGCGCTAAAAAGTAAATATAAAAATAAGCTGTTTGTTCTTTTTGTTTACAAGTGCATAGTGCGTAAAATAATAAAAAGTGAATATTAATGAAAGTGAGTGCAAAAAAACAAAGCTTAGTATTTATTTCGCAAATAACGCCATTATTGCCTATTTATTTGCCAAATTGTTGGAGGAAACAGAAAATCGCCAGGAACTAAAGAAAAAACGAAGAATGTGGGTAAACTCATATTTAATACGCAGAGCTGAGTGTGGAAGATTTTGCGGAGACGAACGTATTTTGAAGTGAATTAATATTGCATTCAATTATTTACATTTCGCGGGAAATTTTTAGTTCGAAGCCATGGTACAGAATCCGGCAGTATTGTCTGAAAATTTTTTGCCTACGCGCCATTGCTCTTGCTATCAAAATAAGTTGCAGCACATTAATGTTTTCTTTAGCGCGCAAAGAGAACAGCTCATTTTTTTAGCGCCATCTACACGTCAATTCTAAAAATGTATATGCAGCCCTGCTGCTGCGTACCAATGATTTTGTTCTTGGCGCTAAGAATTTTGACAGCGTTTTTTTTTATATGAAGTTTATTTTCTTTCACGCGGTTTTACACTGCTGCGTACTAGGCTTAAAAAAAATATTTAACAAATGGACTAACATAATCCCAAAAAGCGCTGACGAGAAATAACAAAATAAGTTGTTTTAATAAATAAACACAATTTGTAATTTTATCAGTAAATTTTTTTTTTGTTTTTAGTTTATTTAACCGTAAATAACTTTCTATAATTTGTGTTGATTAAAATAAATAATTAATCTTAACCCACCATCCAACGTTCTTCATTTGTATTTTTGTTTTTGTTTTATAACGATTGCAACAAAAGTTATTAAAATCCGTTCGCATGTATAATGCAATTAATAGTTAACTTAAATACACATTTTATCTACAAGTCCAAGATTAAAATTATTCTTTTCCTGTTTCTCCTACAAAGCATTATGCAAGTGTGTGTGTGTGTGTGTGTGAGAGAGTGTGTGTGTGTGTGTTTGTGTATATATTGTATATAGTATATATAATTGTATATATGTATAAGTACTTTGTAAGTCCACTGAACATTCAAGACTGCGCTCTCATCTTTACTACGTATGTATGTATGTATTATGGGACTGACTGACTAACGTGACATTTATATACAAATGTAGCTTACTCCGCTTCCAATGTTTCAGATATGGCTAAATGCCAGTATACATAGTACGCTATACTTAACTTTGGATAATCGAGCGAATAACAGTTTTTAAAATGGGTATAATTAGTGGACAAGTGGCTAAGTACTTAAGAGCAAAGATACTGCTTATATATAGTATTTTAACTATCCATAGTTTTGCAACTTTTGAAAAACACTTGTGCTTGGATTCAAAACATCCAAAACACAATATCGCATCAAGTATTATGTATGTACATATCGTGTATACTTTGTATTCATGTATCTATGTTTTGTTTTTTGTGTTTTTTATTTATTTTTTTAATCAAGAAAATTGCATTTTTCTTGCAAAAACCTATCTTAAGAAAATAAAAAAAATATCTTCTAAGAAGTCTGAATTCGTACTAATAATAGGTATGTATATAATGCTAATTTGGTGTCCTACCAGTTAGCTTGCTCAGTTCAGTACATTGTAAGTAATGGAAGTCTATTTACATATTAAACATTTAGAAATTCACGTAACATTATAATACTAATATTTTTGTATGTTTTGTTTCTTTGTTTTGTTTGTTTTTGTTTTGTGTTGTATGTATATACAATTCCTAATTTAGAGATAAAACAATTGTTGGAGTCGGTTGATTGAAGTTGCTCTATTCATTGAGACAGCACTGTGCCGAACGTTTCAGCTGTACAGTACTCTCAATATAAATGCAACGTTGATAATGTTTGCAGCCATCGAATAATAATGCTGCTCGTAGACCAAATTCCCTAGCATCCATACGAAGGATAATAAGATATAGTAAAATGGCGACATAATATTTAGACTTGTCTTAACTCCACTAATGCCAGTTACACCACTGCTTAAGCCAATGCTAATATTACCAATATTCTCACTATCCAAAATGCTACGATTTGCATGCTGCATGGCAGCCGGTTTCTCGCCTGCAAGAAAAGAAGCGTTTTTTTTTTTTTTAATAGTTTTCGCCACATTATCAACTGAAAATCATTTACCTCGTAGTACATGAACTGTAATGCTAGCAGGACGTGCATTGGAAGGAGCACAGGTATAGTTGCCACCATGATGAGAATGCACCTGCTTTATAGTGAGAATGCTCATGGATGGTGTTAGCAGATATGAGGATTGTTGCTGTAGTTGATGCAATTGTTGTGAGGACGACAATGTCGAAGTAATAGGCGCCGTATGAGTTGTAGATTTGGTGGTACTTGGTGTACCATTAATATCAGTGGTATTCATAACAGTCAAATTGCTGCGTAATCTTGAAGACCTGTTTAATATATTGTTGGGAAGACTCTGTCCAATCTCCATTATTGTGTGAGCATTTCCAGCTGTCGATGTTACAAAGAAACCACCTTGTGCATCATAGTTAACCATTTTGCTATCGTGATACCTGAAAAAGTTAATAAACGATTAGCAAGAGACATTTTAATTTTTCTGCTAGCACTATCGATAGTTCCATTTTGCAAATACTATCGATTGTTTTTTCTTAAATATGTCGATAGTATACTTTCTGTGTAGCAAGAGAATATAGCGCGGGTTTTTGGAAAGAGGTTTGCAACTTTTTTTACAAAGCAACGGATTGCCAAAGTGCTTAATATGTCAAAAAGAGTACAAGGCCAGTGGCAACAAGCCGAACCTTTTTGACCATCCAACGCTTATCCAAAATCCAAAATTTTTTGAGTAAGTCAAATTTTTGTGAAAATTCTTTGCATATAAAAACAAAAATCGATGCCGCATTAGCCTTAATGATTGCCACAGAAGTTTAGCCTTTACGGATAGTAAACAACTTTGGCTTCAAAATTTCAAATTTCAAAAGTTCGTCTGCCAAAAACATAAAAAAAAGTGTAATACAGTCGAGGCGGTGCCCGACAGTGTAATAAACTGTACCTTTCTTTCTCGCAAAAAGTTTTATTCCTGCATATTCCTTCTAAGAACTCTCAAATTGGAACATTTTTTTTGTTGGTGCAAAACGATATTTATACCTATGAGCTCCGCAAATTTTAACCGATTATGATGAAAATCGAAATTTACGTCAAAGAAGTTATTTAAAGTGTATGGGGTAAGTTTCAAGGGGAAAAATTAAACTAAAATTTGGACGTGGATTTGTTCATTAGAGCCACATGAATCAGCTTACCAAAAATTGTGATTCTAGGTCACTTGTAACCATAATTACGAAGAGTCAAATATTGACGCAGTTTATTGGCAAGGGGAGGTGAAATTTGAACGTTTTTGACTATAACTTTTTCTGTATTTATCCCACTCTGCTACGGGGGAACGGGGCAAGATATTGACATGATTCAACAAACTTGATCTTCTGAGGAAATATGCGCGTCAGCTGGTAAAATTTCGTATCTCTAGCTCTTATAGTCTCGGAGATCTAGGTGTTCATACAGACGGACAGACGGACGGACAGACGAACGGACAGACGGACGGACAGACGGACATGGCTCAATCGCTATCCGAGGTTATGATAAGCATTTTGGTATAAAGGACTTGGGGTCTGCCACGCCTCCTTCTGTCCGTTACAAACATTGTACCTATAGGTACAGGGTATAAAGATGGCTAACAATAAGGTAGCAACAATATTTGACATTTGATTTGATTTCGAGGCCCTATGCTCCTCTGGGAGTCAAGGATAGCAGAAGTAGAAAAATATTTGACATTCAACATTATTTGGCTAGTCAAAATTTAAGCCAAGATGCAAATCCATTGAGCTTTCGGAAGGTTATTATAAAAAATAAAAAAATGTATCCCTATTTTAGTTCCAGGGATCCAACTGTGTTGAACTACAAAACGTAGTCAAAAGATTTTTATAGTTCGGCTGCTATTAAAAGTGAGAGGATGGATGTTCAGTAGAAGTGGCCTTATAGTTTTGGACAGAAGGACCCGACTAAAACCTAAAAATGTGGACGTGTTGGTCTTGCGCCACATAATAAGGTGGGTGGGATAAATTCTTTTTTTATTGTTGATTGGACACTGTTTTTGCTTTTTTAAGATGTAATCTTAAAAGGATCTGTCATTTTCAATGCCATACATAAAACTTTTCTGTTATAGATTTTGAAATATCTTTTGCAAATATTCGAATTAGCCTCATATTCTTCTTTCTTCGATAGTAGTATCGTTAGTTTCAACTATCGAAGCAATGAGTATAAAAGTCGATAGAGTGGAGCAGCTGGCCGTTAAGAAAAATATTTCAGCGAGTGATGACAAGTGTTTGCGGCACTACTCGGGTCATGAAAGCTTCTGTTTTTTTGCTTGTATGCGAAGAGAATGGAAGAAAAACACAAATGCGAAGAACAACAGCTCATATGATCCGAGCAGTTCTATGAAATCTGCTTAACAGAGAAAACAGCGTTTAAACACCAACGGCCAGCTGTTCCACTCTATCTACTTTTATATACGTTGTATCGAAGTCCAAATTATCGAGTGGTAGCACCATCGATAGTATCCCACCTCTAGCTTGTTGGGTATTATTTCCCCAGATGGTAATTGAAAATAATGGCAAGGTAATCGACAATTATATCGTTATCGAATTTTGAATGACAGCTCTGTTAATGTTAATGTTACAGAAAAAGCGGTTAAGTTTGCTTACCAAAACACAAATGATGGATTCTCTGTAGCTCGCTTAAGCCTGCATTCCAGTCGAAGTGTAGAAGTCTCATCAATGTGCAGATCCGGTGCACCCGATATCTCCGCTACGGCTTCTGTACATTAAAAATGGGTATACTTAATACTTGTAAAAAAAAACGAACCCACTAGCTTGTACAACTTACCAACAATTTTTAGCTCAATAAAAATCGACTGTGTTGGATAAATTGATAATTGACATTCATAAAATCCACGATCATCTTCGTTTACGGATTTAATTCTTAAGGACCAGTGGCCCATGTGTCGCGTGTGTTCAACCAAAAAACGCTTATCGCTGCTATGGGTGGACAGTCCCACTGTGAGTAGCTGAAAATCCCTTCTTCGGATCCAAGAAACCTGAAAATTTGGAGAGTTTTAGAAAATTGGATTGACAAAGCGTTTTTTAAGTAATAATATGAACAAAAAAATTTCTTACAGTCGCCGGAGAATTGACTTTTACCACACAAGGTAAAATGGCCAGACCTCCTTTTTGAGCTATAACACGAGTATTATTTTTAGTGTTAAATTGGGACTGTGCGGCATTTCCGAAATGATTTTGAGAAGTCATTTTTCCCATATCTGCAAGTATAAGAAAATCGCATGAGACAAGTTTGCAAGTTTTTAAAGTTATTGCTAATAAAAGCTGTCTAATGTTAAGGCCCATACGCAGCATGCAAAAATTCCGCACGAAATGTCAAAACTTCATATAAAATAAATATCCCAAAAAAAGGGAATTTTTTTTTATAAGAAGTTTTGACATTTCGTGCGGAATTTTTGCATGCTGCGTATGGGCCTTTAAGTAAGAAACAAATCTCAAGGCTTCTAAGCCACATCGAATACAAACTATAAAACGATGATTGCATATGAGCAAGGAATACGTTCAGTGACGTATATACAATTTTAATTCAGAATTCCCAAATTAGTACGCTTGTAACACTTTTACGCGTTTTTCGGTTCTTAAACGATCCATGACTAAAATTTCGTAGTTTTGAAGAGTGTTTAACAACCATACCAACAGATGGCTCACCCTATATATACATGTCGCATTGTCATGGACAGCTTCTTGGAAGTTTTGTTTTGCCAACCTCGAAACCATCTACTGGTACTACAGAAAAAACTTGATATAGAAGTTACAGCATATTTTTTATACCCTGTACCAAAAATAAGGCATACATTTAGTTTGTGCTTTATATAACAAAGGGTAGGAAACATCAGAGAACAGAGATACCTCTAATATGGTAGAGAAACGCCTTATTCGAAATTTTGAGTTCTTTCTTATATGATCCTGTAGGTATATACATTTGTGATAAAATTCAGTTTTAGTTAATTTTCGATTAAAGGCCTATACGCAGTTCGAAAAATTTCGCGCGGAGTGACAAAACTTCATATAAAAAAAAAATCCCAAATGGGATATCCTAAATGGGACTTTTTTTTACATAGTATACCCCTTAAACAACAACCAAAGTTTTGAAGTATTTATCAATTAGGTTTTCGATTTCGAATAAATTGTGTTGTCACTCCGAAGGTCCTTCAGTTTTCATATGATTCTTCTCCGTCATGAGATAATTTCAGTCTCCTTCTTTTCAGATTCATCGACTCCCAGCTTTCTACTTTTTGGAGCGGTCAACAACTATAATTAGTGCCAGTCCAGTCTTTGCGCTCCAGTGACGTTGGTGTTTGTTTAACAATATGTTGTGTCTACACAGATCAAAGTGCTTTACAGCTAACAGCTTAAAGTTTGAATGCGTCAAGGATGTCCCTGGCGGCTGGCGTATACTACCATAACCATAGATTTCAACACCCCCGTGACGCAAATGAGTGCCTGCTCTTAAGTCCTCTTCATCAGCTTATAAACAAGAACGCCCATTGACGCAACAATGAGATATATATACTTATGTATATGTATAATGCATTAGTCATGGTAAGTGGACACATGTGCTGTAAAACATCTTCTGCGCAAAAATAAATCCAAAGCCTTTTTCATATTTTTTTCTTGGAGATATTCACCGCGCTTTCAAGGTATGAGCGGTATTCACTGCACGTTCGTCTCCCTGGAGTTGCTTTATATAATTGGACAAAAAAGAGTTACGTCTTTAATTGTTAGTACTGCATCGGGCTCATGTGTTCCATTTTAATAGCCTGTACTTAAAGGGACAAGGGTATTATGTATACTTCCAATAGACTTTTGCAATAATGATAATAATTGACTTCGGTTCGTCCGTTTGAACACTTAGATCTCTGAGTCTACAATAAAAGAGCTGGAACACAAAACCAACAAATGGGTAACGTCGATATATAACCATGTTCCCCTTGAAGCAGAATTTCGCGGTAATAAAAGCTGACTAGCAGTGCCGTCAAGAGAAAAGTTCGGGCCCAATGGTGACTGTAATGTATTTACACCAATAAGTTTGAAACGGAAGTGTCGCTTTTTATTTTCCTGGTTCTTATTATTTACGTTTAACAATACTAATTACATGGTCCTTATCGTTTATGTTTTACAATACTCTTAACATGGTTCTTATGATCTATGCTTTACAGCACTATGTAATCGATGCTTAATCGATTACATTATATTAATATTTAATACTCATCAGTGACTATCATCGGTTTCTTTTTCCCGAAGAATTGAATGTGGAAAGCAATACCAGGGCGGTAATATGAATGATGTGCTATTCCATTATAACACAGGCCCACAAAAAGAAAAACAGCTGAGTCCGAATCCATGGACGAAAAAACAACATAAAATGTTTTGAGTTTGGAGATCGGTTTCGGACTTAGAATCAGTTGGAGAAATGCAAGCATTCTTGTTTTATTTAAATTTATTTTTCTATCGTTCATATCTGATGATCCTTTGGTATGTAGACTCTTGTGAGGCTAACAAACAATGATCCATTGCCTTTTACTCTAAACAACTCCTATCCTCCTGGCATCGTTAACCATTTAAAGTGGATGCAGCGTATTCCCAGGGTGGGTAACATCCAACTGATTAAAAGCTTTTGTGTTCCTTGGCAACGTGTAAGGAGAAAACAAGCACGCTTAAGGTTGCTGGTGCTGGCAATGAAAGCTTCACAGTGTGTTTCCTGGACCAGATCTGGCATCATCTTTAACCAGCAGTCCAAGAAATATTTTTGCACATGAGTATGATTTGTTTAATATAATTTCATTAAGATTTTTTCAACAAGTTTTATGCTGGTTTACACCCTTGATTATGACAGCATTAAATTTTTATTTTGAATTCTAAATAGGAGATTAGTGAACTAAATTCCATAAAAGCAGAACTTCGTTGAGGATTTCTATACGCAGAACATATAAATATAGTATTTTTAAGCGCAAAGCTGCGCAGTGGGTGGGGGCTTATGTACAAATGCATTCCCGGGGATTAAAAAGTAACTCAATAGTTTTTTTTTTGTTTTTTTTTAGAAAAACCACAAAAGCCAAAAATAGGCAGCAATTATGGTTTGTTTGAAGTTTTAGTTTCCAGGCAAGTTTAGCTTTTCGAGAATGGAATTTATAAACATTTGAGTACATACTCAACTTTTGGGTGGCTATAAACAGGTAATAAAATGAAAAATGTATGTGTTATAAACGCAATCCTGTTGTATATACATTTAGTATATAAATAGATAGATATAGTTTTCAGCCAAAGGCCAGATATAAATTACTTTTCGAAGATTTTTTTTAGTTTATCGTTGAATTAATTTTTTAGCTACAGTTGGAAGAGTTCCGGCTACGGTGTACAGTGTTTTTATAGCCTGTACCTTATGGTATAAAGGGTATACAGTGCACGCTCGTTAACGTGAACTTATTATAAAACCAAGGCAGTTCACGTTAACAAAAGTGTTTACGTTTTCGAATGCCAAAACAAGTAACAAGCTAATTGACAGGTTTAAATTTACATTTATTTGTTGTTTTGTATAGGTACATGTTAATTTGAGAAATTTTTTTATTTAAAAAAATCACCCATCTTTTTCTGTGTCTTCTGTTTTTCTCCCTTAGTCGTTTCAGTACATTCATATCATTTTTATCGACGGCTAGCCCACTGTAGCGCTTTGTTGAAAATATGAATTGCTTCACTTGGTTTAATTTTCTTCCGTGCCTCTGAGATGCAGTCATCGTCGTTGGATTCGTCGTTAGATTTGTACTCCTCCTACGTTTTGCTGCCAGAAGTTTAAGCCGGACTCATCAGCATTATAAAGCTGATCGTTGCACAACTCAAATTCAGCCATTTAAACTTTAAGTATTTCTTTAAACGGTTCCACTAGCTGAGGCTGCGAAGAAAGTTTTTCGCCTGATATTTGAAGAAGTCGAACGCCGTATCTTTTTTTAAATCCTTGAAGCCTTCCTTTACCTTTGAATGCACTGTTTTTGCTTTATCCACGAACTGGCCAATTCTTACTTCCCATACGAATAAACCAACGATAAAGAGCTTTCTCCATTTTCTGAAGAACGCAAAGTTTTTCTTTTTCTAGGCCCAGATGATGTGTCGTTTAATGCCACAAATTGTGGATTTAGCAACATTGTATTTTTTCGCTAAGCACGTCACACTGAATCCTTTTTGTAAAAAACCGAGAATTTCAACTTTTTTTTTTTCAACGTCAATCACACAGGTTTTTACAACTCATTTCTATTCTGCATAGAAATCAACTAAGACAACGCTCTATGCTAGGCCAAAATTACCAAATAAAAAACATAACAAACTATTAGGGGCATCCCCAAGAACAATGAAAATAACATGCAAACATTGAAACTTTTATTGTTTATGTTATAGAGCTTTCTTGCCTTGTTCACGTTTTGGCGTAGTCAATGCACAAAAAAATTTGTTCACGTTTTGGGGTGTTCACATTTTGTTGTATTCACGTTATCGAGCGTGCACTGTATTAAGTTTGTGCAAGCCTTAAATGTATGTAACATACAGAAGCAGACGTCGAACGAGACGATGCCCAAAGTTAGCTAAAGTATGATCAGGGTAACTAGGGATATCGATATACCCCTTTCCGTCTGTCCGTCTGCTGTCCATCCGTATAAACGCCTAGTTCTCAGAGATGGTAAGAGAGTAACCAAACTTTGAAATTATTTCCCTTTTTATCCTACGGGAGGCAAGTTTATTTAATTTTTTTTTGATATCGGGGCTTATATCTTAGGCGTGTTTCAGAGAACCTCGAAAAAAAAACAAACCAAATTTGGCCTTTGTAATTTTTTAGAGTTGCCAAGCACTCTATGAAATTTGATGAAAATCGGTTGACTATATTATATAACTCCCATAGGATCCATCGGTAAAAAAACGCGTTTGCTGCAAATTTAGTTGTGTTTCGTTTGTTTCTGAAGATAACGTAACTAAATTTGGCATTCAGCAGTTTTTTAGAGTACCCAAGCACTGAACCAAACTTTGATCAAAATCGGTTGACAATATCATATAGCCCCCATATTTTTGTACAAAATTCGTTTGTTTATGAAGACTTCGCAACTAAATTTGGCACTCGGAAGTTTTTTAGAGTTCCCAAGCAGGGTTTTAAATTTGATCAAAAAAATTTGATAACCCAAAAAAACGTTTGTACCTGACCCGTATTTCATTTGTTTATGACCGATTTTTAGAGCCCAAACACACTTTATGTTTGATCACAAAAATTCGTCTGTTTTTCGCTTCATTATGAAAACATCCTAACCAAATTTGGCAATCAAATATCTTTGCGAGTTTTTAAGCAACCTCTGTAGGTCGTTGATGTTTATTTCCGCCAGCTGCCCAATCCTAGGATGTCCAATCTCCTGGTGGCATTACTAAGAAGTTTTTTTTTTTTTTGGTTGGTTTTAGCTGTGACAGTGGTGGTACAGGGTATGCCAAAGTCGACCGCGTCCGACTTTAACGCAAGCCATCTTTTTTTATTGATTTATTGGTTACCAAAATATGGGAGTTTTTTTTTTCCATTGTAACGCCTTTTAAACAATATATTGCAATAGTTTTAGCCATGTGTTTTTCTTAGTAAAGAATTTGGCTGTAAATGGACGCAGACGAATTTGAGATACCCTGTACCATCACAAGAAGCAAATAAAATAAAGTATATAGTGTTTAGATACTCTAAAATACTTTTGAGTGCCAATTTAGGTTACTATATCTTCATAATAGATAGATTAGATAGTCAACCTTAAAACTTTTGTTTTTTAAGTGGTGCTCTAAAATAAAAATGTATGGAAGCTATATAATATAATACCGATATAGACAATAATTTGAGAGGTCTTCAAACTCTAATTGTCTTTTTAACATACATTTTTACCTTGCAAAAATTTGATATACTCTTTTAAAAATGTGATATTTATTAGGTTTCCATGCTCTATTGTATTCCAAACAGAATTGTGTGTATTCGCTGCTTATTATGCAAAGTCTAGTCAATATGCAGGGTACACCAGAAAGACCAGCCAGAAGAAAAAGAAACTGTTCTTCATTTGCTTTGTAAATGCCCTGCTCTTTGGAAGCAGAGAATGGACACCCTAGGAAGGCCGCTTTTCAATGGACTTGGGCAGCTGGCGAAAAATAAACATCAACGACCTCCAGAGGTTCCTAAACCGCACGGACTGGATCTAACCGAGCTGTCTACACAAACAACCAATTAACGAGTTGGAAACGATGATGTGGCAACAAAACGGCGCGAAAGCGCTAGTTGGACTCATGAACAGAGCCATCACTTCAACCAACCAATCAACACCAGAAAGAGGCGATGTGAACAAACTATATATAATTGACCGCAAGAGCAGCATTCATGACTATAGAAAGTTCAGACGACGAACGCTCGAGGATTGGGCTAGTGATTGGTTAATCGTCATGTGAATGCAAGACGAATCGGCAATCGGTTGAGACAATGTGAATTCTGGAAAAAAGAAGTTTCTCAAAGTTGAACTTTTTGGAAGTTTTCTCACCACCATAGTACATAGTTTTGGTTGACTCAGATTTAAAAGAAAGATTACTACCGATCCAAGCTTCAGTTGTAAATTTTGCAGCCAGAGGTTAAAGATTCTGTTGGAAAGCTTTTTGCTTTATCTTTGTTTGTTTGAAGTAATGCATTGAAGCATTGGTTGACTCAGAGTAAAATGCGATTGCTCGAGCAACGATTTGCCAGCTTAAAGATTCGCAGTTCGAATTTTTTATTTGAAGTAATGCATGGACATGACATTTAAAATAGCTTCATATAAAAAAAAGAGCCCATTTGGGACTTTTTTTGGGATATCCCACTTTGGGACTTATTCGTTTGATAGAAATTGAGTCATTCCGCAACGAAATATTTTAAAGGCTGCATAGACTTCTTAAAGGAAGTCAAAACACATTTAAAAAATATCCCAAAGGATTTTTAATGAAATGTCAAAACTTCATTTAAAAAAATATCCCAAAAAGGGAATTTTTTTTTATATGAAGTTTTGACATTTCGTGCGGAATTTTTGCATTGAGCATATGGGCCTTAAACTGTAAAGCTTAAGTGATCCACATAAGAAATCTTAGTGGCTGGCAATGATGTTCGGGGATACTTTGGAGTAAAAATGAAAAGTACGTTTTTTTGTTCTACACGTTTTGCACACTTTTTTAATGTAGTGATAGTTAAAGTTTTGCTTGACTTTGAATCCGTCTCGAACCTTATAATACCGTTCGAGGTCCCAGACAAGGCGATGCTCTCTTCAATCCCTTAGCTTTGTGATAAAGAGTGACTTTCGAAGGGCGGAAAACATTTAAAAACGATAACACAGGCCTACAAATACCGGGTTCATGTCAGTTGTTGAAAAGCTAAGGGTCATTTCCGTAGTAATTTGCTGCGTAGAATCCGAATCCGCCGCCAGAATTGGCCCATCACGTCAGGATTTTGAGATATTTGAGGTTATTTATCCGAAAAACGGCGTTCCTACCTTTGAGGTTATGTACAGGGTGAAAAATTTTTGTGGTATGTCACTCCAGTTAGATTATTTAGTACCACTCTTACCCTTTAATTCAAAAGTTCAAGCGATCATTTACGATTTCCAATTCTGGGCCCGGATTCGGATTCTACGCAGCAAATTACATCGGAAATAAACTATAGCTTTCCAACAACTAAACCATGTTGGTCTGTATAATTTATTCATTAAATTGTTCAACTACTTGAGCATGTAGTGGACATTATCTGTTGTACCAAGTGAGATCTTACCGTAGCTGTTGTGGCTATTGAGAAAGTTTCTTTGGCAGATTGGGTTTGGTGGTAAATGGGAGCAAGACGAAGTGTATGTTTTTTTTCAAATGGAGAGACGCGACAATCAGACAGTCAGATTACGATTGAAAGCTATATTTTTGATGAGAGAGTGATCAAGTGAAGAGTTACTCTCGCCAATTGATGCTACTTTGGTCTTAGTCAGCAGCTGACAAGAAGAGACACCTCGCATTGGAAGAAACTAACACTCTACAGATGATGATGACACTGTCTGATGTTAAATATATTTACCCCAACATTGACATCCAAATCAGTTTTAAATATCTGTGAAAATATTTTCAGAACTTACCTGAATACGTAAAACTGCATATAAAAGTACTAAGCAAGAGCAAAAACCAGTATAAATGCAAATGACTCCTTTTCGATTCCATAATTAAGCGCATTTAGACGTCTTCCGATGATCGGTTATGCTTCTTAAATTGTTTTATTTTTGTAGCACTTTTTTAGGCAAATGGAAAACTTTATTTTATACATGAACACACGTATATAAGAAAACATTTTGTAATTGATGTTGTTTTAAGTGTTTAACTTTTCCAAATTGAAACCTAATTTAAAGAGATATTGAATTTTATTTTTTATTATATCGCAACACCTGGGTTTTTTTTTGTAATTGAGGCATAGGTATATACCTAGGCATTTGTAAATAACAAATACATATGTACATATCCCATACTGTCACACCTATGTACAGAGTTTTAATGCACATTCATAGTATATACATATGCACTGTATATTTTAAATAACAATTAATTTTAATTTCACATGTTTTTGCGTGATTTTTAAAAAATTTCCCCAGCTTTTTACGTTTTCATCTCGAAAAGTTGAAAGACTGTTTCATTTGTGTAGCACTGTGCAACTGATAAATATGTACAAACATATATGCATATGTATTGCATGTGTATGTGTGTGTGTGTATGCAATTGTGTATGTGCAAATGTACATATACATATATATATATATGCATATGTAATTAGGCACATGCGTGCTAGTATTGTGATGTTTTTGCTATACGCATGTATGTAGCGAAAAAATATTATGTATACATAAACGCTATATACATAGCCACATATAAGCACTTAAATAAATTGCTGATGTATTCAAAAATGCATACATGCATTTACACACACACACACGCATATACATTTTTTTATTTTTTATTTTTTTTCAGTTTTATACGGCCTGAAAACGTTTTGTATACTTTGACTTGGACTTGGACACAGTAGGTACAATATCCGCCCGCAACATCACCAACATCTCACCACCATTATCCGAACCGTACTATGTATAGAAAAATCTACACAATCAAAAAATGCGACGGCGCAGTGTCTAATAATAATAAGACTGCCTTTCCGAAGTGCCTCATGGAGACTGAGTTGAAGTTGACAACAAATGTTCTGTGTATAACTCACGCAATCAGATTTCCTTTCCCGACTGAACTCTGTGCTGCCTGCCTGCCTGCCGCCTGCCGCCTGCCAATGCCGACATTGTCATTGAAATGAAAATTATTAAGAGAGCGAATTTGGAGCATGGAGCACACGGAGCACGGAGCACGAAGCACATGGCATATCGCGTATCCCCCAGCCAGTTAAGGGATGATTTTTCCGTGTAAGAGTAAAATCGCATACAACTGTGCGAGTGTGTGATTGTGTGTGTGTGTATCTGTGTGTGCACTGGAAGCACTACAAATATGCATTTATGCGTTTATCATGCTTACACAGCCCATAGCTTTTAGACAAATAAAAATCGCGTGGGGGAGGGCGCAGTTTGGGGAGCGTTCTAAATGAAAAAACCGCGAAAATAGTAGCTTATAATAGTAAATACACATACACAAATATAACTTAAATAAGCGGAAATTTATTATTTGCAAAGTTGAATATAACCAGCAGAGTGCTTTGGCAGACGGACTATAAGTGGGTTAGGAATATTTTACACTTCGACGAGAGATCGGATCTACGAGTACATATCTATATTTTAGTAATAAACACGAATATTAACTGAGAACTATTCGTTTGTGCGTCTAAGCATGTATGTATATAAATAGTTTGTTCCACTGCTATAATTTATTTTTTATTGCATACTTTTAGGCTGGATTATTTGTTTTAGCCTGAAGGCCTACGTTGCTCTGGCTACAAACCTTTTATAACTTAGAATTAACTTCTACTTAATAATTATATAAATAAATAAATAAATTTGTTGGAAAAAATTGCGCTCTCCCTTATGAGAATTAAATAAAAATGCTTAAAAATCTGATTCAACAAGATATGATCCACCTAAAGATGCCCGCTAATGTTGAACAGTTCTTTGGGCTCCTTTTATGATATCTTCAGCTAATCAGGCTGGATATCATAAAAATATATGCATTTTTGATTATTTGCATCATAGAACTAAGCGACCGATACGCGGATCGCTTAGGGCCTGCGCCCTGGCCGGTCATAGACCGCGATGACGCCTGAAACGTCTACACTCATGTGACCTCAGAAGTCGTCTTATAATCTAAATCGCTATAATAGCTCGTGCTTCCTATCTATACATATTATGAGGAAATGTTTAAAGATGTATGAATCTCGCTGTCCTGTGCTCTCTCAGATGATCACGATTTTACATAATCTTGGTCTCAAACATTCTTAACTTTAAGAGTTTTGGTCTTCCATTCTAGAAAGGCAAACAATTTGTTGCTGAAATTAGTTAAAAAAAAGTAGTTTCAAGACTGCTCCAGGTCAAAAAATTTATAGGATTTCGTATTTTTCCCAGTAAAGGGGTCTACGCAGTTCGAAAAATTTCGCACGGAATGACAAAACATCATATAAAAAAAAAAAATCCCATTTGGGACTTTTTTTTTATATGACGTTTTAAACTTAAAGCAAACTTTTTATCGTAGAAAAGCAATAGAGCCACCATTTTGTAGATAATTTCAAATACTTTACCAAAATATGTTGTCAAAAATATCCGCGAAAACCTACCGGTTTTTAGATATTTGCAAATTATTCGAAAAACACAAAAAGCAATTTCCATATTTGAAATTTGAGCGGTCATTGTGATTGAACCAATTGATCTACGATCTGGATTTTTTATTTGATAGATAATTTTATTGGCAATAATTTCTATCAGAAAACCACGACTCTAAGTTTAATAGAAAAAAAAGATATCATGCAAAAACTGTACCAATTTATATTACCTGTGGCAGTACTACGACGCCCTCCCCCACAAAAGAAAACCTGATTTTAGACTTACAACAGTGTCCCAAACAATCACTAAAAGTCTAATCAACTAAGCTTTTTGTTCCAGTAGACACCGTTTACTGTACTACAAGATTCTCCGTACATATTTTAAGATAATTCTTATTTCAAGATTTTATTTTTTCGGTTTCCTCGCCAAGAATTAGCTACAAGCTCAGAAATCACATTGGAAAATTTTAGCAGTACTTTTAGGTATTTAGAACACGTAGTGTTAAAAAAAATTTTAGTTGGTTGAAAACGGTTCTCTTCATTGGATTTCTATTTAAAGGCCCATACGCAGTTCGAAATATTACGCACGGAATCGCAAAACTTCATATAAAAAAAAACCCCATTTGGGATTTTTTTTATATGACGTTTTGTCATTTCGTGCGAAAATGTGATGTAATTGGGTGTCAATTACAGTAAACAGTTACAGTAAAAGAATTCCCGTAAAATGGAGTCATAAGCCGTTCATTTTTCAATTCTACCATCTTTTACCCAAAAGCGCTAAAGAGAAATTAGAAGAACTTAAAGTTATCTTGTTACTAGCTGTGAATAGGCTTACCAGATGGTCAGAGTGAAAAAAGCGCACAATCCACAACCGACACTACCCATTCAGAAAAATCGCTAAGAAAGAAATTTGGATATCCCATTTGGGATTTTTTTTTATTTATGAAGTTTTGTCATTCCGCGCGAAATTTTTCGAACTGCGTATAGGCCTATACTATGATCCTCTTTTTTGGAAAGTATACTTGGTAAAAGATATGAAAATATTTATGACAAAAGTTGAGCGGTCGAGTCGAGGGAAAACAGTGAATATTTCTGCAAAAAAGCGAATATGTTACAGCATAAAAGCGAACACATGGTAACTCCTAGCTATGAAGCTACTTTCATTTAGAGAAGGACTGCAAACAACATGAAACTCCAGGCAGACGTAATACTGTACATGATTATTTCCCTTGACAAAAGCCATTTCTTATATTATGTATATGTATGTATGTATGTATGTACTACTATATACATACATGTTGTAGAGCTTAGACAAAAACCTTTTGTTTTTTAAGGCAAGAACTAGAGCATAACTTTACCTGGTTCTAAGGTTGGCAATCGCTGAAATAAAATCATGCTATATGAATGCAGTCTCCGCTCTTATTTCAATTTAAAGAGAGCAGAAATCTATTATAGGGTGGGGAATTGTGTACAAAAGAGGCACAGCAGAAGCAAAAAAAAAAAAAAAAAATATTATTCTATTGCATACATTAGTGCATGTACATGTATGAGTGTGTGTGTGTGTGTGTCTCTGTGTGTGTGTGTATTTGCCTCGTAGTGTTTATTCGGGTACGTGTAAATATGTTAATGAAATGATATAACAAGCAAAAGCCCGTAATAATTTATCATTTTCAATTACACAAAAGTATGATAATTGATTTGTTGCTAAAGACAACAAGTTTTCTAGTTATTATTTATTTGCACATAAAGGACTCGTAAATGGCTACGGTTTAGTAAGGATGATGATGATAGAAAAGAACTGCAGAACTGAAATGGGTTATAAAAAAAGACGTTAAGTCAATCACTCTAACTTTTTAAGTAGGAATTTCTAAAATTTTCCAGAGCAATAAAGAAGCATATGACGCACAGGGACGTTCTAGTTCGAATCTTATCTATAATTATTTTTGAGTGCAAATATCAGGTAACAGGTAATAATTAACGGCCAGTGTTAATTTCTGTCTAACGCGTTATCTGCATAATAGGCATATCAAGTAACAAACGTTCAGAAAGTAGACTAAGCCATTTAACCACCGGTTGCACATAAGCCAAACTGGCTGTCTTGAAGACAGCGTACAATTTGGCTAAGGTTGTTTAACGTCTTGTTAGCGCATGGGGATTAGTTTAATACCAGCAATATGAGGCGGCAACGTTTTAGAGTTCCAAACTCGTTTCTTTTCCTGAAGAAATTTTCTGTAGCTATGAGCAGTTTTTGTTTTTAGGCCCACACGCAGTTCGAAAAATTTCGCACGGAATGACGAAACTTCATATAAAAAAAAAGGTACCATTTGGGATATCCCATTGGAATAACGAAACTTCATACAAAAAATAAATCCCACTTGAGATTTCCCATTGGAATAACGAAACTTCATACAAAAAAAAAAAATCCCATTTGGGAATTTTTTTACTTTTTGTCATTCCAAAATTTCTTTTACTAAAATCTGAATTATATCCCTGTATTTGCAGTATATTTTGAAATTCTCAATATGCCAACGTTCTTGTCAGTTCTGTCCAGACTGTGTTGCGATTGAAATTTTTTTTCGAACTTTGTCGTAATCAGGCCAAAAATTTTCGCTGCTGCTATAAACTTCTAGCGAACAAATAATCGAATTGCTTTCAAATTTCGCATATCTGGTTTTTACGAAGAAAAGGGCGACACTATTTTCCGAAATACTTTCCAATCAAGGCCAATACGATTATTTGTTCGCCAGAAGTTTATATTGAATTCAAGCAAAGAGACGAACCACGCCTTTTTATCAAAAAACCCAAAAAGGAATTTGCCTGCAAAATTCGCATATCTGGTTTTTACGAAGAAAAATGCGACCATTTGTTGCGTATTTATTTGAGTTTCGGATCATCATTTTTGGAGTGGCTGTAAAAATATAGCTTGTTCGCAGGGCCGTAGAAGAATGCAGAAAATTTCCTCTCTATTTCAAACTTGCATGCTAATAAAATGACAAAACTTCATATAAAAAAAAAAATCCCATTTGAGATATTCCATTTGGGACTTTTTTTTTGTATGAAGTTTTGTCATTCCGCGCGAAATTTTTCGAACGGCGTATAGGCCTTTTAGCTTGAATCACGACAGTACGACAGTAATTTCACCGGGCCCCTGAAAAAACTCCGTGGCCGGGGGGAATCCCGCCCTTTTCCCCTCCCTTCGGGTCTGCTTGTTTGATTTGTATATTTTTGTGCTCCAAACTTCTCACTTGAAGATGCAGAATTTATTTCAAACTTGCACGCTAATAAATATTAAGCTTTAAGGCCCATACGCAAGGAAAAAATTCCGCACGAAATGTTAAAACTTCATATAAAAAAAATCCCGAAAAAGGGAAATGTCAAAACTTCATATAAAAAAAAATGCCAAAAAAGGGAAATTTTTTTTTATATAAAGTTTTGACATTTCGTGCGGAATTTTTGCATGCTGCATATGGGCCTTTAATCTCAGTAAAGAAAACAATTTTTTCAAACTTTTATTGAGCTTTGTGTTTTGTATTTAATCTGAGCGCACTTTATATAAAATAAACTTGATTTTACAAAAATTGCGCATAGGCGACACTAACTTAGAAAACTAAAGCTTTAAATTTAATATTTGCATGATAAAGTTGCAAAATTATTAAGCTTTAAAGCTAGACTTACTTCTACATAATTCAGTCAGTTTTATTGTTTATACCATAAAATAAATAAGTTATAAATAATAATTTATCAAGCATGTTAGAAACATAAATGTTTATTCCAGCAAGTAAGGGTATATTTATGCTTATTTTTTTCAATCACCGCCTTTTTCATGCGGGAGTTGGTCGCCCAGAGAAACATGTTATTGCATGCTTTCTAGAAATACATATGTACTCCATTATCTTTTACATAGGCAACAACAAGATAGATATGTATGTATACCCACCTAGAGAGAATATAACCATTGGAGGATAGGTCAAGATTGATTTGTTTTTAAAAGCTTTGGAGCAGCATTTCAACAGCCATTGCCCAAAATGCGTCAAAATAATAGTTTGCTAAAGTTTTTAGAAATAATTGAGCATATGGAGTTATAGCACTTGCACATGCAATATTATATCTGTATTTTAGAAATCTAGAAATCACGTGTTAACCATTTCAAACATAAAAGCCTAAAGAGTGAGCGCCACAAACTGTGTCAAATAATTCCAATATAATGTTTTACACGAAGATGTTATTCCAACCTAGAGATATTGCACTGCGCATGAGCAGGTGCAAATTGTGGGACTCTTTTTGCTGACAAAGAGTACAAATCACCGGAGTGTTAAACGCTTAAGAATATGTATATACATATATGTATATGTGTATATACGTAGTATAACCTACATTTTGACTAACGCGTATTTGTATTTATGTGTGCCATAGATATGTGTGTAGCATGTATGTTCGAGCGAGTTCTTATTACAAACATGCCAGCTCGGTAAATATCATACATAAAAGTTACCGGTATCTTGCTTGCAAATTTGCAAAGTCATTACGCTGAACATAAGTTTTTTTTTTTTTTTTGATAGACATACAAACATGCACATGCTCTTAACTACTACCATGTACTTTGTACATACATACATACGTGAAGTTATGAGGGACATAATAATTGGCTATTTCTTAGCATGAAATTTATGGCTAACATTTATTTTTACGTTTGAGATCGAGTAGTATATTTAGCCAAGGCTTGCTTGCTTCAGTGTAATGTCGTGTGTGACCTTTGCAATTCGCCTAAATTTGACTGGACTGCTAGAGTTTCGGTACGACTAGGGGCAGCTCTTAGAGTTTCCATGAAATGACTACTGAAATCTGGCAATTCTGGAAGATCTAATGTCAAGTGCGCTGAAAACCGTTTGTAGACTGAATTCTTGGAACTATCCTTCTTTATTTTTTTCTTATTTTCTTCATATTTTAGTTGCTGTTTAAGAAAAATCGAAGTTTTTATCATTTCTTGTATGCCTTGAAATATTTTTTCCGAGCTTTCTATGGATTTAAGTGCTCTGTCAAATAAAATATATGTAAAAGTTAAAAGAAGATACGTTTTGCAACTTGAAGCACTTACTGCACGCCATATTCCATATCATAGCAATGCCCTTGTAGGTTATTCTGCAGCTGGAGCACTTCCATTCGTTTGTCTATAATCGGGGGCAGCACTTTGCGAACATGCTCCTGCACTCGAAACAATGCTAGCGAAGGGTCATTTGCAAAAATATGTATGTTTTCGGATATTTTTTCAGAAGCTGTAAGAAAAGTAATTGCAGTATATAGCAGTTTTATTAAATAGAAGACAATAAACTTGCTGCGTGTGCTTCACTATTTACTTACATTTTTTTGTTTTAAAAGTTAAGTCCGATGCTTGGGACATATTTAGCTTTTGTTTGTTTATTTTATGATTATTTTGATGTTAGCTTTAAATGAATTGGCTGAAAATGTTGTTTTGTATATGTTTTATTATTTATTTGAGTAACATATGATTTTTTGAGCCTGCGTACAATATTTTTCTGCACTGCGTTGGTTCGCCATATTGTTGACGTCATAGTTGCACATAAAACGGAACCAGTGGTTCCAAAAGTGGTTCGATATACGCACTGTTACGTTTTTTTATTCAAATGCAAATTCTGCGCGGAAGAACGTTGATTTAAAAAAGTAAATTAATACTAAACTCAATTCCGAATTGTAAAGTATATTTACATTAAGAAACTGGCTGAAAAATTTATTGTTAGTTTTTAAATATTTAAAATGCAATTTTTTTGCAGATTAAATCATAAAAATACAGTCCAGATTATTTCCACTCGTTTTTGTACTAAAAGTTTGTTTTATCTGCTGAAAGCTGCTATTAAGCCTTTATTAAATTGTTGTTTTAGGATTAAAGCGTAAAAATACCAATAATATAATTTAATAAATAAAAGCATAATCCTTTATTTAGTTTTACTTTCCTTATAGTAAGTGATGGCACAGAAAATATTTAAAACTATTATTGCAATGAAAATGATTTTTGGTAATTTGTTGGCCCTGGTGATTGTTCAACGTTTAAAACGGAGGTTTCATCCTTCATTATTGTTTTTGTTGCTAAATATTAAAAAAATTGAATACCAATTTATATAAAGTTCCTATAAGCAATAAGCTTACCTGCAGAATTCCAAAATGCTACCGCATTGGCATCATACAGTTTAGCATTATCCTCAGGAACATTTTCAACTACAGACTCTAAAAAATTATATATGAAATAATTTTTTTTATAGAAAATATATAAATCGAAAGCTTACCTACGTTAATAAAGCTGTTGTAGCTATTTCCAGGCATAAAACTTCCATGTGGTGCATACATCTAAAAAATTCAATTTATTTATAACTAGCCAAAGTATAATTTTCTAAATGCAAAGAATTTTCAAATAAAGTATTTACTTACCGAGCAGCTATTTGCAAAATTAACTCTCGTGCTGCATGTGCTATAAGATGATACTGGCGGTGATCCAATCCATTGTGCGCTGCAAATATTTTTTTTTATTTTTAAGTGTATATTAAAATAAAAAATAATACATTATCATGTTATGCACCTGGGATTGAATCTATAAAACGTTTGACAAGGAAGCTGATTAATAGTTGACTGCGCTGGAAAAGTGTCACTCATTAACTTCGAGAACTGTCCAATCGATCGATATGGCCTTTTCATTCTACGTCTTCTGCGGTAATTCCCGTTCTCAAACATATCCTCATAGTGCGCATCTAACATCCAATAATTACCCTTACGTTCTCCTGCTCCCTCGCGTGGAACTTTTACAAAGCACTCATTTAAACTAAGATTATGACGTATTGAGTTTTGCCAGCCCTTTTTATTTTGTTCGAAATAGGGAAATTTTGATGTTATGAATGTATAAATTTCATTTAATGTTGCTCGCTTTAGGGGAGAGTTCTGGAAAAGTAAAAATAAATAGTATATATATGCTTCGTTGCCTTAAGGCCCCTACGCAGACACGAAAAATAAACAAAACTTCATATAAAAAAAAACGCTCACAAACGTTTGGTCACAAACTGTTCTTGCAGGTGGTATTTAGACCAGTGTTGCTCTTTTTTTCTGTTTTTTTTTAATGTCAGTAGCAAATCATAGATGGCGCACTCAGCAAAAACAGCTGTTCGGTTTTGGTGCCACAAACAAAACTTATGTGCAGCTAGTTATTTTGTACGAAATTTATGGCTGGTCGACAATATCGTTGCGGATCGTTGGGAAAGGATGCGAAAATAGCTGTAATAATAAAATAATAAAATTGTAACAAAAATGTGCGTTAAAAAACGTCTATGCAATTCGTCCACACTCAGCTCTGCGCATATTTAATGGCTTCACCAAAACATTCCGCCTTTTCCTGTGTATTGCTTCCTTTCGTCGCTTTTTTTCCTCATCCAACAACTCAATTGTCTTACATGTCATTATTATTGCATTGTTTACACACAATAGCAAAAGTAATAAACGTTGACGAATATTTGTGCTTTTATGTTTTATTTCGCGCCTTTTAAAAATTAGCTATTTGTAAACAAAAAGCAGCTGATTATCGATAATAATTCCGATAAAATGCACATTTTGTTACTAGAGACACACTGTTCCTTTTGTGACCAAAACAAGTTTGTCTTTTTGCTAGGTGGCTGTTTTCGTGTCTGCGTAGGGGCCTTTAATGGAAACAATAGTATTTCCTTTTTTTTACTTTCAAGGCATGAAAATCCTTGATAAGTTTTTAATTTGGAAAGCAAAAACTTTTTAACAATGTCTTCTTTGGGTCTTTAAAAACAAGGCTTTAGTTATTTTGCTGTATTAACCTGTATGGCCATAGCTATTAAAGCCACATAGCTGTACGGCGGCTTAGTGTTCTTGACGATATCCAAAGATGGTGAGCCTTGCCTAAAAATAAAGTTTATGTGTTAATACTTTTTGTTAATTATACATCTTCAAGAGATTGGAGGTCTTAAAATTTTTAATCGTTCTGGGGCTCTTAGCGCTTGTGATTCCTTGGCGTATTCTAAGAAATTTTTATTTTTCAACGCTGAATATTTTGAGAAACTTCAAGTTTGAGATTACACAATAAAAAAAGTGAAATTTTCAAAAAAAAAAAAAACGGAAAAAATAAAAAATATGCACAAAAGCGCCCTCTGGCGGCGCTCAAAATTAAAAATAGATCTCCAAAATCGATTCCTCGACCCCAAAAACCCCATATACACATTTGGCTAGAGAAAAAATAACGTTTTATGAATGCCTTAAAAAAAAACTGTATGAAAATTGTTTTTTAAATTTTTAAATTTACGATCAAAATAGAATTTTTTAAAAATTTGCTAAAAATTTCATATGAATGCATAAATAGCGTCCAAGCCGTAAATTTGACAAAAATATGTTCCAGATATAATGTATAGGTAATTAAATTATCTACAGTTTAGTAAAAAAAGTGGTCAAAATCGGTTTGGTTGAACCAGAGATATTTGCTTTTAAGTAGACATACTTTTTTTTTAGTTTCAAAAAGTGTTTTTTTCGGGATACCTCGAAATCCGTTCCTTGATAAAATGTTTGGACTTCATTTTCGGATTTAGCGTGCCATTTTACTACGGAAACGAGTAAAATATGTTGAGGAGACTTTTTGCTGTAAGCTAGTGTAATTTTTTTGCGGAAATTCGGGGCTTGATTATGTAATGATCATAGTAAATTTACGAGAATACTTTATAAATTGTTAAATGCAATAAAATAAATAAAAATAGTTAAAGTTGTATGTCAGAATTAATAGTTAAAGTAGTTGTTACATAGGCCCACAAAAAAAAGTGGTCTGAGCTTAACAAGTTTCATAGCCTCATGGATTTGGAGACGCTGAATCTGAGGCCGAGGACCATACTCTATTCTCGAGTTTTTGGGGTCGCTGAATCCAAATTCAAAGTACGTCAGGTTTCTGATATAACCTCAAAAACCGCCATGAAACGAGATATTTTCAAGTTAAGGCTCATATGCAGCATGCAAAAATTCCGCACGAAATGTCAAAATTCCTTTTTTGGGATATTTTTTTTTATATGAAGTCTTGACATTTCGTGCGGAATTTTTGCATGCTGCGTATGGGCCTTAAATCTCAGACAGTTTTTTGGGTCTTGGATTTAGAATCAGTGACCAAAAAAAAAAAAAAAACAAACAACATCGTCTAAAAGAAGCTCGAAAATTATTTTTGTGGGTGCGTTTGAAGGTTATCTCTGAACCCTGGAGCTTTCGGATCTCGTATTCGGATTAAGCGGCTCAAAATCCACTTTTTTTTATGTGGGTCTGTGTTATATTTCACTGTATTCGAAAAATTTGGGCTTGCAAATGGTAAATTGAGAATAAATTAAAACCATTTTTATTTGTTAAGGAAATTTCATGTTTCATGGAATGAATTCAAAAAGATGTTGACTTGCCCACGACTTAGTTTTAAACTTGAATTCTTATTAATTGCCAATCAGGTCAAATTAAAGAGTTTTAAATAATACCTTTAAAAGTTCGTTGGTAAAAAGCTTGCAATGTATGTAGATGCAGAAAATTTATTAAATTATTTAAAAAATTAAAGATTTTTTAAAAATTCCTTGGTAAAAAGCTTGCAATGAAATATGTATTCCGTATATTCACTTATTCCATCTGATATAGAACTATATATGATATAGTCAACCAATTTTTATCAAATTTGCTACAGTGCTTGGGAACTCTAAAAAACTTCTTAACGCCAAATCTGGTTACAATATCTTCACAAACAAACGAAGAAACAAAACGGATTTTGTACAAAAAAAAATGTTTCGACCGATCGATCCTATGGGAGCTATATGATATAGTCAACCGATTTTAATAAAATTTGGTACAGTGCTGGGGTTCTCTAAAAAACTTCCGATTGCCAAATTTGGAAATCGAATTATCCATCTAAAACTTTTGGTTTTTTTTCGAGGTCCTCTGAAACACCCCTATGGGAGCTTATAATGTAATCCCCATATCAAAAAAATAAAATAAACTTGTCTCCTATGGATTAATAAGGGATCTAATCTGAAAGTTTGGTTGCTCTAGCTCTTACCATCTCTGAGATCTAGGCGTTCATACGGACGGACGGACAGACGGACATGGGTATATCGACTTCTCTAGACACTCAGATCATACTTTAGGTAACTTTGGGGAGTCTCCGACGTCTCCTTTTGTACGTTACATACATTTTCGGCTTGCACAAACAGAATATACCCTTTGTACCATTCGGTACAGGGTATAAAAAGAATACACGGACTGATTTTTGCAAAGATATACATATAAACAAAAACGATTGTCATTTGACAAAAAATATGAAACTTGGTCAATTGTTAAATGGAAATCTGTGCTGTGGTCCGATAAGTCAAAATTTCACATTTTTGGATGTAATCGGGGCCAGTTCGTTGGTCGTCAAACAGATGAACGGCTCCAATTATCAAACACGGTGGAGATTGTGTTATGTTTTGGGGTTACTTTTGTATGATGGAGTTGCCCCACTCAAGAAAATTGATGGATAGCTCACAAAAGATTCATATTATAGAATTCTTCAACGACAATCTCTGTATTCTATCTGGAAATGATTTGGTAGGTCAAGGATTTATTTTTCAACACATCCGGTACTTCGTGATTGTGTACCGCCGATTTGAAAAGGAAACAAGACCACAATACCCCGACATTAGTGTTGGAGAAAAAATCGATGATCGAAGTTTAAAATATCTATATATCGATGTTGGCCAAAAGAGATGTGTTAAGTAGTGCTGCAGAAATATCTGTGTTGGCCAACATCGATATATAGATATTTTAAACTTTGATCATCGATGTTTTTTCCAGCACTACCCGAAATCAATTCTATAGAGCTCCTATGGGATGAGCTCGACCGTCGTATAAAAGATCTGCGACCATTTAGCCATCCTCATATATAGTAACATGTACCAAGAAAAATCAGATAAAGTAAATTGATTTCTTAAAAATGCTATTTTTGTAGGGATATCCATACTTCTTGGCCTGTATTGTACAAATCAAACATTATTATGATGAAAATATGCTGAAACTCTTTTTTATTTTACGATAAGTTAAGATGACATACTATATTTTTTATATTTACTTTTCTTTTTCGTGGTATAATTCCGGTTGGGCAGAAATATTCTCAGCAGATGTTTGCATTATTACTGTAGAGTGCATTATTTTAAATCACTTCTAAAAAAAAAAAAAAGTTTATACATAACTTTTTTTATTTAACTATTTAGTTAGTTTAAATTTTTGAAGAAAGTATGCTTTATACAAAAAATTATAGCGATAAATTAATTATTAAAAAAAATTTCCGACGGCTTTTCGTTTTGGTTATGGGATTTTTTTTTTTGAGAGTGATTTGAAAAATATAAATATTAAGTTTGTCGACGGTGAATAAAAACTATTAACAATCCGTTGGTTTCTTTCGGAATCTTTTACATTTTTAAAACACTTTCGGAAAACTGTCGGTTTTAGATAACAATCGGCTTAAGAATAAAGGTTTGTTTAAGAAATGTTTAATATCAACTAAAGGCCTATACGCAGTCCGAAAAATTTCGCGCAGAATGACAAAACTTCATATAAAAAAAAGTCCCATTTGGGATATCCCATTTGGTATTTTTTTTTATATGAATTTTTTTCATTCCTCGCGAAATATTTCGAACTATACGCCCTAAAATAAAAAAAAGATCCCGCGAAATTTTACGAACTGCGTATACCTCTTAAGCACGAAAAAATTTGAATAGTAATCGAAACACTGTAAAAAATCTAAAATAATTATATCGAATAAACCCTAAGTTATTCAAGTCGTTTTAATTATTATTAAGCGAAATTAAAATGTTTAAATATTTTTTAAATTATTTGCGGCTTATTTTAGATCTAGGTATGTTGTTGCTTATATTTTTTGTATAAATAAATTCCACAAAAAGACTACGGTCTTTTGGGATTTATATAAATTTTACGTTTGATGTAATTAACCGCACATGAAGAGTTTATATTTTTAAAAAAAAAAGTGATTGTTTAATAATACACAATTTTATAACATATATTTTTTTTACAGATTTTTTATTTAAAAAAAAAAAAAATTTATTGAAATATTTAAACTTTTTGATTAATATGCTTATAACCTTTTAAGCTTTTCATATTTGTTCACTTAATTTTTATTATTATTTTATTTTTTTTTTTTTTTATGATTTTTAAAAGGATTTAACCTTTTGCATGCACAAAATCTGAATTTATAAAAGTCCCGCCAAATACCGTGTAACAAACAAGACTGTATCTTTAAATAAAATAAAATTAAACAAAATCACAAATCTTTCAAGATTACAACGCGAATCCGATTAGAAACGCATTCGGCGCGCATCAACACCGACGGAGGTACTTCTCGAAAATACTTGCATGGTATAATTGGTTACATTAAAGTCATAGTAAATACGGGACGCCCTCGAGCAGTAATCACAGATGAAATATGCCAAACAGCATCCGAATGCATTAAACCAAAGTGTTAATACTTATGTATGTAAATAAACACATAAGCATAAATGCTAGCTAGGTATATGTACATACATATGTACTATATGCCCTTTTGCCAATACAGACTTATAAGCATGTTAGCAACCTATTCATTCATGAATGTACGAGACAGACGATCGAATGCAAGTTACTTGGGTTCTGCTCTTTCCAAAAACAGCGTCTAGAAGAGTAAGAAGTACGCTGAAGCGCTGCTGGAACGTGCCCGCCCAATCGCAAAATGGCTCTGTTCTCGGTTACCAATACAGCTACAGCATATTTGCGGGGCTTTTGCATCGATACAATCTAGATCTAGATCACTGGCATGGTTGGTGGAGGTGAGAGGGTCAAATGGGCTTATAAAATCAACTATGTATGTATATACGCGTACTCAGTAGCTACTAGTAGCTAGTATATGAGTATGTACTTATGTACTACAATATAAATGCAACTCTACTGCGCCTGCACTTATTATTTCAGACGTACATACGTAGTATATAGTACATATGTACGTATTATGTACTCGGGCAAATGCAACTAAAGCAAAATACAAAACACTGAAATAAAAAAAAAGAAACTAGAGTATTATGATTAAAAGCGATGATGCAGGCATATTGAAATCAAAAAGCAACAAAAACTGCCAACCAACTTTTTGCATATGTATATTTTTATTTTGAACAAGTGCAAAAGCTAAGGTCAAGAATATTCGACTACCAAATACACTTAAGGCACTCAACGAGATTTATGCCCATGACATTACTCAGCCCATTGTCTGCGCTCTTTTTGTTGTTTATCGACTTTGTAGCGAATTTCACGCTCTACAAACTCATATTTAAATTATGTTGGTCACTGGGAAAACTGTATCTCAAATATTTCAATTTTTTCTTTATGCTGCTTTTGTTTTCATACATTTTTTTTAAATAAAAAAACCCCGTTAACGAGTTATGTCTAGTGATGGGCAAAAAAATTCATTAGTCGATTAATGAATCATATGATTAATTGAAACCGAGCGATTATTAATTGCAATTAATCGAAGGGAAAGAAAAATAATCGAATAATCGAAGGGTTTTTCAATATTTTAACTAAACCGTGTAATTTTGTAGTATGTTAATAAGTAAATATGTAATACAAATGCCTTATAATAACAATAATAATGAATTAATAAATAAAAGTGCATATCAGTCAACCGGTTCCTCTTTTCAGTGGCAGTAGCACCTGCCTTTGAAAAGAGGCGCTCTGCTGGTACCGAAGTGCCTAAAATATAACAGTACCGACGATGTGAAAATGGCAAATTATCCATCAAAATCATTTCCACAATGGATTTGGTTAATTTGTGGTGCTTGGAGCCACCTGATGCGTAACTGTTCGCGTTTGAATATTGGGCTGTTTGCTCTGCATTGATTTTGCTTTTTGGTTTGTGCTTGCCACTTCTTTGTTTTCCTCATCACCATCAGAGTCTTCATTGCATATTATTGGTGCCTAATATTGTACAAGGAAAATTTTTAATGAATTTAATTGCAATTTAAACTTAAATACTTACTTTGAGGATTTCAGCATCTTTTGAGTGTTTTAGCCTAGTGTGCTGAAGCATGTTGGTAGTATTCCTGCACCATTTTATTCTTTTGTCACACAACCGGTACTGCACTTCCTTGTCCTTAATTTTGGAATAAAGTTTCCAAGCTTTGCTTTGAGTTAGAGCCATAGTTGGTAAAATGTTTTCAAAATTTTCTGTCCCAACTTTTATTTTGCGCGAAAAAATGTAGTGATAATTTTTCGATTATTTTAGCAGCTAATCGATTAATCGAACTCCATTTTTCGATACAATTAAATCGTTTATTAAAAGAAAATAATCGATTATTGTGTATCAAATGATTAATCGTCCCATCTTTTTAGAGAAAAACATGTCCAAATGCTCAGTTATCGATTACTCAATAAATAATCGGAATTAACTTTTTAAATAAAGCACATATGTAAAATGATCAAAATCTATTTAAAAGTGATACGCTAAGCTTATTGTTAAGGTTGTTTTTTTTTTTGAAATTAAATAATGTAAATAATTTTGAAATAATGCATCAGTAATTTTTTAATTATTTATTATCTCAACTTTCACCACAAAATTGATAATATACATATGTTGTTTAACTTGGAAAATTTGTAAAAACATTTACATTTATACACTTAGGGCCCGCCGATAGTCACTATCGGGACTCACTTGTCTCTAAACGATTCCGACTAAGTTAGATATTTTTCAATTTTTTAACGCTGTCGAATTTCCAGATAATTTTTTATTATGTTTATTTATTAATTTAATAGTAAAAATGTAGCTGAAAACTAAAGGTAAATTGGACAAAGCGCTGGCAATAAGATTGAAATTTTCAAGAAAAATATTTTTATTCACCTAATCTTTTAAAAATTTAGTTAGGGAATTCCCCTTTTGAATTTATTATTATAGCAGCTTAAGGGTTTTTGATCATTTTTAGTTTTTATTTTTTTGAATATATAAATATATGTTTAATAAATAACAATACAAATTATTTTTGACTGGAACCATTGAAGTAATCGACCAGCACTTGTTTTATTTTTGTCATTCATCATTTGATAATAATAATATTTGGCTAAATCGACTGATTTTTTCTAATACTCAACAATCGGCCATATTGAATAAATCCGAACCCATTTATATTATTCAATATAGAGTATTTAATATTCGCTCAGTTCGCCATTTATAGCATCAGTGCTACAAAACATAAAAGGCAAGGTTATTTTCCTACAAGTCTGACATGAATGCATGAATACGTTTGAATTTTTTATTTAGTATTATTATTAAATATAAAATACGTCTCAGGCAAGTATCGAATTTTAGTTTTATGTAGTTTCAAATCTTTGATAATTAAACAACTAAAAGCGTGACGATTTTCAATTACATATATTAGAATTGCAGCAAAATCGATTATTTTAAAATTTGATTGCAGATTTGTATTTTGGGTGAATAAAGAGCATAAATGCTTAATTAACAATTTCAAAGTTTTGCGTTAATTTCTTAAAAAATGTTACTTTCGCATTGGGAATAACCAATCCAATTATAAAGACAATACAAATCTTTTTGTATTCTAAATAATGAAAGATTGGTATTGAATAAAAATAATGGCCAAAGCATATGCAGTACATTTTTTATTAATATCTACGCCATATAAGTTTGTATAATTAGGATTTTTGAATAAAACAAACCCTCAGCTAACTTCTTCGGAAATTGCAAGAGCAATACAACTCAATCTTTTACAAAACGTGCTTCCAGCCACAAACCGAAATAAAACGAACACTATTTACATACATACATGTACATATGTTTGTATCAACAATCTACAGACGAATGCATTTGTATGTTTGTACTAGTATGTATGCCAAACATTCAGACACACGTCTAGTGTGCAATGTAATACGAACTTATTGCTAGAGTATTTTACAGTATTCAGGATGTGAACAAGTGGAATATAAAAAAATGCCGCATTATAAATAATGATAAACTAAGGTACTAAATATTATTTTTCAAAAATAGTATAAAATTATAAAAATATGTTCAAAATGTTTGCAAATTTGTTTGAATGAAACCTGAACCTTGAGAACATAAATTATACATATATAATACTTCCTTTACATATACATATTTATAAAAATTTAACTTAATTTTAATACTTCAAATTGGATATTTTCAAAAGATTTTATGTAAAAACTAATTTTTTCAAAGAGTTACGATTTGTTGTGCACATTCCTTAAATAAATAACGATAATTTTATTGTATTAAACGTTTATTTTTTAAACAAATAAAATCGATACATAGCTTTGCCATTCACCATGAACGTTTGAATATATCGAGCAGCGTACGAACTAGTTCATAAGTTCCAACACCAGTTCAATTCGGAACTAATAACAACATATGTTGTCAAAAAAAATTCTGCACAAAAATCGTTTGCTTAAGCAGCAGTTAAATTGTATAAAATGAAATCAGAAAAGTTAAAAAGAAACTTTTGGCTTTCCGCCGAAATAGAATGTATGCTCAATTTAATAAAAGAATTCAAAGCGGAACAAAGCTGCGCTCCGTCGTCTACAACGCAAACTACATTTACGCAAATTGCTAAGAAAATGAAAAAGCGAGGATTGCCAAATAAATCGCCGACACAAATACGCAGAAAATGGTTTCAAATGAAGTCGGCATATTTATGTTTCAAAAAGGGCAATGTCGAACGTTTATTTCTCATACCGGAAAAATTCCGCAGCGCTATTGCACAACTTGTGGATAATATGGATAAAGTGCCGCCTGGCTTGTCAGGTCCCTCTACCTTAGGTGGACCCATGCATAAGCCACAGTCTACGTTAAGCGCAACTATTAATAAAGCACCTTCTACTTTAGCTACACCTATACAAAAGAAACCAGCTAAATTAGCTGCACCAATTCATAAGCTACCCTCAACCTTGGCTGCTCCTTATCATAAGACAAAAGCAAGCAGTATGTTGCAAAAGACAAAAATAATTTAAAATATGTTAAATAAATTTATTTTATTACATTACAGCCCTTACAAAAACACCAGCAAAACATTGCACTCAACTGGATAAATTTATGGCCAAAATAGAACAAAATAATAGCCTGTTGAATCAACGAATATAAAAAGTTACAAGAGTCGTTGTTTCAATATGAAAAAAATTTTCAAACTGCTCGAGATTATAATATACTTAAGTTCATATCTTAGTATTTAAGTTATCCATACGAGTAAAGAGAAAACATCTTATTGGAACACAACAGAAAGCAGGGATACACATACTTTAAACTCTTTTGAAGCTTAAAAAACAATCTTATAAGCTATAAACATTCCAAATTCAGTAAATGCCACTGAAGTATCAGAAAACGCAAAGGGATTATAAAATAAATATTGCATATTCTGTCAATATGTCACGTTAATATAAAAATAGCATAATCTTTTTTATTGCAACTTATGTTTAATATTAGCTATGAAAAGATTTTGTTAACAATTTTTAGTTAATGTACCTATATTACATACTTTAGCCTAAAAGTTACATTATTTACAAACATGTTCAGTTTAGTAATTGTATAAACATCATACATACGTGCACATACATATATATAAAGTAAGCTTTTCTTTTTATTAAATAAAACTGTCATATGGCAATTGAATGCAATCAGCTGTTTATCAGCTGCTTAGCTTGCACTCTTTGTTACCTACGATAGGCATTCTTAGTTTAAAGACTACGTGTGCAACAAATACAACTTAAGCTATTTGTGAACTTTGTGCAAGCAGGCCGGACAACTCTTAGACGGAATTGTCTAAAGGTTTTGGTTACCCAACACTCTCGAAACCATTTGCGGCACATCAGCATGCTCTTTGGGTTGAAATTATATCTTAAGCCCCGACGAGTTGATTACAAGTAACTTGCATTGGACTCAGTCGGTACAGTGCAGCACACTTGCACACGTTGCTCTTTATATACTATGCTGTATATGTTGCCAAATACATATATGTATTATACCTCTCTAAAACAAAACTGGATTTCAGCAACTATTACAACTTTTCGTATCTCTCTTATCAGCCGCAACAAATCTTAAGTCTTTAATTTACATATACATATTATATTAGATAAAGCAGTGTATTTGAAAGTCAATTCAGTTCGTTTTTTTTTTCTAGCTAGCTTGTTTGTTTACGTTGCTTTTAGAGCAACAGAGAAATTTGCAGTATGTTAAGGTAAGTAATAATTGATATTTAATTTATTTATTTAATTTAAAAACAAAATAATTATTAAAGAAACACGTCTAGAAACTTGTGTGCAATTGGAAAATCTTTTCGAACTTATTCGGCTGATAGTAAATACAAAAAGATACTGACCGAGTGCAGCGCTTTTGGAAAAAATGTTTTGGCACCTGCTGCTTCTGAGATTGATAAACAACAATGTTTTCCCCACCAACATATCGAGCAATTGGGTAAATTGGGTGTTATGGGCATAACCGTGCCCAAGGAATATGGAGGAGCGGGTCTAGATATTATGGCCGCTTCTTTGGCTGTTGAGGAACTCTCACGCGCCTGCGCTGCTACAGGTGGCATTGTATCTATACATAATATACTATATGCAGATTTCGTAGCTAGTCATGGTACAGTCGAACAAAAGGAGCTCTACTTAAGGCCTTATGTAATGGGCACACCTGGCGCGTTTGCATTAAGTGAAGCTGGTAGTATTTAAACAAGCACAAAATATGATAAGATCTGAACTAACTTGTTTATATCTATAGAGGCGGGTTCGGACGTTGCAAATCTATCAACTACGGCTAAAGAAAATGGCGATTTTTATGTTCTAAATGGCACCAAGTCTTGGGTCACGTCCGCTAAGGAGGCTGATATGGCCATTATATTTGCAAATATTGATGAATCTATGAATCGCAAGGGAATTACAGGTGAGAGTGTGACAAAAGTACTAAAAATTAGACTAAAAGTAAGGTAAACAAGTCCATAGGGTGATCGCCAGTGTTTGAGTCAGATATACGAGGAGCTTTTCAAAAATTTTACCATATTTTAGGGACCCACTAAACTTAAGCCGATTCAAGGAAAATTCTATATCAATCAGTTTTTGACTTCAACGATTCATAAGGCCCCTACGCAGACACGAAAACAGCCACCTAGCAAAAAGACAGACTTGTTTTGGTCACAAAAGGAACAGTGTGTCTCTAGTATCAAAATGTGCATTTTATCGGAATTATTATCGATAATCTGCTGCTTTTTGTTTACAAATAGCTAATTTTTAAAAGGCGCGAAATAAAACAAAAACATGAATAGTCATCAACTTATGCTATTGTGTGTAAACAATGCAATAATAATGACATGCATTGCAATTGAGTTGTTGGATGAGGGGAAAAAGCTACGAAAGGAAGCAATACACAGGAAAATGCGGAATGTTTGGGTGAACCTATTAAATATGCGCAGAGCTGAGTGTGGACGAATTGCATAGACGTATTTTAACGCACATTTTTGTTACAATTGAATTATTTTATTATTATAGCTATTTTCCCTTCTTTTCCCAACGATCCGCAACGATTTTGTCGACCAGCCATAAATTTCTTGTACAAAATAACTAGCTGCACATAAGTTTTGTTTGTGGCGCCGAAACCGAACAGCTGTTTTTGCTCAGTGCGCCATCTATGGCTTGCTACTGACATTAAAAAAACAAAAAAACGAGCAACACTGGTCTAAATACCACCTGCAAGAACAGTTTGTGACCAAACGTTTGTGAACGTTTTTTTATATGAAGTTTTGTTTATTTTTCGTGTCTGCGTAGGGGCCTTTAAAAATCAATCAGATACTCTTGTGCTTTGCAAAGAACTCTTGTAAATTTTAAAGTAAACAGTAATTTTGAAATAATTAGTTAACTAGCAAAGTTTGAACTCATTGTGACATGGACAGCTTTACAAAAAGCCAAACTTTTAGGCGTTTCTCAGCAGAATTCAAATTGAACTATGCTACTGATCGCCATGTTGAACCATGGTGGAATAATATAAGGTGGTGTCGTTAGTAAAAGCTATCCCTTATTGTATATAGCGTGTGAGTGCGAGTGCGAGGTCAAAAGCTTTTCTGTTAGGAAAGCTCTCTTAGCATTGCTTCCTGAATGTGAATGAGATAGATATATATTTTGTTAATGTTTGCAAATAAATAACGAAGAACAATTCAGATATGTTTCATAGTTAATATAATAATTAATTTAACTATAGTCTAATTTTAAAAAATTTAGTATTGCCCATAATTTTTTGCTTTTGTATTCAAAGTTTTGTGTTCAGAAAACAAAACATACATTGCTAAAAATGTCGTCCGCAACCAAACTTACTCGTTCACAGCAAGTTTTCCACCGACGATAAGGGCTCTAAACGAGAGAGTGAGCGTTCGCACGACATCACCTTATTATTCCACCATGTGTTGGACCCCTTGCTAGGCATGGCAATGAAAAAAGTTTATATTATATTAAACTTTATTCTTATCTTTTAGCTTTTTTGGTTCCACTAAAAGAAGAGGGTGTGCATTTGAGCGAGCCAGACAGAAAACTCGGAATAAGAGCATTATCTACATGTGATGTGATTTTAAAAGATGTCAAAATACCTAAAACGATGATTATCGGCGAAAAAGGAAATGGTTTTAAGCTGGCCATGCATCAGCTTAACAAGGCCCGAATAGGTATTGCATCACAAGCTCTGGGTATTTCGCAAGCTGCATTGGACACTGCTTTGGAGTATGCCTTTTGTAGACATACCTTTGGAAAGCCCATTTTTGAAAATCAAGCAGTTAAAGTGCGATTAGCGCAAATGGCTGCTAAAATTGAGGCATCCAGATTGTTGGTACGAAAAGCAGCGGATCGTTGTATACGTAACAAGTGTATTATTAAGAATAGCGCCATTGCCAAGCTGGTTGCCAGCGAAACAGCCATTTTCAGCTCTCATCAATGCATACAAATACTTGGAGCTAAAGGCTATACAGATGGTACTCCAGCGGAGCGTTATTATCGTGATGCTAGAGTTACAGAAATCTATGGGGGTGTATCGGATATTCAAATGCTTATAATTGCTGAACAACTAGCGAAACTAGTTAAGAACTGAAGGACCAGTCTGCATTTTTCACGGTGGCGGTTAGTTTTTAATAAGAATTTCATAATGTGTAAATGTAACATATATGTTAGTTGTATGGAACTTGTTATAGTGTATTTCGTTTAATTATGCATAACAAGTAGCTTAATTTCAGGTTTGGAAGTATAATAAATGGAATTTGAATTGAAACATTTCAGGCATTATCTTTAGGTGATTTAATGATGCACTTTAGCCTGAGCTCGTTTTATCAGAAAGTTGACATTTTTTGAAAAAAAAACAAGCGCGCGGAAAAGGATGCAGAGAGAACAAATAGTTAGGGTATTCACAGTTGAGTTGAGTAGTAAAAGATGATGAGATGTAAAAAGCTCTTAATATATAGGGTGGTTCATCTGTTGGTTTGCTTGTTAATTGCATTTTATTCGTATATGTATTTTCAAAAAAATATTGAGCAAATAGATATAGCTTCTAAATGCAAGTTTGAAACTACTCCTTTATGTATGAAAAATAATTTCGCCCAAATGGCCGCCGCAACTGTCTCTACAGGCCCGAATGCGAACATTGCAGTATTCGATGACTTTTTTTTTTGACGAAAACTCATGTAGCTGTTGTCCCATCTATTGATATTGGTTCGTGGGTTTTAGTTGTTGCGTCATTTGAACCTTGTAAGCGTGTAAATTCAGATCCGCATACAAAATTCGACGCAATGTGGTCCTAACGAACGATAACACGTCGACACTAGCCTCAGCTATGTTTTTTTCACAGAACGACCGTTTTCATAGTACGCCTTTTTGGCGTTGTTCGGTTGTTAAAGAATCCATGACTAAAATTGAGTAGTTTTGAACTTGGCATACTATTGGGTCGTTCACTAAGTAATTTCGTTTGATGACAACAGCTGATCTTATTGAATTTTTTCGGAGCCAACTTCACACCTAACCGCTTTACCTTTATATATTTAAATAGCTGATATAGTAAGGCTTTTTTGAAAAAAAATTTTGTTAAATTTTTTGGAATAGTTTTTGTTTGGTGCCCTATCGAAGATAGAAGATCGGAAACAGCATTTTCGGCATATTTTACTGTTTTACTATCAAAAGGGTAAAAATTCAGCTCATGCAAGGCGAAAATTATGTGATGCGTACGGAGAAGATGTGTTGACCGAACTCCAATGCCAAAATTGGTTTGCAAAATTTCGTTCCGGCAATTTCAATCTTGAGGATGCACCACGTCCTGGAAGGCCTCTTGAAGCCGATGTGGATAAAATAAAGTCGTTGGTCAATGCAAATCGTCCAATAACAACTCGAGAGATTGCTGAAAGATTAAATTTGTCTAACGCAACCGTTCACAAGCACATGAAACGTCTAGGATTAATTTCGAAGCTTGACATATGGGTTCCTCATGTTCTTACAGAACGAAATTTGCTTCGTCGCATTAACGACTGTGATTTGCTTATCAAACGTCAAAGAAGTGATCCATTTTTGAAGCGCATTGTTACTGGCGACGAAAAGTGGGTTGCTTACAAGAATGTAAAGCGCAAGAGATCATGGTCTAAAAAGGATGAACCAGCTCAAACCACTTCGAAGGCCGATAGTCACCAAAAAAAGGTTATGTTGTCTGTTTGGTGGGATTTCAAAGGGATCACTCAAACAGAAGAGACCAGAATTGATTAATAGAAAAGGTGTAGTGTTCCACCAGAATAATGCGAGACCTCATACAAGTTTGATGACCCGCCAAAAGCTTTTGCAGCTCGAATGGGATGTGCTACCACACCCACCATATTCCATATTCTCCAGACTTGGCACCTTCGGACTATCACTTGTTCCGGTCTATGCAAAATTTTTTAGATGGGAGAACATTCACCTCAAATCAGGACGTCGAAAACCACTTTGACCAGTTTTTTGCCTGCAAGGATCAAAAATTGTATGAGCGTGGAATCAATCTCTTGCCCGAAAGATGGCAAAAGGTATTAGATCAAAATGGAAAATATATGATTTCATAAAATGTTTTACACAATACAAAAAATCGTGTTTACATTGCACTAAAAAAAACGAAATTACTTAGTGAACGACCCAATATATCGAAGAGTATAGGTTTTTAACAACAAAACCCACAGATAGCCCACCCTACATCTAGTTTTAATAAAAATGGCACTGCCCTGAGAGCTAATGTTCTTTCTAGAAAAATGATGTTAAACACTATAGTGTGTATAGTTTTTCAATAATGTCATTTTGAAACGCTGAAACATATTCCAGACGTACATTAATAACAAACACTTATCGGCACTCCTCGACACTACGCGACACCCCTTAAGTCTGTGTTCTATTACTCACTGTTGCCCTAGCTTGCTGTCTAAAGACTATTCTTTTTATTTTTAAATAAAATTAATTTTATGTTTGTATTTTAACTAAAAGGAATATCTAGGCTATACCCTAAAATATTAAGAAAAAAAAATGATGGCTTACATTAATATCGGGCGTGGACGACTTTTGGATACCCTGTATGAACACACTGCAATCAAATCTGGTATATTGCTTCAGAACTTTAAAAGATATATATTGCCGAATTTTGTTACGAAAACAGAAGAATTTTGCACCAAACACGTTTTTTCGAACGATCGTTCCAGTGGGGGATATATAATATAGTCAAATTTGGTACAGTGTTTGGGAACTTCAAAAAACTTTCAAAAGCCAAAGTTGGTTACGATATCTTTATAAACACAGGAAATATCCATTGAAAACTTTTGGTTTTTTTTTTCGAAATCCGGTGAAACACCCCTATGGGAGCTATATGATACTAATGAACCCGGCGGCGAAAATCGCCAGATAATGCATTGCATAATATACAAATTGCTTTTCAGAAAATAATACTATAATGAAAAGTGTAAAATTAATAAATTTCGTTTAGCCGAAGGCCTGAGTAGCCAGTGCTATTTTCTTTTTTATGTTAATTATTAGTTTATAACTTTAATTATCATTATAAATAAATAAATAAATAAATTTCGTTATAAACAATATTTGAAGTTGTGAAACCTTCATTCTGTGGAAGGACTCTTTGGTTTGGTGATTTTTCTATAAATACTCTTACTCCAGTAAAGGAGCGGGCTCGGCTCAATGCCACATAGAGCTGACCATGAACAAATACCGGATTCTCCACATTTTGCACAAACATCCAAGTCGATGCATCTCTGGCTTGTGATTACTCATTGCAATTTTATATGGTGAAAACCGTGAAATCCGGGGAGTTCGCATATAATTTCTCCGATTTTCGCGAGTTAAGCTGTTAGAAATGTTTGTTCGGGTTCTTCTAGGCATAGTTACAAATTATTTTTTCACCACTAATTATTATGCAGTTGACAGATAGTGAAAATTTAACAATAGAGAGGAGCGATATCATGATTGTAGATAAAGCAAGAACGATTTTTAATCGAATTTCATATAGAGCACATAGAGGTTCTCACACACCGGCCAGCATGCAGCTGCAAGCAAAATGTGTATTATAATGTGTTTAATAAAAAAGGAAGCCTAATTACATACATATCTGCGCGTGAATAGCTTTCGATTGATACCTCATCTTTGATTGAAATTTTATTTTAGCGATATCCACCAAAATATAGATTTAATCGAAAATATAATACCTTATTGCACATCTAGGTGTAAATAGCTTTCGATTGATACCTTATTTGTTGAAATCGCGCGATCTGTCTAGGAGCCTTTGATGTCACAAAAAACGGCCTTGTGTAATATATATATAGATAAACCCGATATCAAAAAAATATGTCTCCCCTGACATAATTAGGCATCTAATCTGGGTATTGATGCTCTAGCTTTTACCAGACAGACGGACATGGATATAGCGACTTCTCTAGTCACTCTGATCATACTTTAGGTAACTTTGGGTGGTCTCCAATGTCTCCTTCTATATGTTGCATACATTTTCGATTGTCGACGGGCTTAATAATTTTGTGTTTTTGAATACTTCAATATGAATTGATTTTCAATATTTTCGTTTATAGATTGACTACCAGCAATAAGAATAAATGTAACTCAAAGTAGAAATGATGGCCTAATTATGTTCCACTGAATAATACAAACAAAAGATATGCCATAAAAATGTAACGAGGTGCAAAACTTCAACTTTTTGATTTTAAGTTGATGATACAAATCCCAATTCTGCAAATTGGAGCAAACTAATAATGCATTCGTTGTAAAACAATTTCTGGCAGGATGATGAATATAAAATCCAAAAAGCCATCTAAACTTTCCATAAGCAATAGGAGCACTCAATCAACCATAGAAGAGTCGCGTCGTTAAGTCGAATCCAAGTTTTTACGACTGCCAATATAAACTTCAAATTATTTGATCTTCTATATATAGTCGTCTGTTTTTTATAGAATGACATAAATATCTTTTGAATGCTTCATTAATAATTTTCCACTATCATTTATCAAGATTTCCATATACTCGCAGCACATGCGTAACTATAGCAGTCCAAAGGAAACCTACTAGGAGCCTACTAGTCAGTATGGAGCATGTATCATTGGTTGGCCCCTACAAAAGCCACCTAGTATATACATATGTAACTGCTTATGTAAATAGGTATATACAGCTGCGAGTGTGTCGAGCTTATATACAAACTCTTACATATACACACACTATAAACGTATAAATTTTGCCCGAAAGCAAATCGAGAACACATTTTATAAAAATATAATTACAATTTTAATAGCCGCCAATCAATCCGCAGTCTGTTGTGCAGTATGAAAATAAGGTAGTTGCTAAACCTGCCCATTTGGTCGTCCGGTGGCTGGTTTATTACGCAGTCATTGAATAGCAGGTTCAAGCGGAAGCTGCCGTTGATTAAGAGCACCAGCGGACGACGATCGTACGCGTACGATCGTTGGTTGGTTCGTTCGTTCGTTCATTCGACCACGCCAAATGTTCAACATTCAACAACTACCTGTCGGTCGGTCCAGGCAGAGTAACAGCAGCAGCTCCAGCCCCAGCAGTAGCAGCAGCAGGCAGACGGGAGGATCCGGGCTCGCATGTCTGTATAAACGAGCGTTCTGATAGCCGATGAGTATGAGCATATGTACACTGAGAAAAAAAATCGATATACATTTTGTGGTTCTCTTGAACAAATTTCGGAAAAAAAGTTAATGTTAATAGTATCTTCCATACAACTGTTGCAAATGTGATTTGTGCAGCTGCTTACCAGATGGGCACCACTCTAGAATCTCGATGTTCTCGACAAGAACCATAGCTTGGGAGCTCTAGTGCTGGTATGGTATGGTACTATACTTACCCTGCAGTTCGGTCGTTTAAGCCTGAAAAATTCAGTCTTGAATTCAGGCATGAAAAGGAAGCGAATGCTCATGGCTTTGTAAGAGAAACAAGGACAAATATAAAATTTTGCTTTCTATGTCTTTCTTTTGACAGACAATTAAAGCAAAAAAGAATAAGCAAGGAAAAATAAGAAAAGTCAATTTTATTTTGTTACTTGACTTTACATTAGTATTGGTGTTTGCGTTTGTATGCGTAGCTTTTTCTGACGTTTTTTTTATTACACAAAGAAAATTAGCTGTGAAAATTGTAATTTCTAGGTAAGTATTTATATAATATTATTATATTAATTTTTTTTTTTTTCTTTATAAAATTAAAACAAGGCAAAAAAATTAATTGAGGGCGCCAACAGTGACGAAAGGATTTAAGCAATTTTATACCTCTTGACATGGTAGTTAAAAAAATACTGGTGTTGTAATATATAATAAAAAGTTTTTGATTTTAGAATCAATACCAGTTACAGTGGACTCTGGCCCAGCGGAATCACAGCTGCGTAATACAATGACGTTCCACAAATATCTCAATTTTAGGGCTGCACCCAAGCCACTGTAATTTATAATATTACATTAAAATTGATAATAAAATTTTGTTAAAAAAATGTATTAAGAAAATTTGTTCTATTAATTACTCATCTATGATTTCAGACCTCACTTTTAAAAACGAATCAGCACTGAATTCATGCCCAATTCTTAAAAAATTTCACCTGTGATTTCAGGCATGACATTTCAAAGTCAATCAGCACTGAATTCATAGCTGATTGTTACGGCTAAGGTTCAGGCCTGAACGCCTAGGACATGCATGTGTTAAATTCAGTGACAAATGAATGCGTAGGTTCATGGCTGGTAATGAAAATTCAGGCATGATTTCATGACTAATTCAGGCCTGAACCGAACTGAAGGGATGAAACAAACACCAGAGCAAGATGGGCATCACGGATTTCAAAACATACTTACACACAACTCTTGAAACTCGATGTTCAATGTCACCCGACTAGAATCACAGCGGGGCGGCTTTAGTGCTGATATGGAACACCACACTTAGAGTAGGTATCCAAAGAAAAAGTAGTCTTTGAGGTTCGTGAAACAGTGCTTCGTTATGCATACTATAGGAGCACTTATGCTCTCAGGCTTAATCTTATGAGCTCGCTTTTCCTCGATATCATTGCCTCAATAATTTATCATTAAAAGTAGTGAAGATCTGTTAGTTAGTGTTACACAGACAATAACTAATTGGTATATCTTCACCGATATCACGATACATGCAAAGGCGGTGTTATCGATATACGGAAATGGTAACAACAAGAAGAAGAATGATTGTCGTGTGTGCACTTGTAAGCCAAATGACTTATCTTTATTAAATTTGTAAAATTAAGACAATTAAATATATTATTAATGTTGAAAAACACAACAGTTAGCAAACAAGAAGCCATAATATATATAACATTTTTTTTTTTATTTCACTATGGGCACACAACTACTGGGTGTTGACGAACATAACCTAACATTAAAACTTAAACTAGTTGTGACTTATAAAATCAACAAATGTAAAAATCACAATAATTTTTATGTTATGGTCTAAATCTATTGAAATTTGTATTTAATTATATAAAAGAAAAAAATTTGTTTAAAATTCTATGTTGTTTAATTTGCAATTATTTAAAAATTTATCGAACCTTAAATAACATACCATTAAAAGTCAACTTAAACTGGTTGTGAATTATAAAACCAGCAAAAATAAAAATTCTCATAAATTGATTTTTGTATCTTTTTAAATTTTAATGCAATCTTTATAATTTTTGCAGCAGACTTCTTTTTTAAGTAACAAGCTGTGGTTGACTAATTTAAAATTAATTGTTTTAAAACGAAGCTAAGAACGCTCGGGCTTAGTAATTTCTCTGCGTGTAGCTATGCTTGTGTAAGTATATGGCAGTGTATGATGCGGCTGTTCCTCTCAGCAAGACAGGTTGCCACTCGCAGATGCAGAAGCTGTAGTTGAAGCTAAAGCTGAAGCAGAAGCAGCAGCAGAAGCCGACGCAAGGTGGAGAAGTGTGCTTGACTTGCCGACTACCACGCTCTGGGCATAATTTAAGACTTTTATTTTTTAACATTACAGAATCTCGTAAGTTGATTGCGTTTTATCTCGGATGCAGGTAGATCGTTCTCAAATTCGAATATGGAAGCCAGCCAGCCAGCCGGCAGCAGCGGCAGCAGCAGAAAATCTGAAGTAGCTGTTTCCACTGAAGGTTGTCCGCAGCCAACAAATTCTATATTTTCGCCGCAGGGGACGCAATTTGTAGCAAGCTTGAAACAGGCAGAAAACGAGCCAAGAAGCTAAGGCTAAACATTGGCACAATATTTATTTTTCTGACGCAGGGAGTGGTCCTGCCCTCCGCACCCTACACCCCAGCTCATACAAGTTTAGCTTCTGTTTTTAAGTATTTACAGCATTTCGCGCTGAAATTAGACTGAAACATATTTAAGCAAATGCATGTGTATACACTGTACAGTGAAGCCATATATCAAAATCAGCAACTGGTACACCTTAACTTAATATAAAATGCCTGAATTCATTCATACATACATACAGACAGACATACGAAGAGCAAAGCCCAATAAGGCTGAACCGCATCGCAAAGTAATTAAATTTGATTTCAAGCTTCCGGAGGCTAAAATATTTATTCAAGATTCTTTAATATTAAACAGTAGCTTAAGCAGAACGGACGTCAGATAGCACGCTACGTAGAGGTACGCCATCCAGTCGCACTATGGTATCAACAACCAACAGCAATGATGATGACGCTGACGATGAGATGATCATCCTCTTCATCTGCTACATCGCCAACAAAATGTGGGGAATTGTTTTGAAGTTATCAAGCATTGAGCGTGAAGTTCGGTGCCAAGCGAGCTTGGAAGCACTGCACCACGTACACAGTAGCGCAGTACTTTTAATTTTATGGTTGCAAACGTGTTATTACCTTGAGTCAAGAACGGAAACGGTCATCTTTAAGAATTCTAAGGACGAGATCGTTTGGACGTCACTCGCGTAAATATCGTACATACATACCCATGCATCCATCCATACATAGACGACATGCTTTTAGGTGTAGTAGCTTTTGTTACTGCAACACCTTTCATTTGCGAACAAATTATTGCGAGTAGTTTGTGTATGCTGGTGCTTCCCATGTATAGTGTATAGGTAGTATTTTCCTTTTACTTGTTTTAAGAAATGGGATTGCTTCCTACTCAAGTGGCATTAGTGGACGTCACTTTATTTTTTCCTGTTCGGGAACCGATTAGTTGCACAGCATCTCTTCGAGGCGTGTGCATAATTTACACAAAAAATAAAATATATACCATGGGTATATAAAGCATTTTTAATTAATCGAAACCCAAGGCGCCTTTGATTACGAGAAAGGCAGAAAAAAGAGAAGTATGGAAATTTAGCAATATCCTGAAGTTACTCCATATTTAACTAGAATTTTTAAGCCAAAACCCATATAACAGTTTGGCTTTGAAATCAAAAATTTCAGAAATGAAAAAAATTGTAATGGATCACTTTTCAAATCGATCTACAGACAACCGTTTTTGAGATAGAGTTTGGAATGCAAGCAGTGCTTAGGCATGGAAATGCCTTATCGTCGGCTTTGCGCTCTTAACGCTATATCTCGTAAAGGGTCAATCGTAAAAGCTAAAGGCCCATACGCAGCATGCAATAATTCCGCACGAAATGTCAAAACTTCATATAAAAGAAAAATTCCCTTTTTTGGGAATTTTTCTTTTATATGAAGTTTTGACATTTCGTGTGGAATTTTTGCATGCTGCGTATGGGCCTTAAAATTGTAAGCCGATTTTAGAGTAAATTTCGCTTTCTACAATTTTTTGAGCATTCTTCAAATCGTTGAAGCATGGGAAAGTATTTGTTTTTATATTTTTTATTTTTGTAAGTTTACGAACCTTTAATATCTTGAAACAAGATCATGATATTCATTGTTACTTTAAAAATTTATCCTAAAATGTCCAAAACGAAGATTCATAGCAAGTTTAAAGTTATTGCCTTTCCATTCGGAAGAGTTATGCTTATAAAATAAGCGTAATTGGGGAAGAGAATTGTAGGAAGCGAACATTTTTTTCGTATCGAATTTACGAACTTGGAATGTGGCCGTCCTGATCACTTTTAAACTACAAAAATAACACTAGCTTACACGAAAAATGAACCTTCCTAAAAAAAGTGTTTTTTAGGGTAGTTTGGGGTCGAGAAACACGAAAATGGCAACATTTTTTTTTTCTTAAGCACCGTTTTCGAGATATTTTCGAAAAACATGTTTTTGGGCACTTTTTTCTGTTATTCCCCAATATCTCGTGAATAAAATTTTGTATCGACATGAAAGATGATTAGGTCGAAAGGTATTGATGTGCTCTTTACAGTGATATATAATTATGTAAAGATTAATTAAAAATTTTAGAAGTTTTAAAGGTTAAATAAAAATTTTAGAAGTTACAAGCAATCAAAGTCGAAAAAAAGTGTAATTTTTAACAATTTTTCAAAATTACTAATTTTTGGTATGCTTTTTATTAACAAAAAAAATTTTTAAAAATTATGTTGAGCTTCAACTGAAAGAATTCTTTTGCGAACATTTCGAGTTCAAGATCTTTAAAATCGGGTAATAATTGGTAGCTTTAAGCTGAAAGAGAATTCTTTTACGAATATTTCGAGTCCAAGATCTTTAAAATCGGGTAAAAAAGTGCCCAAAAACATGTTTTTCGAAAATATCTCAAAAACGGTGCTTAAGAAAAAAAATGGTTGCCATTTTCGTGTTTCTCGACCCCAAAAATTCCCTTCTTTGGGATATTTTTTTTTATATGAAGTTTTGACATTTCGTGCGGAATTTTTGCATGCTGCGAATGGGCCTTAAAACTACAAAAGACATATAATCGCTAAATTTGGACGAATTTTGCACCAAAAAAGTTTCTTTACCGATCGGTCCTATAGTGGCTATATAATATAGTCAATCGGTTTTGATCAAATTTGGTACAGTGCTTGGGAACTAAAAAAAACTTTCGAATTATCCATCTAAGACTTTTGGTTTTTTTCGAAGTCCTCTGAAACGCTCCTAGAAGGGAGCTATAGAATGTAACCCCGATATCTGGATATGATCAAGACAAAAGTCTTGGCAGAGCGGACTTAAAACTACTGGTAGCATACCTATCTGGCCAACCACACTGTTAGATACCATCTACAGAAAATTGGCCTATCGGACTCTTCAGAGTGCAGACTCTGTCTCGAGGACGATGAAACCACCAGACATATTCTCTGTGACTGCCCTGCGCTGGTATGGGACAGAGCTTGTCACTTGGGAAAGGAACGGATTAGTCCCTTCCATCTTAGGTCAATACCAACAAAAGACCTACTGCTATTCATGCGGAAAGTGGAAAGTCTTTTGCCGTAATTTATGGGTATGGTACAAAAGTTCTTCTGGTCGCAGTGCCCCAACTCTTTGTGAGGAAGCCATACCGGAGGAAAAAAAAAAGCCACGATATCAAAAAAATAAAATAAACGTATCTCCCCTGATAATATAAAAATAGTTTTTAAATGATATCGAAAAAAGAGTATATCAAAATCAGGAAATCCAACCAAAAGCTGCAGGTCAAACGGAGTTTAGAATCATTTTAAGGGGAATTTTACTAAATATTTCCCAGCATATTTTCTTACTCAAAAGATGGCGTACGTTAAAGTCGGGTGCGGACGACTTTGGGATACCCTGTACCACTAATTGCAATTAAGTACGAAATATTGCTTAACCACTCTAAAAGACAGTTGATTGCCAAATTTGGGTACTATATCTTCTCAAACAAACGAAATACAAAGAATTTTAAACAAAAAAAAAACGGGTTTTTGATCGATCGGCCCTACGGAAGCTATATGATATAGTCGACCGATTTTGATATAACTTGGTAAAGTGCTTGGGTACTCCAAAAAAACTTCTTAATGCCAAATTTGGACATAATATTCATGCGGAAAGCGGAAAGTCTTTTGCCGTAATTTATGGGTATGGTACAAAAGATCTTCTGGTCGCAGTGCCCCACCTCTTTGTGAGGAATCCATACCGGAGGAGAAAAAAAAGCCACGATATCAAAAAAAATATAATAAACGTGTCTTCCCTGATAATAAAAATCTAATCTGAAAAAACTAAAAATATTTTTTAAATGATATCGTAAAAGAAGTATGTCAAAATTAGGAATAAGGACTCGAAAGCCTTTACTACTTTATCCATTACAAGGTCGTTGAGAGAAAAGTAGTTTCCCTTTGGTACTATTGACGGGCCCTAAGCGCATAAGTTGTTCCCTTTGGAAAATTCCAGACCAATAAGTTCAATTTGAGTAGAATGCCTTCGAGATATTTTTTGTCAACTATAAAGAAAGTTTACAAATAGAAGACTAATTGAAAATTAAATCTTTTAGCAGAATAAAGAAATTATTCAAGTTTGACAAAGATTAGCCAACTGATATCTACTGTTCCATGTTTACTTTACTATTTCGAGTACTTTACCTGCATGCAGCTAAGAATAGATCTTTACGATAACTTATCAAGTCCATATGCAATGCGCATATGCGATCCCCATTCCCGCCAATTTTTATTGGACCTGTGCACCTGTTTCTCAATATTATGAACCTTTGACTTTGGCGAACAACCCTTAAACAAGGATCAGCTGCTATGTGGCATGCCGACGTGCCGAACAACAGGCCCAGACCCAGACCCAGGCACAGACCTCATGCAATTGATGAGTTTAAAAAAGGAAACTCATGCTGCACAACTGAGCTGCAGTTAAGAGGGCAAGTGGTAAAGTCAATACCTGCTTTTTGAGATCACAGACGTAGCAGGTGAATCATTGATACCATACGGGTTCACTTCACATGTTGTTGCTGTTGTTGTTGTTATTGTTCTTGTTGCTATTTCGTAGGTTCCCTTTTGTACCAGCTTGCGGCACTTCTAGAACAATGTGCAAATTATTTATTTCGAATGAAATGGTGTGCGCCTATTGCGTTAATTAGATTGGAAAACGTTCGAATTCAATTCCTATTGAAGTGGAACAGGAAACTTAAGAGGATTGGCTATTTACTATAATTGTAGTACATTATTGTACAGCGGCAAGCAAAATTGATTTTCAGGCTTTTAGACATGCCCTATGAAGACGCTATTATGCCACGCATGCAGCTCTCGAGGCACGAATTAATTACCTCGATGAGATTTCCTTAGAGACAGAGTTAAAAAGCTTTTGTAAAGCCTTGCGTCATCCAAGGAGAGCTTTAAAGCAAACATATTGCGGAAATTAAATTTTGTTTTTTTTTGTTTTAAGTATGCTACTTTGTATCTTGATTTTATGTAGGTATATTTAACTTTTTAAAAAAAAACTCGGAAAACATCCCAGTGGGTACATACCCACTCGGAATTATCGGACAAAACCCTAAATTCTAATATTTTCTATGGAGTTTTCTAATATGGAGTCGTTCAAGGTTCTCTTCCTTTTGACTGCCATGATCGAAATCTTTGATCGGATTGAAATCCTCAACAAAGAGCTGCAATCATCGGAACTGTGTGTTGTCGGTTATAAATGAGTCTCGGGATCAAAAATTTGAATCGATTTGCGCATTGGCATCTAAACTTGAGATTGAAAAACCAAAATTGCCAAGAAAACGTCGAATTCCAAAACGACCGGAAGATGGCGTAACAGAAAACCATATTTTTGATTCCCCAAAAGATTATTACAAAAAAATATTTTGTAAGATTTTCGACCAGATAAATTTTTGTCTCAGAGGAGATTTCAATGAATTCCGTTTGACCAAAGATAGAGACTTCTTATTGGAGATAATGGCGCGTGAGGGTAAAAAAGCTTCAGATTTGAGCACAATTGTTAAGTTTCTTAGAAAAATGGAAAATTTTCTGAAAATCGTTCCCGAATTCGTTCGTTTTCTTACAATAGCTCTGACGATATCAGGTTCTTCATGTTCCAATGAAAGAAGTTTTTCTGTGTTACGCAGAATTAAAAATTATTTAAGATCGACTCAATCACGTGGCCATTTTACATACATATCCGAATTTGGTTGATACGCTTGATATCAAATCTTTAATGGACGCATTTATTGTTCGCAATCGAAAACGAACTTCATGTTTTCCTCTAGCCATGAAACTTACCCCATATACTTTAAATAACTCCTTTGACGTGAATTTCGATTTTCATCAAAATCGGTTAAAATTTGCGGAACTTATAGGTATCAATATCGTTTTGCACCAACAAAAAAATGTTCCAATTGGAAATTCTTAGTAAGAATATACAGGAATAAATCTTTTTTTGAGAAAAAAAGTACAGGGTATTACACTGTCGGGCACCGCCCCGACTGTATTACATTTTTTTAGTCTCAAACCTCATGTTGAGAATATTATGTAGAATAACATTTTTATTATACTAGTGTGCTCTGATACCTTGGAACTTTTTGCGAATAATTTAAGGGACATACTTACTCTTATATATTTTAGTTTATTTAATAAATATTTTATGTAATGTTCAGAGGATAGACCTGTTCATATGCCACCTACAATTAAGCTTATGATCACTTACTATTGCTAGAACCAGGGCCGTAGAGAGCAAATCCGGGCCCGGGGGTAAAAATATACCGGCCCCTCTATTACACCTTTAGCTTGAATCACGTCAGTACGACAGTAATTACACCGGGTTCCTGAGAAAGCTCCGGTCCCGGGGGGAATCCCCCCTTCCCCCTCCTCTCTCGACGGGCCTGCCTAGAACGTATTACTTTGTGGCATTAGACCACGACTATTCATGACTAAATGTTCTCTTCAGTGTGCCATATGCAATTTATAACCAGCGGGCGATCAAGATGCTTCCGAAGATACATCCTTTATCAAATAATGGTTAGCGGTACAGAATTTACGAGGGAACAGACTAACTCTGACAGTAAAATCAGTTTATCAGCCGTGCTCTGGAAAACGAAAAATACAAAACAAACAATTTTATGCGATTTCGTTTTTGCCAGCTCGCAAATCCGAATTTTCTGCTTTCGCCATCTATTTCTATTTCCCTTGCTCATTGTTAGCACAGCTTCGCAACTTTCAAGGGAAATTATCCACAACTATGCTGTTACAAGGGAAATTTTTTTATACAAGACATGGACCATATAAAAATTCGGCCTGAGTTGGGCAAGTCATTATTTGTGTTGATTCAAAACAAAAACAATTCATAATATTTACCAATATCTATTTAACTTAATCTAAGTATATTTAAAAAATGATTTCAGTTTAAAATGCGTACACTTGTTAAACTATTTTGTCATTTCGTTTTAATTCCTCTTGCAAGAAAACATGCGGCTTCAAACCACATACAAAATTCGTTTTGATGAATTTGGAAGCACCTAACATTCGGTTTCAAAACGAATCCAAATAAAATGTTCAGATTTGTTTTCCGGAGCACGACGATCTTCTCCCAAACCCTTGTTTACCCCTTTTCGAACTCGCTTATGCTCCTCCTGAGGTGTGGGTATGCGATCTCAGCATTCGTCTGCAGACATTTCGATCCTGGATCATGTCATCGCTGAGACCCATTCGTTGTTGATGTTTTTGCATTTGACCGATCCACGTATTTTTCGGTTTGCCTGCCCTACGACCGTTACCTGGAACTACGGTAAGTATTGCCTTCTTAGCGGGGTTCTCCGGCGGTCGCCTTTGAATATGGCAATACCAACGCATCTGACCTACTTAGAGCGTCTCAGTGATAGGCTTTTTAATCAAACAGGCTGCCTCGGATGTGTTTGCTCTTAGGAGCACGACGATATATTTATTATTTGGGTGGACTCTACTGGATCTAACTCAGATACCCGGTATACGTTCTTATATCATGGCATATACAATTATATATTATACAAAAAGTTGGTTTTTTATTTTGTATAACTTTACTGTCCTATGCTGTTAAACTAAGTCTAATTTTTCATAAGATTTTTTGGTTCGATCTTGGTCGATCAAGATATGAAATTTAATAAATCAATTACGTGTGCACGTTCGACTGCAGCTTAAATATCCGGATAGTTATCGGAAGGCGAAGTCAGTGCTCTAACAATATAATTATTAACAAAAAATAATAAAACATAAAAAGTTATTATCAGAAGAATTATGTATAAAACGCCTATTTAAAGTTTTGCTCTTAAAAAATTGCATTTGAACGAATGCGGGGAAACCCCAAAGCTTATACCAAAAATCAAGCGTCCATTTAAAACAGAAGCTGCTCTAATACTGTTGTTATTATTATGTAGTATTTTTTTTTTTTTTTGTTTTGCTTTCATTTGGCTTTAACTCATTATGAAGACTGTAACAGTAACAAGTGCAAAGGCAAGAAGAATGAAGAATAAGGCGGAGCTTAGCTACTCACTCGATCGCAAATGAAAAGAGATGCCAGCTACGGTCGTAAAGAAAACACAAAGCTCTGGTTCTTACAGAAATTTCACTCAAAAAAATAAAAATTAAGTTGAATTCTTAATAGAGTACAACGTCTTGAGAAAATTCACTTAAGCGCTGCCAGTTATGAATGGATGTAGTAGTAGTCCAAAAACAGGTCCCTTCACCTGTTGTTGTGTTGCTGTTGTTGTTGCTGCTTTTTTGCCCACACACAACAGTTTGAGTTGGCTCAAATGACTGGCTTAGAGAGTGTACGACATTGAGAGAGCGAGAGCCCAGAGCCACTCAAGTGTGTTGGCCAGCAAATATGAGCTAAAGAGATTTCGAATTGATCTCGTGTGGGTTTTCTGGTGCTGCTCGCGCAACTGGCAACAAAATTTCATTCAAAGTGCGATCCAGGTAAACACTTATGGCTCTTATGGATCGTCTTAAGTTAAGAAGCATATGCAGTTAAGTAAAAACAGCAGCCGCAGCAGCGACAGCGGCAGAGCCAGCGCCGCACTACTACCAACAACAACAACAACAGTAGATACAAAAGAAACTAAAGCAATAATAACAAGCCGCACTCCAACAACAACAAAGCAACAGGTGATGGACGGCAAATGCCTCTTCTTAAGCGGCTTTTGCTTAACAATTGTCTTGGCGAAAAGTCAAGCTGCTACCTGAAAATGTAACAAATACAAACACACACACACACACGCACACACTGGGGCACACGTAATAGAGAGTTCACACTTTTTGGTTGCAAGAAGTTTGCGTTGCAACAGCAATTGTCGTTAGTTTTGGCAATCATAAGAAACCTTAGATTGTATTGAAAAATTGTATAAGACAAGTTGGCAGCTCTTTTTTCTCTTATGGTGAAAAAGCGTAAATTACGCAATTAAATAATAGAAATAAAAAAACAGCATGCCTCTATGTCTCTCAAAAGTCCGTAGGATGGACGCCACACAAGCTGTATCCCAAGTATTTTTGAAAAGTATCAATATTTTTTGGGAAAGCCGTGAAAATTGTATGACAATCTGTCTTACTAAGGCAACAATCCCATTTAAGGACTCTCATTCTTATCTTGGGATCCATCTGGATAAAAAGCATTACTGAGGACAACACATTAACCATGCCGTAGTAAGATGCAGGGCTAAACTGACCAAAATGCACTGGCTTCTGGATAGACAAAGCAAGCTGTCCATTTTAAACAAAATCATTCTCTACGTGCACGTATGGAATTGAAGTTTGGACAGCAAAAACAAAACTGAAGAGAATCCAAACACTCCAAAACAAAGCTCTACGCCAAATAGCAGATGATCCAAATTCGTTGGCCTGTGCTCTTGCGGGTCATAGACCAAGGCGAAGACTAAAAAGACTGATGATCTGCGACACCGGAAAGTTCAGTAACATCCGAATTTAGAGAAATAAGTGAAATGGTACTCACAATTTTTGTAAATCATGTAAATAATTGTTCTTAATTTTGTGATAATTTTGTAAAATAATCTCTTTTATAATTAATATCAAAAAAAATAGCCACACATCACACTAGTATAGATTGTGTAGCAATTTATTTTATAGTTTACGTTTTGCATTAAAGGCCCCTACGCAGACACGAAAACAGCCACCTAGCAAAAAGACAGACTTATTTTGGTCACGAAAGGAACAGTGTGTCTCTAGTAACAAAATGTGAATTTTATCGGAATTATTATCGATAATCAGCAGCTTTTTGTTTACAAATAGCTAATTTTTAAAAGGCGCGAAATAAAAAATAAAAACATGAAGGCGGAATGTTTGGGTGAACCCATATTTAATACGCAGAGCTGAGTATTGACGAATTCCATAGATGTATTTTAACGCAATTATTCAATATTACAATTGAACTATTTTATAATTATAGCTATTTTCTCATCCTTTCCCAACGATCCGCAACGATTTTGTCGACCAGCCATACTAAGTTTTGCGTACAAATTTTCTAGCTGCATAAGTTTTGTTTGTGGCGTCAAAACCATACAGTTGTTTTTGCTGAGTGCGCCATCTATGGTTTGCTACAGACATCAAAAAAACAAAAAAACGAGCAACACTGGTCTAAATACCACCAGCAAGAACAGTTTGTGACCAAACGTTTGTGAGCGTTTTTTTTTATATGAAGTTTTGTTTATTTTTCGTGTCTACGTAGGGGCCTTAAAGCTTTAGTTCTAAATAGGCTGATTGGCAATAAATTAAAAAGAATAAATGACAATCTGATATTTAGTTCATAAGTTACATTGGTTTTAGTGACGCTACTTTTTGATAAAAAAAAAACACTATTCAAGCCAAAGCTTGGCTTGACCAAAATCAAGTAAAGGGCCATCCCCAAATTACGTGAACCGATTTTTACTATTTTTTAACCACCCGGTGACCACCCGTAGTATATGCCAAGACCCCCCCTCCCCACCTAGTTGTCACGTGTTCATAGATTTTCAAAAATGGATAACTTAAGTAAAAAAAAAAGTCCAACAAACCAAAAAACGTATGTGTAAAAAAAAAAAAAAACATTGCACTACGTGACAAAAACCTAAACCCCCCACGGTCGAGTGACCAAGCGTGGTATTTTCAAGACCCCCTCCCCCCTAAACAACGTAGGGTTTTCCAAAATATCAATTTAAAAAAAAATGGCATGTCTAAAAAAAAAATCATGAAAAATTAGTTGTCAAATAAAAAGTTTTTATTATTTTGACAAAATCCTACATGGTTCGCTAGAAAATGATGTTATAAAGATTGTGGCAAAATTTTAAAATGAACGTTTAAAAATTGACTGAATTATTCGTGGTCATTCGAAAAAAGTGATTTCGAGAAAAACGCGCTTAAAGTTTTAAAACTGGCCCGACTGAGTGGCGGGGGTGGTATGCGCACGGTGGCGGAAAAATGTTTTTTTTTTTTAAATCTCTTCGGAATATTATTTCTAACATAATTGTCTGCCAATTTAGCTAAAAAAATCGATTTTCTGATGATTGAAATGATTTTTTCAAATCTACAGGCCAATTACCAATTTAACCCTCCGTCGGACACATATTTTTATACCTTCGGACGGACACATGATGCCTGGCTGGACCCCTATGTGTTTACATACTTTTCTATGGGAATTTACCTCATGTTTCGGCTCAATTATATACCAACGAGTTATATTTTCTTAAATAATCACCATTCTGTATCGATCCAGCCAGGCACCATGTATCCGTCCGAGGGTAAACTTTATTAAATCCTTTCGTCCGTTTTAAGGACTTTTTGATATTTCTATACTATTTATGATCTCTTGCGCTTTACATTCTTGTAAGCAACCCACTTTTCGTCGCCAGTAACAATGCGCTTAAAAAATGGATCACTTCTTTGACGTTTGATAAGCAAATCACAGTCGTTAATGCGACGAAGCAAATTTCGTTCTGTAAGAACATGAGGGACCCATATGCCAAGCTTCGAAATTAATCCTAGACGTTTCATGTGCTTGTGAACGGTTGCGTTAGACAAATTTAATCTTTCAGCAATCTCTCGAGTTGTTATTCGACGATTTGCATCGACCAACGACTTTATTTTATCCACATCGGCTTTAAGAGGCCTTCCAGGACGTGGTGCATCCTCAAGATCGAAATTGCCGGAACGAAATTTTGCAAACCAATTTTGGCATTGGCGTTCGGTCAACACATCTTCTCCGTACACATCACATAATTTTCGCTTTGCATGAACTGCATTTTTACATTTTGATAGTAAAACAGTAAAATATGCCGAAAATGTTGTTTATGATCTTCCATCTTCGATAGGGCACCAAACAAAAACTATTCCAAAAAATTGAACAAAATTTTTTACAAAAAAGCCTTACTATATCAGCTGTTCATAGTTGACTGCGAACAAATTCAATAAGATCAGCTGTTGTCATCAAACGAAATTACTTAGTGAACGACCCAATAGTTGCAACTCGCTAGCAGTCGCAGTGTAAACACAGCATGAAAGCCCCCGATTCGTATATAGTATGAGCCCACAGCAGCACACACAACCGGCTAGGCAGCTGGAACTGCGTCTGTGTGCGTACGAGTGCAAGTGTGTGAGCGTTGTGGTATTCACTGAGCCACCAGCAGCAGCAGCAGCCAGCAGCCAGAGTCGGGGCTACTCGGCACTGTGTACTACAGGTGCTCGTGTGTCCGAATGTGATATGAGTGTGAGTGTGTTTGTGTATGAGCATATTCGTCCAAAGACGACGACGACGACGACGAGTTGTTTGAGATCAATTGATAGCTACGGCGTTGTGTAATGTTGATCTTGTTTTGGTAACGTAGTGGAGCATTGAGTTAAATGAGCTTGGCTCTTAATTTTTCTGCCTGCTGGTCTTGTCTGTTGACTGAATGGTGTATTGGTATTTCAGGTGCTTGCAGTTTTCCTCTCAGAAGGTCATGGTTAGTACCAGCGATCCTGATCATTCGAGCACTGAGCACTGAAAGAAATGGGTGCGTGAAGTTCTTCGTGCTAAGAAAATTAATTTAACCGGCAAGTTAAGAGTTATGTGTATCGGTATTTGACCAGCTTAGTGTTGGCCTTTTGCATTTAAACTTTAACGTATAAGCGGTTTTTTTTGTTTAACTTAATAATAATAAAACCGTTTTTGTGATTTAACAAATAATAAATTAAAAAAAAGAAAAATGGCATTTTTAAAAATGGAAACATGTGTAATGATACCACAAGAATTTGCCTTGTCAATAACATCTGTGTCGACAACTAATGAAACGGAAATAACTGTGTGGACAACGACTGACATTAAAAAGGGTTCAATATTTTATCCGTTCCAAGGCACAATTCGCATAGATAAATTGGAAATGTTGAAATATCTAGATGATGACGATGTAAGTAAACCAAGTTCTAAGCATGAGCTCATAGTACATTAAGTTGTTATAAGTCTAATAAGCATATTTAATTAATAATAGCCTGGGGGGGGGCTACAAAGCCGAGAATGATTTAATTAGTTTGGATCAGATTGCATTTTTAAATAGCGCGTTTTATAATAACTCTTTGACAGCACAGGGAATACCAAAAATTTATTGAGTTGCGTCAGAAGAGTTCTTGAATGGGTTGATCTTTAGCATTTTCTTCTAAAGTAAACTGTCGTATTATTTGCCTAAAACATGGATTTCAAAATCTAAATTTCAAATATCTCATAGAGGGTGACAGGAGTTGTAACGGGGCACTGCGCCATAGGCCTTCTGGCTTAGAGGATGCATGTCCCCCACAACGACTTCTGTCGGAGCTGCGGAGATGAGGAGGAGTTAGAAAGCATCCAACACAGTCACTGCCCTGCACTTCTTTGGAAACGCACCCAGTACCTGGGCAAACCCTGCTTTGAAGACCTGGGCAGTCTGGCAAACTTGCCCATAGCGGACCTGGCTCTTTTTATCGCATCCTCGAAATGGTTCAATTAAAAAGGATACAGAAACAGATTAAGCACGTAATAGAACTTACTTTTTCACTCTCTCCCTTAGCTATAACCTTCTCTCTTCTTCTTAATTAGGCAACACAATGGGCCGCAAGGCCTCCGGGTGATCTCGGCCTTGTGCCGAGCAGCCTACACAACCTAACCTAAGCTAAAAGCAGAATTCAGCCCATTTTCTAAAATTTGCACAAATCTCAGAATTGCATAACATCTTGCTGGACATGTTAACTTTGCAACCCTCTTGCATTTAATCCTATTAAACTTTCAACAAGTGAGTGTGGGAATATTCCCTCGCTACCCTAATTAAGTATGATAAAAATCTAGCGTTGGTGACCATTCGGTTTAGTTGTCTTAAAGTATTGCTCGCCCACTTATACGCTGTTGATCATGATGGGCCCCTAGGAGCTAACATCTTTTGTATAATGTGCGTCGTTCACGCTTCGTTGCCACAAAATTATTTTGAGAAAACGCAAGTCTATGTCTTGTCTTGGTCAGATCCTCTATAAACTCCCGACTTGCTTTGAATAATTGTTGAAGCATTAAGAAAACTATGAGAACTTCTTTAAAAAGTCATGGGTACGTCTTTAAGAATTCTCACGGTCATGGGAGAGTGATCACCCACTTATGCATGCAGGCATATATGAGAGCACACACCTATAGTAACGTCTTGAAGACGTTGTTTAAACATTTGTGGGAAAATTTTTGATACCTACAGGTATGTTCTCCCCCAAAGATTTGCGCTACCTTAACTGAAACTATTATAGTACTATATCAGCTCTTTTATTATGAGCTACTAAGTTTTTTTTTTTTCTTACAAATGCTTTAAATCAAGTTATTCAACATGAACGAACATTGAACTAGACCAGATTTTCATTACAAGCTTATACAGGAATTGGCTAACTGTAAGCAACTTAGTGTGGATTTTTTTTTTTTTACCAAAATAGTTGTATGTAGTTACCATGTGAAGATCATTTTATATATGTACATATATGTACAAATGCGTGCAACAAGTTGATATTGACTATTGATTGAGCTTTCACTTTAAATCATAACAACGCACATTACTCTGAATCTTGAATCTGGCTTTTAATCCATCAAATATGATTTAACAGCTTTGAGATCTTATGGAAAATTATGACCCCCTCTCATTTAGTTAGAGAAAAGTTAATAATATAAACACATACATACATAGGTAGCATGTATTCCGTGCCGCTCTTTCGTGCGGATTGACTTTTGTATACATTAAAAATTTAGGCAATCAACTTGTTTTACAGCAACAATTACAATTATTTGGCGGAAGTCATCAAAAACAAAAAAAAAAAAAAAAAAATCACTATAAAAAACTGGCAGACAACAAACTTCTTTTCTAGCTATACAGAATTAGTCTTATGCGTAGGTTTTAGATACTTACTGTCCATCAAATTAAAACAAAAAAAATAAATAAATAAATAAATTTTAAATTTGAATCCGCGATTTATGAATATACATGCATATTTGTTAACATAAGCTCAAGCTACAAATATTTTTTTTTTTTAATTTTCTCAAGAGCAGCACTTTTCAGATTTCCATTCTTAATTTTGATGCATCCATCACATCAAAACCAAAACAATTAGCAATTAATTATACTCCTTAAATTAACTTATTGCATGTTTATTAGTGCTGGAAAAAACATCGATGTTATATCGATGCATCGAAGTTTAAAATATCTATATATAGATGTTGGCCAAGCACTTCCGCACTCATCAAATGGGTATTTGGTAGTGCTAGAGAAACATCTCTGTTGGTCAACATCGATATATAGATATTTTAAACTTCGATACATCGATACATCGATGCATCGATATAACATCGATGTTTTCTCCAGCACCAATGTTTATATTATTTTTTTGGTGGCATGTTTGCACTGAGTTGTTGCCATGCGCTACTTATGGGCCTATAAGTTCAAAGGCTAAAAATGCGTCGGCAACTCATCAGCATCCTAAACGCCCATACGCAGTTCGAAAAATTTCGCACGGAATGACAAAACATTATATAAAAAAAAATCCCCAAGTTATTTCATTCCGTGCGAAAATTTTCGAACTGCGTATGGGCCTTACATTTGAAGCGGTTATCCCTAACATAAACTTGCCGATAAAGTTAAAAAAAGTTTAAAATTATTTATCAACAAAAATAAGAAATCAAAACCACAGCGTATTAATAAAAAAAATGTAAAACAGCCGACAGTGTAATACCCTGTACCTTTTTTGTCGAACAAAAGTTTATTTCTGCATATTTCTTCAAAGAAATTTTCAATTGGATTTTTTTCTCCCCTCAAATTTTTACCCATTTTGATGAAAATCGTATATTACATCAAATAAGTTTCAAGTTCTTAAGTCGAGTGGTGTATGAGAAAACACCTTAAATCGATTGTGGGGGTCAGGGGCCGCATGTATTTATTTATAAGGGCCACATGAATGATCTTACCAAAATTGGTGATGAAAGGGTGTAGCTAAAAAGCGCAAAGGGGGGTAGTAAGTAAGATATGAAAATAATTCAACCTCATCTGCTCAGGAACTATTCGCACTATCTGGTTTGAACTAAGAGAGTGTGGAGACTTTTCTATTTTGTTGTATCAAAAATAGATATTTTAGCATACAGTATAAGAAATTTAAGCTTCGATTGTCATTTCATATAAAAAAAAAATTCCCTTTTTTGGAAATGTCAAAACTTCATATAAAAAAAAATATCCCAAAAAATTTCGTGCGGAATTTTTGCATGCTGCGTATGGGCCTTAAGATATAACTTGGCAGGGATTAGAACAAATTGAATTGGATAAGTAAGTAAAAGAGTCTGCTGTTGAGTTAAGCCAACGTTAGCATTAAGGTTATTAATATTAAAGTTGTTAGCATTCAGTACAATGCTTTGAAATATAGCCTTGAATAAAGTCACAACCAAAAATGTAAATTTTGATATAAAGGGGTCTACGCAGTTCGAAAAATTTCGCGCGTAATGACAAAATTTCATTTAAAAAATCCCAAATGGGATCCCAAATGGGATTTTTTTATTTACATGAAGTTTTGTCATTCCGCGCGAAATATTCCGAACTGCGTATAGGCCCTAAAGGGTGATTTTTTTCAACCTAATTGTTCTGACAGCTCACGCGTGATTCATGACATATACACTATCTAGTAAAGTTTCGTATCTCTAGCTCTTATAGTCTCCGAGATCTAGGTGTTCATACAGACGCACGGACGGACGGACGGACAGAGACAGACGGACATGGCTCAATCTCTAGCCGAGGTTATGATAAGCATTTTAGTGTAAAGCACTTGGGGTCTGCCAAGCCTACTTCTGTCTGTTACATAAATTGCACAAATCAAGTATACTCTTCGTACCTTTAGGTAAAGGGTATCAAAATGTAACGCATGCCAACGGATATTAAATTGCTGTGCCGAAACATTCGTTTTTAAACTGGCTAAAAGCATGCAGGAATTGAAAGAATTCCAGGAATATTACGAATAAAGAGCACATAAAATTTTATTCTATGACGAGATGCTGTTCTTGGAAAAAGTTATTGAGCGAATGCTTGATCAATGGAACGCCTTACAATTATTGTTCTTGGTTCATTTTTTGGAAGTAACAAAACAAAATTTGTTTTGACTTTAGGCCTATACGCAGAATAAAAAATTTCGCACGGAATGACAAAACGTCATATGGTTCACAAGCCAAATCGATTAACTCCATAAAACAAAAAGTTGAGAAAAATGAGAAATAAGTTAATTATTAAGCAATGTCTTTTGTCTTTTATTTGTCATTTTGTCTTTTAGTAGTGTAAATTTTTATTTTTGGAGATTATTATAATGAAGATTTGGCATCTTTCAAGAGATCATCCATAAACTACGTAACGCTCCAGGTGGTGGGGGAGTCAAGCGAAGCGTCACGATCATATGGAAAATCTTCAAAAATATTCCGTCACTGTGTCACAAGGGGGAGGGGAGGGATCTATTTTGACGAAAATCAGCGTCACGTAGTTTATGGATGATCCCCAAGTATTTTGACTTTTAAATTTTGCAAAATTCAAAAAGTGGAGTTAATCGATTTGGCAGTTGAGCCATTCATATAAGAAAAAAATCCCAAATGGGATATCCCAAATGGGATTTTTATTTTTATATGAAGTTTTGTCATTCCGCGCGAAATTTTTCGAGCTGCGTATACGGCTTTTAGTTAAAAAAAAGGTTTAGGAGACTATAGCCATTCGAGGTAAAGAATTACCAATTTCAGTAAGCCTTTTTGAGAGGTTTAATCCGATCTTCAAGTTTCCAAAGCGATCTAGACAGAAGCTATATAATATCAGACGAACAAACTTTTCTCTTGGTACAGTGTATAAGAAAGCCCTCTCATGGATATATAATTTATTTATTTTGCACAAGTCAAATAGAGATGAAAACGAAAAATTAGGTTCAGACTCTTCAAAAAAAAATGATATCCCTTGAATTTCAGTCTGATAACCTCACAACTTTCACGACTAAGGAACCCACAAAAACTAATGCATAGACCTTTTAATTCAAATTGATTTTGCGACTATCAAGAAATACGTTTTTAGACAAAGATTGATAAAGGGTCATCAATCTTGATATTTTTTTTTAAAGCAAAAAAACACAAAAATTTCAAAGGAATCGGAAAATCTTTATTATCAATAGAAAGAAGCATTCTTGCCATTCACTTTATAAAGATAGTCCCTTTGAAATGTTGGCCGCAACTGCACCGTAGCTTGTCTATGCTGAGGTTCCAATTTTCGTTGACGCGTTCGAGAATCATCGGATAACACGAGTAATGTTGGCCTCTTATGCTTCAATCGTAGTTGGCTTGTCCACAAACTTCTAGACTTCACGTAAAAAAAAAAAAGGTCTAGCGGTGTGATATCACACGATCTGGTGGCCAATTCAACGGCCCGCAGCGTCAAATTAATTGTTCACAGAATTTGTTCCATAAAATGGCTTAAACGCGCGAAAAACATTCTTAACAGAACGCGAATTTTTGGAAATATAATTGTACGATTTGTAAAGGTTGTTCGGATGTAAGTCTTTCCATAATGAAAAGGCAATGAAAACTGAATAAAAAAACACATGGCAACTTGACAGTACTCACGCAGCGTTATTTTTAAAAAAAACCCTATTGAAAAAAACCTCAAAAATGATGACCCTTTACAAACGCATTTTTTAAAAGAAAACCAAATACAATTTTGAATAAAATAAGTAGAAAAGCATTGATATATATTCTGCTTGATTTTATTTTAAAAGTGAATAATAAAGTGCGTTTTAAAAACAAAAATTACAAAACTTTTTTGTTAAAATGCTTGAAAATCCAATGATGAGTAAATCGATGAGTAAATTGATGAATATAAACAAACAGTTTAAATAGCAGAGCAAACATCAAATAAATACCAAAATGTAGGTTCTTGTTGCTATTGTGGTTTTAACTAGTTGTGGATCGTAAGCTTTTAGTTGTGCAATGCTACACTTTTCGTATGTAATATATCACTTAGTAACACCTCACGGCTCAGAACAATGGGAAAACTCAAAAAAATCCTGGACAGTGGTGGCTTGAAGCAAGAAAATACATGCGAAAATGGATATAACATTTTTTTATGAGTTTTGGCGCACCATCGATAAACATTTCTTCTTAACGTTTTAGCAAAGACACAATTTTTATTTAACACAGGCAGGTGGACTCCATGGCACGAGTCACGGGCTTGACATTCCCGCCTTTCCCGAGTCGCGGCGCAAGACGAATGCCGAAAGCCTAAATGCGAGCTTTAAAAAGAAAAGCATAAGTAAAAAGCGAGGCCTGGACGCTGGCTATGAAAAACTGTCGAGAAACGACACATAGGGACCCTGCCTTGAAGTATTGTTTACCGCTGTTCCGGGGCAGAGTAGGTCCAAGGGGTGGAGATTTAGCTCCACTTTCGGGACGCTGTTAGTGGATGCGTAAGCGCATTTGCTTCACCTCTTGGAAAAAAAAAAAATATTTTATTTAAAGGCCCATACTAGTGATGAGAAAAAAATGCATTGATCGATTAATGAATCATATGATTAATTGAAACCGAGCGATTATTAATTGCAATTAATCGAAGGAAAAGAAAAATAATCGAATAATCGAAGGGTTTTTAATATTTTAACTAAGCCGTGTAATTTTGTAGTATGTTAATATGTAAATGCCTTATAACAATTTTTTTTTTTGGATATATATTTTTATTGTCAATCAACCTATACAGATCAGCTTATTTTACAATATTGATGAAAATAATTAAACGCTACACAAAAAAAAAAGAAATTTAGTGCGTGATAGGGCATAATAACAATAATAATGAATTAATAAATAAAAGTGCTATCAGTTAAAAAAAAAAAAAATATTTTTATTTTATTTGTTCATTACTGAATTCAGGAACAATAGTTTTGACAGGCGCGAGGTCGTCAACCTGTTCCTCTTTTCAGTGGCAGTAGCACCTGCTTTTGAGAAGAGGCGCTCTGCTGGTACCGAAGTGCCTAAGAGATAACCGTACCGACGAGCTATTATATAAACCTTAGGGTACATCGCTCCCAGGCATTGATGACGTTGCGCTTCAGTTCCAAAATAGGAGCATTCAAAAAAAAACTAAGCTCGTCCTGAATTTGGATTGGGTCGTTGTCTTTTTTGCGACGTTTGTGAGCTAGCGACTTGTGGTGGGCCCATAAATCAAATTCAACATCGCCAGTAGAGAATCCATCACACATACTTCCTAGACTTTCATCTCTTTGAGAAAGTTCCACCATTTCGCTTTTCACCATTGCAAAATTGTCTGTCCCAAGCTTTTATTTTGCGCAAAAAATGTGGTGATAATCTTTCGATTATTTTAGCAGCTAAACGATTAACGTTTCGATTAATCGAACCCCATTTTTCGATACAATTAAATCGTTAATTGAAAGAAAATAATCGTCCCATCACTAGCCCATACGCAGCATGCAAAAATTCCGTTTCCAAAAAGTCCCAAAAAGGGAAATTTTTTTTATATGAAGTTTTGACATTTCGTGCGGAATTTTTGCCTGCTGCGTATGGGCCTTAACACAGAAAACAAAATTGAAACGACGAAGACTTCCTTCCCAGTTTCAGTATGATCAGAGTGACTAGACTCGCGATATAAGCATGTCTGTCTGTTTGTTTGTTCATATGAACATTATAAGTCCACTATATAATGTAGCCCCAAAAAGACCGAAAATTATTTATTGTTCATGCAATTAAGTTATCTTATAATGTTTATTAATATAAAGCCCAATTTGTGTATTCCTGTGTATTTTTTCCTATAAAGGGGTCTACGCAGTTCGAAAAATTTCGCCCGTAATGACAAAACTTCATATAAAAAAACCCATTTGGGATATCCCGTTTGGGACTTTTTTTTATATGAAGTTTTGCCATTCCGCGCGAAATATTCCGAACTGCGTATAGGCCTTAAGCTAAATAAATTTCGTTCTTAGCTTTCAAAAGAAAATATTCTGAACTAAACAATATTATAAATCAATAACTAATTTTCTTAACATATTTTGAAAATCTTAAAAATGATTTATCTTTTCAAACTACAGAACACCCTATTTACTTTAGAAATAATTACAAGCTGTAGCTTTATTTATGATATGTTAATCTAAAATTTATATATATCAACATTTTTTACAGCCACGTTATAGATATGGACTTTACGATGAGGTTTCATATAATAATGGCCAGCGTGTGCGACATTGCAATTGGATACGATTTCTCAGAGTTGCTCAAACTTATGACTCTAATGTAAACGTCATTTGCATAAAAGTTAAAGGTGATCCATTATACGAGGTTGTCAAACCAATAACGACACATCAAGAACTAGTTGTGTATTATCTACCAGAAAGACCAGAAGATATAGTATTAATGCGATTACGTTCTACTTTATACCGCCAAACGATGTACTCTCTATTACAAGGTAAGCTACGGCTTATACATAGCTCAAAAAGCATCCTCAGGATGTGTTTATTAAGTAGCTTACTTAAAGCTTGCTTTTTGTATATGTCTTTTGCAGATACACCTCTGGATCTATCGCTATCGCTTATGCATACGGTAGCAAATCTACCTGTATCTCCATCTGCAAGTGAGGACGAACAAAAATCCATTTTAAGTGATTCATCCGGTTCCTTGCTATCGTTTAATGACACGACAAATGATAATTTCATAAATGCATCTCAAACAACGATCAATAATATGCCGACTAGCTTATTCGAGAATACAAAGAATCTTAATAATATAAACAATAATAATAATAACAACAACAATAACAACAACATCGAAAATAATAAATGCCAAACCCCAAAAAGACGAACAGTTCGAAATGAGCGTTCCCTGCTGCCCTGTGATGTGTGCAAAAAAGCCTTTGATCGTCCAAGTCTGCTTAAAAGACACATGAGAACCCATACAGGTAAGCCAAAAACAATATTTGAATTTTATGCACAAATGGATATGTTTTGGAAGTTTGGTTTTATCAATTTAATTGGCTTCATAGCAAATGTATATGGTATAAAGATTTGCAGAACACTCGTGCATATTATGAGATTGTAACAGGGCAGCATGAACTCACTAGTCGACGGACCCATCATAATGCTTATTTTCAAAATATCCTCGAGTTATAGGACAAAAAGGCCGTTTTTGGAACTCAAATTTATTGAAAATCGTCTTTGTAATAGCAAGAAGGTAGATCTGAATCAACAGGTTCTCTTCTTTAGGTGTCGACACAGTAAACTTTGCGAAATCAATTCCTAAAAGAAACAGTGCTTTTGACTAGGAATATTCATCCAAATCTTATAACACAGACCTCAAAAAATAAAAATGTACCGACGGCAGCGTAATCTTTAAGCCAGTGGTCGGCATGGCCCTATCCCATATATATTCACACGTACTGTGTTGTACACAAAACGCATGCATGTGTGCGTGATTTTTGTACTGAAAATCTCTCAGCCTATTCTCTGGCGTTGCACGCTCTTATTTCAAAGCAAGAGACACGAAGCTTCTTCGGCTCTTGCTTAGAGAGCGTGCTTGCATTTTTACTCTCACAAAACTAAAGCGCTCCAGCAAAACATAAACTGATTTTGTGTTATCTGCCACTCGGCACCAAAGCTACGGCATACTAATGCTGGAGCGCATGGTAGAATAAGTAAGGTAGAGTAAGATTTTCTCACTCGGGGCCATAAATTTTGTGAGAGCAAAGAAATGTGAGAGAGAGAGAAGCAACAGACAAGCTGACTCATACATTCGCAACGAGAATGAAAAGTATGGCCCCAGCGAAGAGAACGTTGCGACAAACTTACTCTACCTTACTTATTATACCATGCTGGAGCGCTTTAGTTTTGTGAGAGTAAAAATGCAAGCAGGCTCTTAAGCAAGAGCCGAAGTCATGCACAAGCAACTTCGTGTCTGTTGCTTTGCCACGTCAGCGTCGAAATACATCACAGCGGCAGAAAATGTTCAATACAAACGCAAAAAAAGAAATGCATATGTATATTTTGGCGACCACTGCTTTAAGCCGTTGAATCCGATTCCGAGATCCAAGCACCTTTAAAAGGCGTATTTTTGGATCTTATCTCAGAAACCTGGAGATCTTTTTCCAGATACAGCTACCCCAAGAACATCGTTGAAAACCATAAATATTGGAGATTATCTCAGAATCCTAGAGTTCTGGAGTTTTTTTTTTTCAGCGGCTCAAATTTATAATGGTAGATCTGTACCTTACAAAGTTCACACAATTTTTTTATTTTTTGTAGTCCTGTGTAATTGGACTTCCATGTATTTTAGTCGAACTTTACAAGACAGGGTTACCTTTATGAATTTTAAGCCGTTGCATCCGAATCCGAGGTCCAAACACCTGAAAAATAAGTCTTTCTGGATGTTATCTCAGAAGCCCGACGTGCTGGGGATTTTTGATATCGTATTCCAGATTCAGTGATCCCAAGAACATCGCTGAAAACCATGAAAACAAATTATAAGGTTTTAGGTAGGTAGAAGTGGTTGTCTTCCGACACACCTAGGCCTGCAGAAGGCCCGTTGTGATGCCACTTGAGCTAGTCCTTACTCTCCCGTATCCTCTCTAAACCAACCTGTCGATTTGATGAACGAATTAATCTTGTTTATTCTGATTCCTGCGAACTCAGTAACATTCCCAATAGTTTCGGAACCCAGTGTGTTCAGTCATCTCCTGCATAGTGCCATGCATCCACACAGGAGGTGCTCCACTGTTTCCTCTTAAAAGTTTTATTGGGGACTATCTCAGAACCCCAAGGTGCTGGAATTTTTTAAGCCTCGGATTCGGACTCGGCGGCACAAAATCTAAAAGCTTACACTGTTTTTTTTTTTTGGTCCTGTCTAATAAGACTCGCTTGTATTTTAGTCGAACTTTACCCTTATGAATTTTGAAACTCAGAATCTCTCAGAAACCTAACGTGCTGGAGATTTTTTGACATCATATTCCTGATTTAGCGATCCCAAGAACATTGCTGAAAACCATAAATAGAAAACAATTCATAAGAGGTTATTGGGTATTTTCTCAGAACCCCAGGATGCGTGAGTTTTTTTGACCTCAGTTTCGGACTCAGCGACTCAAAACCAATAATAGTCCCCTATAAAGTTCACACTATTGTTTTTTGTGGTCCTGTCTAATAGGACTCCCATGTTTTTTATTCGGCAGTTCAGAGAAAGCATCTTGTAAAGAAATACAAAATACATAGGTATGTCGCGGAATACCGATGAGAACCTAGAAAACAAATTGGGGGCCTGAGTCCCAATTACACATATGTATGTACTGTTGCTAGATGCACCCCTGACGGAATGATGTAAGCTAGTGCTGGAGAAAACATCGATGATCGAAGTTTAAAATCTCTATATATCGATCTTGGCCAACAGAGATGGTCTGGCCTAGAAGTAGCTTACATTAGTGCTGGAAAAAACATCGATGATCGAAGTTTAAAATCTCTATATATCGACGTTGGCCAACAGAAATGTTTCTCCAGCACTTCTGTACTCATCAAATGGGTGTTTAGTAGAACTGAAGAAACATCTCTGTTGGCCAACGTCGATATATAGAGATTTTAAACTTCGACCATCGATGTATTCTCCAGCACTAATACTTCTAGGCCAGACACAAGTTTCACAAAACGCTTTGCACCTTTTTGTTAATAAAAACAAATATAAATTTTGTGTATGCCAGATCCACTCCCGTGATCGCATTTTTTCGAAATAAACTAAAAAATAAAAAATTACAAGCCTTCAACTATAACTAAAATATGTTTTACTTAGTTTAATGCCTACTATTATGAAAACAAGCAGCAAATTCATAATAATTATTTATTGCAACCATCTTTTTATTGCCGCAGGTGAAAAACCACATGTCTGTTTGGTATGCAGTAAAGGATTCAGCACATCAAGGTAATGAAATCATTTTTTAATACTTCAATGAAGATACGTTTTAAATACGAAATGTGTGTGTGCAATTTTTTCATATATGTTGCAGCTCCTTAAATACACATAGAAGAATACACTCAGGAGAGAAGCCTCATCAGTGCCAAGTGTGTGGAAAAAGATTCACAGCCAGCTCAAACTTATACTATCATCGAATGACGCATATCAAGGTGAGATATATTACTAAAAAAAGTGGCAACAGTAATAGCAGGGTATTCTCGACATTGAGATGCACTGCAGCAACATTGCCAACGTAAATTAAATTTGTTATAGAGCAGATAGGAGTCATTATTAAAAAAAGCTAAAAAGTAGTTCAAACTCTTCAAAAAACAAAACTTGTCCATGAACTTTCAGTCTGATAGCCTGGCCACTTTCAGAACAAGATTCACACAGAAACTGTTTACAGATCTCTAATTTAAATTTTATTTCACAATTTTCAAGAAACACGTTTATAAAAAGAGAATAGCGCTATAGATAATAGATATTTTATCAAAATAAGTACGAAAGAATTCACCGATTGGAACACTTGATTTTTTGACTCATCAAAAAATGTGGTTAAATTTATTTAAAACGTTCCTAACTTCTTTGGCTAAAACACCGGTTACAACGTAATGAATAAGCTAAATTAAGAATCTGTGAATGCGATGAGATACACCCCATTTTGGCTCAAAATAATTTGTAATCTAACGAAATTAAATAGTTAATGAAAAGCAACAAAAAAGTTGGTTCCTTGTGCTATTATGGCTTTAACCAGTTGTGGATTCTAAGCATTTAGTTTTCAAATGCTAAATTTTTTGTATGTATTCTCTCTATCAAAAAAAAAAAAAAAAGAAAATACACTTGCAAAAAAAACGACTCCATCGTTTCGATATTTTGTTTTTGTTTTCCGATCATCTGAATCTAAAAAATACTTTCAAGCTCAAACTTCTTAATCGATATGTAACAAATCGATAAAATAGATATGGCATATTCGACTTGATCGATTCCCATTCCGCTACTCCATCGTTTCGATATTTTGTTTTTGTTCTCCGATCATCTGAATCTAAATAAATACTTTCAAGCTCAAATTTCTTAATCGATAAGTAACAAATCGATAAAATAGATATGGCATATTCGACTTGATCGATTCCGCTTATCAAGCTTAAATTATTAAGCTTAATTCTTTTGGAAGTTAATTGCTAAACAACATGTCGAACCAAAATGGGAAAACAACGTTTGAGAATATATCTCAAATGATATTTGGTAGATAAATTAGCGAAGAACTGGCAATCAACGTTCGGTCAGGACAACATCTTGCAAATCATTGGTACATATATACAAATCTTCTTTACTTGGGACCCACAAACAAACTCTGCTCCTTTTTAAATAAACTCAAAATAAATGAAAAATAATAAGTGTTTATAGGGAGGGCCACTTCAAATTAACATACTACTCGAACTTACTGCAAGTACTATGATCTAGTACTGCGCACAAGCCAGACTTAATACCCGTATGTACATATGTATGTCTGTATGTACATGCATTTAACCAATAAGTGCGCCTTCTGTGTGTCTGTTTATGTTTATTGACATGTACCTATAGATATGTATATATGTGTGTGCGGAGCGGCTGTAGCGGCTGTCTGTATCTGTTTTATAAGCCGCCTGACAACTTCTGTTCGAGAAGACACTCTTTTGAAATTACCGCCAAAAGCGATAAGAGCCCTAAATATTTTGAGTGCCGCATTGTTTTCTTTGCTGGCTGCCTATTCGCCGAAACAAGTTTCAAGTTTTGCGTTACCAACGTTGTCGTTACCCAGGAGCAGGAGCAGAGCGCGTCTACATATACTAATTCAGCAACAATACTAAATTGGGAGTTGAAACAATAAAGCACACTTGCCGCTATATTTATTTAATTTAATGCTATAATTTCAGGAAAAACCACACAAATGTAAATTGTGCTCGAAATCGTTTCCAACGCCTGGAGATTTACGTTCACACATGTATCTGCACACGGGCTCTTGGCCATTTAAGTGTCAGATATGCTTCCGCGGCTTTTCAAAGCAAACCAACCTGAAGAACCATTTGTTCCTGCATACCGGTTAGTAACACACACACACACACAATGCTTAAGGAACTTTAAAGGCATTTTAAAGCTTACTTTTGTTTATTTATTGTATAGGTGAAAAGCCCTATGGCTGCAAATTGTGCAAGAAAAAGTTTGCCTTGGCCTGCAATTTTCGGGCACACATGAAGACCCATGAAGGTAAGTAAACTAATTGCTACCGGATTTTTTTGAGATTTAAGCACAATGTTTTTAACGTAACCATTCTAATTTTAGGCGATCCACAAGATGAATGTGGGCAATGTGGCAAGATGTACGTTACAGCTGGCAATACTGGGTCTAAAGGTTCGCTATGCGAACGCTGCTCTGATTTAAACGATGCTACATACGACATTGACAAGACTGGTTTTCATTCAGAAAGAGGCATTACTACAGAGGAGGAATACGAAGAGGAGGAGGAAGAAGAGGAGGAATATGAATCCTCGAATGGCGCAACTGAATACAGTGACAAATAAAACAAAAATTAATGTATGAATTCAGATGCAGCCATTATGAACGTGAAGCACAAAAAAGAAAGCATACAAAGGATAATTGGCAGTTGCATATTATAGGTATATTATGCGAGCGCATGCATTGCTGGAGCTGGCTTAAATGTCATGTCAAAAATATAAATACAAGTACATACATGAAAAGCTGGTTCTTTTCAGTTAAAGAACATGTCAACAATTATTTTGACAAACTTTAGTTTGTGTAGCGTACCAAAGTATACGCATTTTTAAAAATTAATGCAGCTTAAAACCGAAAATTAGTTCACGACGTTGAAAAATTCAATTTTTATAGTAAACAGATTAATTTAGCTTTGGGGCACAATAATACTGCATTTGTAAAAGTCTTATCATAAATTTGCACACTTATAGCAGTGATTATACATATTTAATTTTCGTTAAAAACCATACTTAGGACGTATAAGACACAGTTTTATCATTAGCTGTAAATATTTCTATCCAAAACATTTTAAAAGACCAATTGATATTAATTTTACTTATTTAGAAATAATTTTCTAGTCAATATTATTTTTTATTTTAATTTAAATGTTATATAAGATGTACATATAATATATTTTACTTGAACTTATTTATATTATTTAACACTTCATAATTCTAATAAAAATAAAATATTACCACTTGTTGCACAAAAATGGCTGGATTACTTTTTAATATACTTAAGTGGCGCTATAAACTAAACACTTTGATTATTTGAAGTTTGTTTAGAATTGAAATGTTTAAAATTAACGGTAGCAGCATTCGATATGCATTAATTTTGCAGCGAAGCATAACTGCCAAAACGATTGTTTTCGATAACAGATACCTTTACATTGCGATAGTCGACTGCACAAAAAATACCAAATCATAATTCTTAGTACGATAATCCTGTTTAAATACCAAAAATGGTTTTGCCAACAACACGACATTTTTAAAACAAATATATTTTAAACAAAAAGTTCAGCTAATCTCTGCATAATAAATGCAAATGTAATTTATTCAAACATTATTAGCCGCTGTATGCGTAAGTACAAAATGTTTTGAAACAGCTGCATAAATGTAGTCATTTACTTATTTGTATTTACAAACAAACATACTTATATACAAAAGCCGGGTGTTACAATCCGTTTCTTTTTCCAGATTTGTTCTAAGTTTTATATAACTTTATCAAGATGCCGTCTGTTACTACGATAGAACTATTGGCTACGGCTTGCATGGGCATTGCACTTAGATCAATTGTATCTATGCACTCCCATTCTGGTTCCGGCGTAGCACCAATGTATGGAGATTATGAAGCCCAGCGGCACTGGCAAGAAGTAACAATTAATATTGACTCTGTGGATTGGTATAGAAACAGTACTGACAACGATTTGCTTTACTGGGGCCTCGACTATCCACCTCTAACCGCTTACCATAGCTACTTGATGGGACAAATTGCCCAATCAATTAACCAGAGCTATGTGGAACTACACTCCAGCAGAGGCATAGAAACCAAAGAACACAAAAGTTTTATGCGCCTTACAGTCTTAGCCGCAGACATTCTTATCTATATGCCAGCCACTTTATGTTTAAGCATTTGCTTGGATCACACCTTTGGCAAGAAGTTTAAACTACAAACATTTGTACTCTTTGCATTATACCCTGGTCAAATGCTTATCGACAATGGACACTTTCAATACAATAACATATCACTTGGGCTAGCAATGCTGGCTATTGCAGCAATACTACGCGACCGGAGCTATCTAGCTGCATTTTTATTTACACTTTCATTAAACTACAAGCAAATGGAGTTGTACCACGCCTTGCCCTTTTTTGCTTACCTACTTAGTCTATGTTTATCGCAGAAAAGGTACTATTGAAAATTTGCTCGTATTTTACTACTAATTGTTACATTTTGATACACCTTTTTAGTTTTGGATCATTTTTATCAAAGTTGGCTACGATAGCTGCAATTGTAGTCTCAACATTCATTGTATTATGGTTTCCTTGGCTACGATCGTTTACTGCGATGTCACAGCTTGTGCAACGACTTTTTCCAGTTGGACGTGGAGTATTTGAGGATAAAGTTGCCAATTTTTGGTGTGCGGTGAATGTCGTGTTTAAATTAAAGTACGTAGACGCCTAAAACCTTGCCAACACCCAATTGAAATCTGTACATAAACTATCAACTTTTTAATTTCTCCAAAACAGGAAACATTTCACAAACAATCAGATGGCACTTGTTTGTTTAGGCACAACACTAGTAGCGGCCCTTCCCACCAATATTTTACTTGCTTTCCGACGCAACAAACTTTCATTTTTATTGGCGCTCTTCAACACAGCTGCAGCATTCTTTCTGTTTTCATTTCAAGTAATATGGCTCAACTTAATAATTTTCAAATAATATATCTTCATATTTTTATGCTTAGGTTCACGAGAAAACTATACTGCTGCTTGCCTTGCCAGCGTGTTGCTTGTCCTACTGGTGGCCCAAGGAAATGTTTTGGTTTTTAGAAGTTTCAGTTTTTAGCATGTTACCACTTTTAATGAAAGATAAGTTATTAATACCAACTATAGCACTAGTTCTTATATTCCATTTAACTTTCAAGTGCTTTAAACTTGATGTTGAAAAACAAAGTGAGGCTCAGTTAGCTATACCTGGCGTTTTCATTAGCGTATCTGAGTTTTTAATGATTGTTACACTTATACTTAGTTTATATGTTACGCCCCCACAAAGATTCCCAGATCTGTGGCCTTTAATTATTTCACTTATAAGCTGTGCGCATTTTATGCTGTTTCTACTGTGGGGAAATATGCAACAACTTACCTTAAGAGATCCAAAGAAATGACAAATGACCATCTTGTATTTTATATGTTTATATGTACTGAGTTGAAATTTTTATTGTATTTAAAGAGGAATTCCAAAGCTAAATACATATTTTGTTGAAAAAAGTTCTTACTCTTTGTGTGCATGAGAACTGATTGAGAAGTCCAATCGCAAAAATACAATTGTCACTAAGAATATAAAGTATATAAATGCAATGACCAACAAAGGCTCTTGTAGCAAAGAAACCTTTGAGAAGGTGTATTTAAGTGTGAAATCGGAAATATGACTTTCAACCAAATTGGATTTGGAGAACGATACAACAGGACGGCCGACAGTATCCAAATAAGTGCGCACCAATTTGTTCTGTCGTGATTTAATGCTGTATGGCGTCACAAGCTCAATATTTGCCGAACCCTCTGGTAGAACTATGCTAACAACAGCTTCATCTATGGCCATATTATCGTGAATATGGTCTATTAAGCGCATTTTCAATTGGTAATTGTTTCCATCGCTATACAAGTATTCGTATGAGGGCACATTGTAGGTTAGTGTATATTGTGTTTTCCAGCCACCAAAAAGAGGATACCTGGGGCGCAGTTCCAAATCAATAAAGTCGCGCATAACATTCATATTAGATGTTGAAATGTTGCCGTTTGTGTCTCTATAGTAAACTCCAGTGGCAGAAGCGGGCAAATAGGTCTTATACGACTTTACGGCCGATTGACCAGAACGTCCATCCTTTTGGAAATCATAGCGTGAAAATGATCCTTTCAATTTGGCTCCAGTATGTGTCATTTTAATGTCTTCCTTTACTGCAATATTTCCCCAATGTGATACTTCAATTGTACGCTCCAAATTGTTGACAGTCAAGAAAGGAGTCTGATTTTCATAATGCAGCACCAGCTCTTGATCGGACAGCGCTACAAAAAAATAAACGTATTAATAAATCTTATTTAAATTTTTAGTATGGAACATACCTTCCACGTTGGCGTACGGTCCATATATAATCTTATTTGACGAGACCGAGAAAGGCTTAACCTGAGTATGTGAAATGATATTCGCTGAACTAAGTTTAACATTGGTTTTTTGGCTTATTGTCTTGTATTTGGAGTAGAAATACAAATCACCGGTATATTTTACTAATTGCTTGTCGTTCTGCTTGATTTCGTCTGGATGTGGCACTACGTTTCTAGACGAAACTGTTTCGATGTTTATAGTTTGCTTGGGTGCGGCATTGGCGAATGTCAGCACAAATGTTTGCAGACCCTTTGATCCCTGCTTTTGTATTTTGACATCTTTGTTTGATCCATCTTTTACTGAAATATATGCAAGGTTTGGCTCTCTAACAATGAACTCATACTCTTTGATGGCTTTGCCGGCTGTGTCCTCAGCAGATATTTTGAGAGTCGTCTTTACAAGTTGTGAGGACAAATCCAAATTTCTTTCTACATTTTGATTAATAATTTCTCCTATAGCAGTTGCTATTAGTAATTGATATATTATCGCAAAACCAAAAATACAATTTTTAGCCATGTTCACTAAATTGGACACGTAAAGCGTAAGATAGGAACGCAGTATAGTATTATTTAGTACATTATTTGACACAAGCTATAACAGGGCTGCATTTTTGCTTTAATCGATAAATAATTTCAGGTGCCGGCCGGCAAATTAGTTGCAGTTATTAACGACTTCGAGTATATTTAAAACTTTATGTTCTTTAGATTTTTTTGTATCTAAAAGCGATAATTACACTTTGGAATCAGTAGAAGACGTTATTCAAAAGGCACATTTAAAACTTTGAGTTATTTCGATAACTGAAATAGTCAACGATAGGTTTAAAATGCCAAATTAAAATAGAAGAGTATAGTAAATGTTTGAGTTCTTACTCAGAAGAATTTAATATATTCTTCTCCTTGCTAACTTTTAATAGCTATTTTATTAGTAGGTAGTAAATATGCAGATATACAATCGCAGAGAAATTAAGTCGGAACAAGCATATGAGTTATCGATAAAAGACAGTAAGAGCAGGTCCATAGAGTGGTGGGCGATCATTATATTTTAATCTTGTGGGATTTTCCAATTAAAGCAGACACGTTGTCGCAACTTGCTGGTTGATAAGTTTTTAAAAAAGATGAGTTTTAAAGTGCAACCAAAAGGCTTTGCTACCAAGGCAATTCATTCTGGCCAGGATCCTGAGCAATGGAAAAGTGCTAGCATAGTACCGCCTATATCTTTAAGTACAACCTTTAAACAAGATGGACCTGGAGAGCACAGGGTAAGATAAAATAAAAGCTTATACACTATCACGATAGTAACATATGTTACATATGTATGTAGTTAAATTTAGGTTTTTTTTAAGCTGTTAAAAAAACTGATATTGTTTTATGTGATTTTTCACATATGCATGTATAATATATACATATGAATGTGTATAATTACCTTATGGCAGGGCACAACAAGTACCTCCCTATATATATATGTATATTTTAGAGAATTCATAAAGCTAATTCAAATATTTGTAGATTTATAAAGCAATAGAATACAAAATCTTATGAAATAAAAAAATTTGTAAATTTGTTCGTGTTTTGTGGTTGTCACTAAGGAAACCTTATCTAAACATTGACTGAAAAACAATGATCTTTCAAAATTCTTTATTGCTGTTTTATATTACCCCCAATCAACAGATCAATTTATGGCAAGTGTCATAAGTTGACGCAAGTTTATAAAGTATTATAAACGTTGATAAACTTTGGCCGTGTTTTGATTTTAGAATTAATTTTGTCATGATAGTGGACCCCCCAAAGTTTTCTAAAGTATGTTCAGGGTCCGTCTGTCTGTCTGTATGAATATTAGATACCTTTGGGGTGTTTAAAATGACCTCGAAACAAATTTTTTTGATTTTTCGTTTGTTTATGAAGATACCGTAACCAAATTAGGCATTCTGCAATTAGTTTAGAGTTCCTAAGCACTGTACCAAAACTTATGAAAATCGGACGGCTATATCATAGAGTCACCATAGGACTGATCGATCAAAAAACGTGTTTGGTGAAAAATTTGTTGAGTTTCGAGTGTTTATGAAGATATCGCAACCAAATTTAGCATTCTGAAGTTTTTTAGAATTTCCACGCTATGTACCAAATTTGATCAAAATCGGTTGACTATATCATATAGGCCCCCTAGGGCCGAAGGGTCAAAAGAACCTTTTTGGTCCGAAATTAGTCAGTTTTTTTTTTTGTTTATGAAAATATCAACTAAATCTGGCAGCCAAATTTTTTTTCGAGTTCTTAAGCACTTTATCGGATTTGATTGCAATGTGGGGGTATCCCAAAGTCGTCCGGGCCCGACTTTAATCTTTTATTATGTACTGATGTTACTTAAATGGGTTTGATATATATATTTTGTATTATAAATAAATGTATTTTTAAGGGTTTTGAATATTCGAGAAGCGGCAACCCAACCCGCCAAGTTTTGGAAACATGCATAGCTGCTCTTGATAATGCCAAGTATGGATTGACGTTTTCATCAGGATTGGGCGCAACCACAGCTATCCTAACTATGTTGAGCAGCGGTGACCATATTATCATGGGAGACGATGTCTATGGTGGAACCAATCGATTGATTCGGTAAAAACGACTGGAATTTTAAATGTTCTATTATTTGAAACATGTTTGTTTATTCACTTATAAAGTCAAGTAGCTACCCGCCTGGGCATTTCAGCAAGCTTTGTGAATACAACGAACTTGGATGAGATCAAAGCCGCTTTCAAGCCCAACACCAAGGTACTAAACTACTGATTTGTTCTACATAAAGCAATTAACTTAATACAAGTTTCCATTTTATAGCTAATTTGGATTGAGTCTCCAACAAACCCGCTAATAAAAATTTCCGATATTCAAGCAATTTCAAAACTGTGCCATGATGCTGGAGACATCGTTGTTGTTATAGACAACACTTTTCTTACGTCGTATTTCCAAAGGCCTTTAGAATTGGGCGCCGATATAGTTTGCTATTCATTAACCAAATACATGAATGGACATACTGATGTGGTCATGGGCGGTATTACTACAAGCAGTGAGAAGCTTTATGAAAGCTTAAAATTTTTGCAAAACGGCAAGTTGCAATGCTTAAATATGATCTCTGGTAAAATTTTTTAACTTTAAAATATTGCTTATAGCGGTCGGCATAGTGCCATCACCCTTTGATTGTTACCAAGTAAATCGCAGTCTTAAGACATTGGCCATACGCATGGAACAACACCAAATCAACGCTATTGCAGTAGCCAAGTTCTTAGAGTCGCATAAGATGGTGGAAAAAGTTTTGCATCCGGGCTTGCCATCACATCCACAACATAAACTGGCTCTACAACAGACTTATGGCTACAGTGGAGTGTTCTCCTTTTATATAAAAGGAGGCTTGGAACAGTCTAGCGCTTTTCTAAAGGCCTTGAAGGTCTTTACAATCGCCGAAAGTCTTGGTGGATTTGATAGTTTGGCTGAATTGCCGTAAGTATACTAATTTTTAGTTTTTGAGCAACTAAAACAGATCGTGCCGTACCTTTCAGGTCTATTATGACTCATGCCTCTGTACCAGCTGAAGACAGGAAAAGATTGGGTATTTCTGATGCACTTATACGTTTGTCGGTTGGTCTTGAAGATACCGATGATTTAGTCGCTGATATAAAATCAGCTTTGGAAGCTGCGGCACAAGTTTAACTATCCCATAAGAAATATAGAACGCTATGCATGTATATTTTATTATGTAATGATTTTAAGGAATATAATTGTCCCTAAAATTTCGAATGCCATATAAAGTCCTTGCATAAATATTTTTAAGACGCGACTTGCCTCGAACTGCAAAAATAAAAATAACTGCAGACTTGCCATACAACCATATGCAGGGACACAGTTTTTTAAAGGGAAAGAGCACAGGCTTACCACTTTTAGACCACGCCTTGGCAACCTTTTTTTGTAATTTGGCGCAATAAATCTTGCAACCACGGCAGGGGATATGAGCCGGGGGTAGCTTTACAGCGTATATCTATAGAAACAGTCACTTAACTTGGAAAAATTCCGTATGCGGGTTAAACTTTTATTTTAAAGTGTAGTGTCTACTAAATCTTATTTATCAATCAGCTCACTGCTTAAATAATACAAGTTAGAGCGGCTCTGCTGGAGTAATGCGTATCATATATTTAAATACAATATCTTTTTATAATATTATCATCCTTACGATTTTTTATATACAATACATAAAGCATTGCTGATAAGCTATAGGTTGCATGACTATTTATTATGTTGACGAAATATTCCTACTCTACCGTGGCCTATTATTTGTTGTATTGTGTGCTTCGTAGTCCATAACTTCTTCATAGATTAGTTCCTTCCACTGCTCCACAGTGTGCTCTCGCTCATCAACACTGTGGTCATACGGCTCTGGAGCAGGCTGTCGAGTGCAAACCTAATTTTTATATCATAAAGTTTTAACTTGAATTTACAATACTTACAGCATCCACTTCCTCAGCATCATACCAAACGTTAATATACTCATGTTGTAAAGCCCTGTCTACGGAGATCCGTTGCTCTGGATCAATAACTAGCATTTTGCTTAGAAGATCCCTGGCATCTGCAGCTTTCCGACGACTGTTTTGATTATTATCGTTAGGAAATAATGCATCAGGAAATAGTCTATCAAACGAATAGCCAGTATATCTAGGCCTATTCTCAACATAATTCCGTACAGTTGGTTGCAAACGTTGCATAAATGCAGGAGACGGAGTGCCCAATTGTTCTAAAAAAGATACAATAAAATTTATCTCAAAAGTGTTTTATAGCAAACAGTATAAATTATGCTTTACCTATTATTTTATTCCACTGATCAATATGATCTGTACCAGGAAATAGTACACCACCTCTTATCATCTCACCCATAATACAACCCACTGACCAAATATCAACATTTTCCGTGTAACCCATGCCTAGAATAACTTCTGGAGCCCTGTAGTAACGCGTAACTACATAGGGGGTCATCATAAAAGTAGTGCCAGCTGTGCGTGCCAGTCCAAAATCCAGTATTTTTAAAGTGCAGTCTGCCTTAACAACTATATTGGATGGTTTTAAATCCTGTAAGCACAAAAGCACAAATTGCAATTAAAAATGAATAAAAATATATAAATAGATATAAATAAGATTGATTCTTTACTCTATGTATAATTCCAGCGGAATGCAAATGCTTAATTCCACACAGCATTTGGTAAAGCAAATAGGACATTCTATCATGATCCAAGTCCATTTGAATGACTTGGCAAAGATTAGCGTCCATTAGCTCCATTACAAGATAAACATCTTGAAACTCCTCCAAATTCCGTTGAGGTGTGAAGGCGTTAAGTAACCCAATAATCTTAAATTGAGCTCATAATGTTAGTAAGTTTTTTTTAACAAAAACTATGTACTTACATTTTTATGGTTAACGAGCTTCATTAGCTTAAATTCCCTATAAGCTCTCTTAGCATGGGTCACATTTTGGAATGGTCGTGATAGCTTCTTAATGGCGACATTCTGTTCGGTAATGGTATCATAGGCAGCACTGAAATTAGTAGAGAAGACTTGTTAAATCGTTGTTCTACCTGGCTTTAATTACTTCTTTTCTTTTCAGATAATTGGATTCATTTATTTATACGTCTTAAATATTTACCAAACAATTCCTTGTGCTCCAGATCCAATAGGCCTTAAATTGATGTATCGACTAAGAATCGTAAAATTGGTATCGCCCACCTCAACGGTGTAATGTTGGGAAGCCATATTTTAATTAATATTCGTCTTATATATTTTTTAGTTCAAGATAATGAACATGTCGACCTAGGAATTCAAAAAAAAACACTAAGAATTTAAAAAAACTCAAAAATGTGAAATAAAATGAATTCATGGATTCATTCAAAAGCTTGCCCCCCAACTCCAACAGAAATAACCATTTGAAACTTCCCCCATTTCATTGTATAGAGCTAACTCTCCCAGTGAATGGACATGCTCTATTTATAGCTTGTTTAAATTTAAAGGGTAGGTTATTTCAAAAAAGTATACCGAACTATTTAAAAATATTATGAGGTACAATGTTAATAACTGGTTTATTTTGACATCATTTACATATTTATGACTTAATAGTTGGTAGCTGTTAGCCAAAGTTTTTAAAATTCAAGACACTTTCACCTTCGGCAGCGTTGCCATTGTGCTTTGATTTCTTGGCAAAAATCGATTCTACTTTGACGATAGCCATCAAATATCGATTATTCATATATATATTATTAATAAATTTTTTTTTACGTATACATATATGTATTTGGTACTGTTTTTGACGTTAACTTTTTACTTTTCAACGTTTTATAACTACTTGAACTAAAGCATACACATTTAAATACTGGGAATATCTTTTATCATAGACATAGACATAGAAAAGGGCGTTTTATTTGTTTCACGAATGACAAAATCTGTACATTAAAGTATTAGCTTTAGTGATCGTAAAATATTTGTAAACATAATGTCATAAATATTTACATAAAAAGACGCGATTGTATTCCAATACATAATCAGAAACACCCAAAGAATTACACATCCACACATACACATGCACATGCACGTATATGTGTACATGTATACATACATAAATACTTGCTTATGAAGCATGTGTACATGCATAGATTTTTATATAAAATGAATAATTGTATGTAGCTGAAATGGCTTCTTCTACGTGAATCACCGGCGAATTTTTATTAAAATTGTATTTAATTCATATTCAATTTATCATTTACATATACATCTTTCAAATTTAAAAATTACCTCTTTCAAACTTTATATCTGATTTTCTCAGAGAAAAATCGATTTTTTTTTTCTTATTTGATGTGGTTATTTAATTTGTTGTTGTTAACCATCTCCAAGAAATTTCTCACAATTATAATTGGATAACAAATTCTTTATCCAATTAGAAAAAATAAAACTACTATTGCACATTAATTCTTTATGTTCAAAACTTATTTTGATTACAATTTGACGTCGGTCTATATATTGACTTTACCAAGAATATTTTCTTGTTCTTCTATTACAGCCAATCACAACGAAAGCTTGTTCTTTTTCTGCCACCGATAACTACAAGCATGCTAGAAGAAGAAATATTTCAGTTTTTTTATTGGATTAAAAAAAAAAAACATTTTATTGCATATCAGTTGTTAAACTATTTATAAAAACTTATTGCAAACATAAAAGCAAAATAAAGTGACGGCAATTTTAAAGTAAATGTTATTAAATTTTACCTGGTATTTTTGTCGTACTATTTGGTATTTTTTTTATGATTTTTGAAAATACATCTAATATATTTTTACCAAAGCGGCCACACTGTATACGAGCTCATTTTCGCGCTTTTTTTATGCTGAGTGACTCTTGCTTGTGAAATACAATTTTAAAAGTAAATTTATATTTAAAATGCTAAAAAATAAAGCAATGAAGCCTTCCAAACTCTATGTGCTCAAAAGAGGTAAATGCGCACACACATGATATACTATCTTGTATCTTATATTAATTACATTGATCGTGCATTTTTAGATGGCAGGCAAGAAGAGGTTCATTTTGATAAAATAACCTCTAGGATTCAAAAGCTTTGCTATAATTTGAATATGGATTTTGTTGACCCGGTAAGTAATTCATTGAATTGTTTATGTTTAAAATTATTGAATATAATGGAAGTTTAATAATTCGACTCCTATGGCCAGTTCTGTCGATAGGGTAGAGGGAACGGGGGATTCCCCTTGGGCCCTGGGTTTTTCAAAGAGCCTGTAGATTTAAAAAAAAAAAACTGAATTCCTCATAAAAAAGGAGTGTGCTTAACGGCCCGTTGATAGACACCACCGGGACCATTTTTTTCTCTCGAAAGGCCTTTTCGATAATAGTATGTAGTGTATATAACTTCCATCTGAGTATAGTGCATACACATATACAGTATAGAAAGAAATTGGTTCATAAAGTCAATATTTGATTTTAAGACAGATATGAAAGCCCTAGCCCACGATTTAGATATCGTTTTTTTTCCCTTCCAATTCTTGAATTTGGGGCTTGTTTTGTTATGAACGGGGTGAAGTGACTTATTTGAGTTGTAGCGATATTAAAGCAGGAAAAGCAACCAGTACGTCATACTCATTATAAGTTCCATATTGGCTTCCTGCAAAATGTAAATGGATTTATTGCATACGGTCTTCCACGTAAATTAATGGACTTTTTTATGTTGTAAAGGTCTCGATTACGCTAAAAGTCATCAACGGATTGTACTGTGGTGTTACTACTCAAGAACTTGACAATTTGGCTGCCGAGATTGCAGCGGGATTAACTACTAACCACGCTGATTATGCTATTTTAGCTGCTAGAATTGCAGTATCCAATCATCATAAGGAAACAAAAAAGGTATTTTCAGGTAAGTTCAATTCCATGGAATTTTTGGCATAGGTGTGGCCCAGCAATTAGTAAAGATAGCAAAAAGAATGAAGTTCGACCATTTTAACTGTGTGATTTTTTTGATCATTTTTCAGACGTGTTCGAGGACCTGCATAAAAATGTTAATAAAGAGACTGGAATGTTAGCACCCATGGTTTCGGACTTTCATTACAATGTGGTTAAGAAGAATGCTGATCGTTTGAACTCTGCTATTATATATGATCGCGACTTTGGATATAACTATTTTGGCTTTAAGACACTGGAACGTTCATATTTACTTAAGATTAATGGAAAAATTGCCGAACGCCCGCAACACATGTTGATGCGTGTAGCTATTGGAATACATGGTGAAGATATAGATGCAGCCGTTGAGACTTATAATCTACTATCGGAGCGTTATTTTACTCACGCTTCACCAACACTATTTGCTGCCGCTACAAATCGTCCACAATTGTCCTCATGTTTTCTTTTAACAATGGCTTCAGATTCTATTGAGGGTATCTTTAAGACGGTGGAGCAATGTGCTATGATTTCGAAATCTGCAGGTGGCATTGGACTCAATGTGCACTGTATTCGAGCAAAGGGCACTTCTATCTGTGGCACTAACGGCACCTCGAATGGATTGGTACCCATGTTGAGGGTCTTTAATAATGTGGCGCGTTACGTAGATCAAGGCGGCGGTAAGAGACCTGGGGCTTTTGCTATTTATCTGGAGCCCTGGCATTCGGATATTTTTGAATTTCTTGGATCTTAAGAAAAACACGGGCAAAGAAGAGCATCGAGCGCGCGATCTTTTTTATGCTTTATGGATATCCGATCTGTTTATGAAGCGCGTTGAAGCTAATGGAGATTGGTCGCTCATGTGTCCACACAAGTGCCCTGGTCTGGAGGAAGTTTGGGGTGAAGAGTTTGAAAAGCTCTATACTAAGTACGAACAAGAGGGTCGCGCCAATCGTACTGTCAAAGCACAATCTTTGTGGTTCGCCATAATCGAGTCTCAAGTCGAAACTGGCACACCCTACATGCTATTCAAGGATTCGTGCAACCGCAAAAGCAACCAACAGAATGTGGGTACGATTAAGTGCAGCAATTTGTGCACAGAAATTGTCGAATACTCGGCTCCAGATGAAATTGCTGTTTGCAATTTGGCTTCCATTGCACTTAATATGTTCGTTACACCTGAGAAAACGTATGACTTTAAGAAACTAAAAGAAGTTACCAAGACTGTAACCAAAAACTTGAACAAAATAATTGACATCAATTATTATCCTCTGCCGGAAGCCAAAAAATCTAATCTACGACATCGTCCAATTGGTATTGGTGTACAGGGTTTTGCAGATGCCTGTATTCTAATGCGTTTTCCTTATGAAAGCGAGGAGTCTTTCCTTTTGAATCAACAGATATTTGAAACAATATACTATGGCGCGCTTGAGGCAAGCTGTGAACTTGCTCAAAAGGAAGGTCCTTATGAAACCTATGCTGGCAGTCCAGTAAGCAAGGGTATTCTACAATATGATATGTGGAATAAAACTCCAACTGAACTTTGGGATTGGCAGGCTCTAAAGGAGTCCATAAAGCAGCATGGTGTTAGAAATTCTTTGCTGGTGGCACCAATGCCAACCGCTTCAACTGCACAAATTATGGGTAATAACGAATCATTCGAGCCCTATACATCCAATATTTATACCAGACGTGTATTATCTGGTGAATTCCAAGTAGTAAATCACCATCTTTTGCATGATTTGACAGAACTTGATTTATGGGATGATAATATGAAAAATCAAATTATATCAAATCGTGGTTCTATACAAACTATTGAAGTTATTCCACAATCGGTGAGAGATTTATATAAAACTGTATGGGAAATTTCCGTCAAGACTACTATAAAAATGGCCGCCGATAGAGGCGCCTTTATAGATCAAAGTCAGTCCTTTAACATACATGTGGCTGAGCCGAATTATGGAAAATTGACTTCAATACACTTTTACTCCTGGAAGGCAGGCCTTAAAACGGGAATGTATTATTTACGTACAAAGCCGGCGGCCAATGCTATACAGTTTACTGTGGACAAGAGTCGCATTACTGAAACATCCACAAATGGACAGCATAATGGCACTGATCCAAATATATCTACATATGGGGAGGAAGAAAATCAATCTCCAAATGTTTCTGTCGCAGAACGTGAACGCAGAATGGCTGAAATGGTTTGCTCCCTTGAAAATAAAGATGCATGCATGTCGTGCGGATCTTAAATTTGCTCTTTTGAGTCACACTTATTTATATATTTAAAAATGAAATGAAATAAAGGTTTTATATAAATGAATTATGTTGGCCAGTTATAATTACTTTGTGGAATCTTTTAAATTAAAGCTTTTTATGTCCAGCTGTAATCATACTGAAACCTCTATAGCAGGTGCAAAACAAGCAATGATCAAAAGAGGTCTTAGAATTCGTATAAGACTTTTATTGCAAGAAGACATTCATAATTTAATTCAATTCTAATACGTTAGTTGTATGTACTCCATCGTTTTCACAGACATTTTGCGCTATTACAGACATTTTTCTACTCAGTTCTTGATGATGGCTGCAGGTAGCATTTCGCAAGTTCGTTAAAACCCTTTCGGATGCCTGCAATAGAAAAAATACACTATATATAGGCGCACGTGGCTTTGCTTATGTCAACTCACCTGTAAAGTCAAGGCCTTTGTCAAGTTCAGTTCATGTTCCGCTGTGGCAAGGTTTAGATTTGCCGCACGAGATGATCGCGATTGTGTGACTACCATGGCATAAATGTCTATGGCAGCATTGGCCAATTTGTTTAAAATGAACTGCTCGTGTACAATGTTCTTGTTATATTTCAACAATAGCTCTTCAACGGTTTGTCCAAATAGGTCAATACATGCCGCCGTTTTTTTAGCATAGGGCTGCAGCTCTGTAACGACGTAGGGGCTCAAGTCTGTACCACCTAGACCCACGGTAGATGCCGCACGACGCGAAGCCTCTTTAAATATTAAACCCATGTTGGCGGCTGGATTTTTAAAAGCACGCTGCAGTTCCTTTAAGTGGGATCCAGCATACTGTATACCAGTAAGCGCCACAAAAAGACGAAGTATATCGTTTGTGCCTTCGAAAATACGGAAGATACGCAAATCACGCATTACACGTTCCAGTCCAGTTTCCTTCATGAATCCCATACCACCAAGTATTTGAATAGCCTCATCGCAAACATACCACGCACACTCGGATGCATAAATTTTCGAAATGGCTGCTTCCAAATGGTAATCCTGGCTACCAGAGTCCATATTTTGTGAAATAGTGTAAGCCATACACTCCGTAGCATATTGTAGCATGTTCATTTGTGCCAATTTCTCCTGGATGGAACCATATTTTTTGAGTTTATGACCGAATTGAACTCGATTATTAGCATGTTCTGTAGCCTTCTGAATGCAGACTCTCATGGTGCCAGCCAAAGTTGCGCCCATTCCGAAACGGCCATTATTCAATATATTCATGGCCACCTTGAAGCCTTCTCCTTCCTGTCCGAGCACATTTTCAATTGGAATTTTTACATCTTCAAAGTAAACTTCTGCTGTGTTTGATGCTTTAATGCCCATTTTCTTTTCTGGCGCACCATTGGTGACACCACCAAACGAACGCTCTACTATAAAAGCTGTTACCTATACAATGAAATTTTGTTATTCATATAAGTATATAAATTCACTCTGTATATATATGTTAATATACCTTATCTTTTTTTTCGCCTGTCTTTTTATCGATTTGTTCAGTTTGTGCAAAAACAGTCATAATCTCAGCCATGCCTCCATTTGATATCCAAATTTTTGAACCATTCAATATGTAATGTTTGTTATCCGGGCTCTTAACAGCTCGGCAACGTATTGAACCAGCATCCGAACCGGAGCTAGGTTCTGTTAAGGCAAAAGCGGCGTATACTTTTTCAAAAGCAACTTTCGGCAAATATTTGGCTTTTTGTTCAGGTGTTCCGTACAAGAGAATACCCTTAAAACCAATACTTTGATGTGCGCCGATAGTAATGCCCAGTCCAAGATCATTAGCACCAACTATTTCGCAAAGTCTGCCATACTGGGTATTGTTAAGACCTAGACCACCATAATCACTAGGCACTTGAATTCCAAATGCGCCAAGTGCCCATAGTTCGTTAAGTGTGTTGTCATCTATGCATGAGTTTTCATCATTGCGAGCGGCGTCGTTTACATCCTTTAAGATAAATAGATAAAATAATTATATTTAATATACATAATGTTATTTGTTAATCTTACCGAAAAGAATCTCTCAAAAGGATCTATAAGACTAGCTGTTAGTTCTTTTTGGTCCGTAGTCAATACATCTGGATAGGGAAACACTTGTGATGACACTAAAGATCCTCGAAATATATTTGCCATAAATGACTGATTTTCCCTTGCTGCATTGCTAGGTTTGGGTTCGGCACGAGGTTTAGGTTCGTCACGAGGCTTTGGCTCAGCTGCAGATGCACATCTAGGACAAAATATGCATGCATATTAAAGGTTTGTTAAATACACTAAGTGTTAGTTAGTCAATTATAGCTTAGAAATATTATATTTGAAAGCTTATCAAAAGTACGCAATTTAAGGTCAATGGCCAGACTCACCAACACAAACAAACTGTCTGCTAGCACATAAGTATGTACATGTAAGCATATGTTTGTATGTATTGCATACGTGGAAAGTTTTCTTATAAATGCGGAATTCCCACCCCTGTATATTCGCAAACATTGTATTTAAAAAAAAAAAATTGCGTTTCTTTTTAATACATTTGGCTACCAATTGTTTTTTAACATCTACCAAAATTTTCAAAAATAAGTCAAAGCATAACAATCAAAATCGAATTTGTTTATATACACAAAATATGTTGCTAATTTACTTAAAAAGTGCCAAGATGTTACAAATCTCATTACATAAATTTATATGATTTTGAATTAAAAATTGACAACAATAATTCGTCTAGGGGCACCTTTATAGTATGTGTGTCAAGGTCGGAGTCCACGATCAAGTTGTAAACAAAACAATATTGTGCGTACACTCCTGGACAATGAAATTATTGTCGTAAATATTTGAATTGCATTACCTGGTTGCACAAAAGGATGCTGCTGTTTTTTGAACGTTAAAGCGTGTTAATTTCCACATATTTTTAGTAAATAGATCTTTCTTTATTGATCACGAAGGTACTCTGAGTAAATCTGGACTTTGTACTACTATATGTTAATTGCGTCGTTTCGATGGCCCAATGGCGATAAGATAACATCGATTATTTTACATTTTTTGTCGTTATCGATGTTTCGCCAACATCGATGAAGTTTTAATTTTCTTTCGTATGTTTATTTATTCAGCACAATTTGTTGTGCGCAGTCAGTCAATAATATTTTTCTACGCAAACATTAGCTATGGTAAGAATTTCATTATTAATTTGTATTTATTGTCTATAATAATTACATTTTAGGCAAAGGCATCAGGCGTGCTGTCGTATATTTTGGATAAAGATGTCAAAGTTACCAAAAACTTTGTTGCCTATCTGCTGCAATTTGCATCGTTCAAGTCGCTACAGATTCATTGTAAATTTTTTGAAATATCTTGCAATGGAATAGTTTGGCTGGCAACATGGATAGCCTTTATATGGCTTATTAGTTCTAAAAGCTTGTATCAAATGCAATTGAACATGTTAATAGGACTGCTTCTGGACATACTTGTAGTAGCGCTGCTTAAAGCCTATGTTCGAAGAAGACGACCAATTCCTACAACAGATATGTTAACTATTGGCCCAGACAAATTCAGCTTTCCATCGGGACACTCATCTAGAGCCTTCTATGTGCTTATATTCTTTACCAGATTGTACGCTCTGCCATTGATATTTTGGTTGCCCCTAACTGCATGGGCTGTTAGTGTTGCTATTTCGCGGTTGATAATTCAACGTCACTATATCTTGGACATTTTTGCTGGTGCTTTTATTGGTATACTGGAGGCACTGTTTGTTGGATTAATTTGGGTCAGTGAATCAACGGCGATCAATTTTATTAGTTTTCTCTCGGAGGATAATGTTCCCGGTGGTCCTGAGTGATAATATTTGTAAAATAACAATTATATTTTAAATGAAACTTTAAGTAAACCAAATGTTTGGACTTAATTTAACGTTTACCAAATACAAAAATTCAACTGTTATATACTAAAATAAAGTTTGCGATGCTTTCATAACTAATATTTGATGATTAAGAGCCAGCATTCTGCTGTTTGGATTTTTGTGTATATTTAGATTTAGCTGACTCATATTTTTATATTTAGCAATATATGTCAAAATACATAATATTTTCAAAATAATTGTCAAGTTGAAATGTTTAAATGCATTTTAAAAAAATATACACTTAATAATGTATTCAAATCTAAATATACATATATATGCCTTATTTATTTATAAATATGCAACGAATATATTTGGTGCAATAATCGATTATTCACTTAAAAGTATTCATTGCGAAAGATGTCAAGTCTGGCAACTCCATTGTGGCATATAATTGAGTAGCTGAATGAACGTGGATTGTGACAATGAAAAATTGACAAAAAGTGTTTACATTTGTTTTATAATTTGTTTTAAACATCTCTTCTTTAATATTGTAGAAAAGTAATAAGTGAATTAAAAATTTTACGCAAAGTGCATACGCAATAAACACAAATTTTAATTATGTGTAATGTACCGCTTAAGTATCGACAAGTTTGTCGATTGTGCCTCATTTTGGTAAATGAGTGTGATATAGCAGCGCTCCAAATCTATAATTGTGAAACGGCGACGACGACGAAGATATCTACCAACACAAATACATCAGTTAAAGACCAACAAAATGAATATGCGAAATCGTGCAATATTAATGAAAAATTATCAAAATGCTTTTGCAATGCACAGGATCCGAATATGTGTCGTTGTCGATGTGATAACCCGCTATCAGCAGTAGTGTTGACCAATTATGAAGTGGCCCCCAGTAGTGTTCTTGTTAAGAATCATTACACATTACCAAGTGTGCCTTCTACAATCTCATCAGCATCATCAACAACATCATGCAGCAATTATGAGCCAAATTTATATGCTCATACATCATTTCCAAATAGAAATATATTGGAGCAACAACCGACAGTAGCTGCAGCAGCAGCAGCCTCTACAGTATTTCAATCGTCGTCACCCACACAACAAAAAGATACAACAAAAACAACAGCAACAACAAGCGATGCCACAAACAATAAAACTCAAATGGAGCAAGAGCAACATTTTCTAAATACTCAACATCATGATATTGCCGTAGATAAAGCAAAATCAACAAAAAATATATCACAATTTTATCATCAGAGAGCTGGCAATATCTGTACTACTACTACCACTACTACTACAACAGCCACAACAGAGGAGGAATACAATCAAGAGCATAGCGATGATTCATCACCGCACATTACAATTCAGATATTCAACTGTCTCTCTATTAAGGTAAGCCAAAGCAAACGTAGCTTTCAATTCAACATACACATACAAGCCACACATATCCGTATCTTCGTATCCATATACTGCATACATAAGACATACAAAGCTACACGCATATGCTTTTGCGTTTGTATGTGTTATACATATGTGTGATTACGCCACCACACAAAAGAACTACCTGGGTTGCCATATCATATCACTTTTTTTTTTTTTTTATGATTGGTTATCAAAATAATCGTACACACAAATGTGTATTTAAAAGATAAATGCAATTGCATTTATAAATAAACAGCAAAAATAACAAAAATTTCTTACAAGTTATAAAATAAATAATTAGATTGTGCAAAGGCATTTTAGTTATATTATATGTCATATTATGCTAGGTTAAAAAACTCGTTTTTGCTTCCAGTCGTAAATTTATGGCTACTTTAAAAACAATAACTGTATAAGTTCTCTTTTGTGGTGGGTCTTGACTATTAATCATCGTGTCCCAACTTTTAGGCACTCAAAACTGAGTGACATAGTCACATTGACTCGCTCGCACAACTTTTTTTGTGTTATCAGATGTATTGTTTTTTTTTTTTTATTAATAAATATTTCGTAATTTGCCTAAGTGCTTACCTGGCCCATATATAGTAAAATGTATATGGGATTATTTACACTCTGCTTGAAGTAAAAAGATTTCCAATCAGGTAGGGCAGCTATATCTAAGAAACAACTCTTATTTACGGTGTATCCTATTGGAAGATTCCTGCGAAATTAATAATAATAAATTCTTTTGGTTTTAAGCAATTTTAAAGCGTCGAATATCTTATCAGTTGTGTTGCTACTTAAATAAATTCTTTGCTGGAGGTTTTATATGCCCCCTTAAATTGTTGGCGAACACGTCTAATATGTAGATAAAGGGTGTTTTTTTTTTTTTGCTTGACGTTTCTATTCTGTTAAATTTAGCATATCACCATGTAAAACGTTTCCAAATCGTGTGCTCTATACAATGAATTATTGAAAAATTCTGTAAGGCCAAGTGTTGATGATAATCCTTATTGGTCAATAGGGCGACGTTCAACAGGATGGTGTGCAGATTTTTTTAAAATTAAAATTAATTTTAAGTTCTTCAAATGTTCTTTGAACATTTCAGACAAATCTGACTTTGGGAGGTTTTTAAGATCTCGAATGTGGATTCAGCGGCCCCCAAAAAACCCAAAATAAAAAAAATGTTTTTCGGTTCTTTAAGATTGTTAACAAAAAAGAAATATAGGGCTTTCCAACAAGAGGTGTTATTTTGAATCACTCGGTATTTCGGTAGCTGTCACTTTTGAAGCTTTTATTCTTTGACATTTGACAAGTAAAAACTACGCCATTACTATAAATGGAACGATACACGCTTGACTGATGAGGCCCATTTCCACCTCGGTGGCTACGTCAACAAACAAAATTGTCGCATCTGGGGCTCGGAAAACCCAAGAGTTATTGTTGAGAAGCCTGTCCATCCTCAACGCGTGACTGTTTGGTGCGGTTTATGGTCCGGCGGGGTCATTGGACCTATCGAGGACATAGGGCAGCCACTTTGCGATTTGGTTATGGAAAATTTCATGAAAAGGATATGGTCCTGTATTTTTGGCTGATGCTGTTTTTCATTATTAACGGCATACCTTCCTTTTTATTATGAAATAAACATTCGATCATTTATCTCAAAAAAATGACATTTTACTTTGAATACCAAAATAACACTTTTTATTGGAAAACCCTATATAATAAAATATATGAGGCTGTGGTTAACTCAGAATCCTGGGGGATCTCGGAATCGGATTCAGCGGCTCACATGTAAAGTTCACACCACTTTTTTTTGTGTGCCTGTTTTGTTTATAGAGTTAAAAAATGATTATTTATAAAGCCGCAAATGTCAGTGAGATCCTAATCCAATAAATGAAAACAAAAAAATCTCTTCCAAAGCATTATGCCATTAATTAATGATCAATAGTTAGACTAGAATAATTTATATTTTCTTGAAATACAAATCATATAGATTAGGCCTGTCCCCTCCTTTGTAAAGAAGCTACTATAATCGATATCCTAGTAGCTACCTAAGACCTAAGGTCTTTGCAATCGTCCATAAAAAAAAAAATTGTAAAGATGATAAAAACTGTAAAAATATAAATAAAGCTATCTTTTTGGGCATTACAACCGGCTGTAGGTCTTGGCCATGAAAATTGTTCCTCGCCAGCGGTTGCTATCTTGTTTCTGCTGGCTCCAATTGGTGATCCCAAGGCTACGAAGATCCTCCATTGCCTGGTCTTCCCATCGCAGAGGACCGTTCTTCCTGTGACTTTCGCTCGAATAGCTTTTTAGCTGGAGCATTCTCATCCATGCGGTTGACGTGCCCAAGTTTGCGCAGAATTTGTAATTGTATGCGTCTGACTAGGTCAGTGTCACCGTCAAGCTCATACTGTTGCCTTATCGAATGTTGACAAAGTCTATGCCTTAGCGCCTTTACAGCTTAAACTTTAAGCCAATGTTTTAGTTCGAGCCAATGTTCACTAAATCTCTTGTAAATAAATGAAGCTACTTTTAGTCAAATAATTAGTTTGTGAGATATCAAAGAAGGAACCTGCAAAAATTTGAACTTAATATATTTATATTTAGAAATGCGTCATTTCTATTTTATATTTAAAATGATATCGTAAGCTCTGCCCCTTTTTTGTACCTAAAATTTTTCCTTAAGTTTTATATGCATTTTTAAGTTCGGCGCCTTTTAAGTTATATAAGGTACATGTTTTTTTTTGTATCACGCTCATCAATATAGCATAAACTTAATCTAGACTTAATCAAGATTCTGTTTAAAAACTTAAACGTCAGTAGAACGTTAGAATCAAAATTTCATAAGACACATATCAAATTTGGTTTTGTTGCAAGAATATTATTAGACAATTGGATTACAAAATGCCATTTAAAATAGGTAATTAATTGATGTGTATCAAAATCCAATGAGGTTTCAGACTGTAGTGCCAAATGAACAACCGGTTATAAGCTGGTTCCAACACCTGACGACCAAAAAGAAGTATGCTACCTAAAGTGAGTCCCCTCTAACTACTATACCTGTGTCTAAATGTATGTTGTTTTTTTTTGGAATGGTAATTGTATGTCATTTTTTGGTTAGTGAAATTAATATTAAGCTTGTGTCTTAGTTGGATGCTGGTTTTGTCCCTTGAATAAATTTTAAGCTCACATATTCATAAATATTACGCTTAATATTAATTTTATTTCTGTCTTTTACAGACAATGCCTAATGACGGCTTTCCCACAGTCATCTGCAGGGATTGCCGTGCCAAGCTTAAATCCTTTTGGATGTTTCGATCAATGGCACTTAACTCACACAATGCTTTAAAAGATTTTCTTGCAGTTGCTGAAGTTTCGAAAAATTTTGTAAGTACATATACATTTTTTAAAGGCTTTTAAAAAATACAAAGTTATTTTAATTTCGTTTCTTTCAGGAGCCTTCCTATTTGGAAATTAAGTTGGACACAATTTTGAAATCTTCATCCGAAGCTATTGCTGCAAAGGCTCTGACCGAACTAAGCAAGTCTTCAAAAGCCAAGTATACGAATACAAAATTGGATGGTATGATGCAAACTCCCAGTGAAGTAGTATATAGAAGTGATCAGCATCATCAACAACTACAGAGCAAAATGCCAGCACCTTCATTATATCTAAGCTCGTTCAAATCACCAGCAGCCTTAATGCAATCACCTTTGAATAAAGCAGACTATACTGCACAAGATATTATAACGCCAATAGATAGCGATAAACAATCTGAAAATCTAACTGCTAAATCAAAAACAAAAGATGCAGATGTTGAACAATATAAAAACTTGCAACAGCAACTAGAGACTGCCGCAGTGCTTATGGATATAAGTAAAAAAATTGTTATTTCACCTCCAAGCTCGAATCCCCAATCTCCATGTCTTACTGCTCTAGCAGATACAAGTATTAATAGTTCTGTGATAAAATCAAAACGTCCATCAAACGACAATGAAATTCAAAATGACATGGAAATAGATTTATCCGTCAAAAAACAAAAAACTGAATATCCAAATCAAAGGAATTTAATCCAAATGCATCACCTTTGCCAAAATCCAATACTCGAAATGCATGCAAATACATCAAGAACTGATGTAGATAATAAAAACTACAGTATTAATATGAATGAAGCCGGACCGTCAGCTTATAAGCCGCAAATATCTAAGATAAAAACAGAAAACTGTAATGCCGCCTGTCTATCCGATTTGGAAGACAGCTCTGATTCAAACAAATTGGAAATGGATATTGCATCTGTAATTAATGATAGAAAAACGCCAGATAGTGTGAACTCCGATCATGCAACAGACATGGCTACAACTCAACTTTGGCAAGCATTGGCGCGCTCTGCTGGTTAGTGCACTTTTAAAAGTCTTTTAAAGTCTAACTAAAGTCTACTTATATTTTATTAATTTAAAAAAAACTAGCTTAATGAGTTAATTAATAAAACTACCATTACAGCCAAAAATAAAGAAAAAACTCCGGCCACGGAACTTTTACGAAACATGATGAGCCAATCTTTCGTGCTATCGGTGCCACCACCATTAGGCGTAGCAAAAGTACCTGAAGAACCAATAGCCCTTTTAAAGGTAACAACCAAGTTTAAAATAATGAGACGCACAATTTTAAAGCGGTTCATTTCAATTTTAAACAGGATGCTTCGGAGGCTCAACTCAGCAAAGTGAAAATATGTAGAAGGAAGCAAAGTTTCCCTACTAAAACTGATTGCGGAGATGCAACAGGAGGAACTAAAGTAGCAGAATCAGCGACTAACTCAGACTCTGTCTGCAGTGCAATACCAGATGCGATTAAAGATAAAAAGGTAGCTAGCTCTGATTTAATCTGTTCTATACAGCATGCTCAATTTGTCATTTGTAGAATTTCAAGGGTAATGCCACGGTACTAACTGGATCTCAAAAGGATATGTCTTGTTCGAACTGTGGCACACTTACAACAACCATTTGGAGACGAAGTGCTAAGGGTGAAATGGTATGCAATGCTTGCGGCTTATACTTTAAGCTACATGGCGTTAACAGACCCCATTCGATGAGACGTGATACTATACACACGCGGCGCAGGCGTCCAAAGGAATGCGAGAGATCCAAGAAAAGTAAGATATTAAAACTTTTAAAATAATACCTAAAGGAATGCAATTATTATTACTTATTTGCATTTTGTCTTAATAGGAAATAAGCAACTGGCATGTTCTTCTCGAATAGAGCATAAAACAGAAAATGTAAACTCCGCTGTGGAGCCAAACCAGATGGATTTTTTATCACCTGAAACTCTTAGTATATCAGATATAGTATTCAATGTAAGTACGTTTAAATATCTTTCAAAAGTTGCCTGCCTTAATATGTATTAAATTTTTATTACTTGTACTTTTCATTGTAGAAATATAAGTGTGATGCCGAAGCAGCAGCATTAAAGGATGTTTTTTTAAGAAGAAATAAATCGCAGATTTCTTCGGCGTTTAATAATACTACCTGCGAAACCGAGGAGTTATCAGTACCTCTCAATCTTGTTTCCAGTGAAAGCAATACTAAGTTAACATAGAACGCCAAATCCAATTCAACTAATCAAATATAATAACTACAAAAAAGAAAATTTTTTCAACGCACAATACTTAATTTATTATACAAAAATTTAACACCTAACACTTCTCGATAAAACAAAACAAAAATCATAATAATAATCAGTTAAAAATCAAATTTAATTATTTATATATCTTTATTAGAAACTAATACCAAAATACTAAATAGTACGAACAAAATGCATAGACAAAACAGCAGAATTATTAAAGCAAAGCAAAGCAAAAAAAAAAGCTATTAATTAAAAATATGAATTTAAGAAAGGACAGAATTACTTAATGCTTTTCATACTTACAAAGAAATAATGAAAGCTGTATTTATTAAAAAAAAAAATCAATGCTTCAGTATTTTTAACATGTAATGAGAAATCATAGCAGCATACAAGTATACTTAAGTTTGATTTACGACTATATAAATCATTTCGATCAAAAATGTATTTTACTATAATCAGCGCATTAAATAACTTAAAGTTAGATAACACTTTAAAATCTCTTGCCTGTAAATGAAAATCATGTGATAATAAAATAATCTCCACAAAATTTTAAAAATAGTTTACGCAAATTAAAGCAATATACACACCATGCATACTTTTCAAAAAAATAATAATAATAAAAAATACTTTACAAATGTAATAAATATTTTAAATATCAAAATTTAACGCTATTTTGAATTGTCTTTAAATATAATTTAAACTAAGAAATTCAAATTAAGATAAGAGAAAGATAATTACACATTTATTTTTTCGAATTTAAAACTCTTAAATAATTATAATAAATTCGTTAAATTAATATAACTTGTGTGTATTATTATTTTAATAAAATAGTGTGTAGCTCTTATCCAAAGCATGGAGCGAAAACGAAATCACTCGAAAATCAAGTACAAAACGGCTTTGCAGCTATTTTAAATTTTTCGATATGCGATAGTTAATTATCGAACTTTCATATGAAATAATCCAAGCTTTTTAAATGGTATTTTTAAAAGCGGTATTTTTTAGGATGTTTTTACATTTTCAGCTGTTTGGTTATACTTGGTTTTAGCTTATCACTTGCACACTTAACCCTTTACCCATATGTAAAAGGCGAATATTTTTTAACAATGCCTGAGGAGGATAACCACTTTTTTGAGGGCGTGGAGAAACTTTTGGAAATCTGGTTTGCGGAAAGTCCAAATGAATCTGACGACTTGCGGGATGTATCACGGTAAGCGTGGGGTTTGCCGCTCCTCTTGTAATAATATTTATTTTTACTGTTTTTACAGCAAGGAGTGGGAGGACCTGCTAACAGAGGTAAAATGTGAAATTATAAGTTGCTCTAGAAATGAGCATATTGACGCTTTCGTGCTTAGGTAAAATTTGATTATAAGTTATACGCTATACAGACTGTTATCATTAAATCTTATACATCTCTCACAGCGAAAGCAGCATGTTCGTTTTCAAACGGCGTTGGATTTTAAAAACTTGTGGGACGACAACTCCTCTAAAATGCTTAAATAAAGTATTACAACTCGCCTATCTTCATGGATATACGGAAATATGTGATTTGTTCTATTCGCGTAAAAACTTTACGCGACCTGACAGTCAGGTAATGCCTAAATTAATTAAGTTAAGTCGGTGCATTTAAATAAATCATAATTAATTTTCTAGTTATCTCCGCATAGAGGATTTTGTGAAGAATCTCAATTTTTAGATACAATTTTTCCGGAGGGCAGATCTTACTGTTTGGGTTCTATTAATCAAGAATGCTGGTACTTGTACACGTTCAGTAAATCTGATGCTTCAGACAAAGTTAAAATAGATAATGAAGTTACAAAGTCCGAACCAGACCAAACTATTGAAATTCTTATGCAAAATCTTGATCCGAAAGTAATGGCATCATTCTGCAAAGACAAGTTTAAGAATGCGAATGAAGCCACCGCTGTAAGTGCCTTTTGAAGAGATTAGTTTTATCAACATTTTATAAAAATTTTTTTTAGGCTTGTGGTATTGATAAAATTTTACCTGCTATGCATATTGACGATATTTTGTTTGATCCCTGTGGTTACTCTATGAATGGAATAAACGAAAAGGTATGTTTTGAAATTGTTATATAATACTGTGACTTAATTATTCAAAAAATAATGCTGTTGTTATTGTTCTAGGGCGAATACATGACGATACACATAACACCTGAAGAAAATTTCTCATACGTCAGTTTTGAAAGCAATGTGGCCCTTGACAACTACTCAAAACTTGTTAACCAAGTTATAAAAACATTTCAACCAGGAAAATTTATTGTTACAATATTTGCCAATAAGGTAATGCTAGTGTTTTTATATTTTATAAACCAAATTATAATAATAATAATATTATTTTTAGTCTTCATTGGCTTATGAAACTATGAAGGACTTGGATTCTGAATATTCAAAAATGGCACATTGGAATCGCACTGATATGCAGTGTTGCAACTTTCCATCGTATAACCTTTTATTTGCTCAATATTCCCAAAATATCAAAAAGTAGTGACTTGAACATCCATAAAACTGTTTTTAAGAACTATGCCTGAACCTTATTTTTAAACATGCCACTTAATATTTCGAATTTTGCAATGCTGTATTTAGAACTGGAATGCAGCACTTAGATAACTCTGTACAAATAATTAGGAATATCACTATTTGTTCAATGTTTAATTGTTTTACAAATTTTTGTTGTTTTCATCAATTTAACTTTAATAAAGACATAAAAATTAAGCAAAGTTCAAATGAATTTCTTTATAAATTTTATGGCAAATTTTTAATTATGATTATTATTAATATGACATTAAAAATGTTGCCCAAATTATTTTGGCAACTAAAAGTATGCAATAATTGAAGCAAAATGAAAACTTTGATTGAGCTTAAAAGCAGGCAGCTCTCTATTGCTAGAGTGCAGCTTCCACATCTTCGACATTATTTATTAGCTGCAGAACTTTGAACTGTCGAACAAGAGGTGCAAAGGAACTGGTGAACTAAGTTTGGACAAGATTGACAACTTTTGATCCATTATGAACTGACAATCGAAGTGAAGTAAAGCAGCCCCAATCGTAAAATGCATTCTACGCCACTGCCGTGTATTGGCTTTTTATATACATAGCATATCGACAAGTTTCTTCTTATATTGCTAATCCCTGGCTGGACCACAAATACATATGTACATACTAGTTGCATTATGCTGACTACATTTACATACAAAAAAAAAAAACATATGTTTATGCACATGTATAAAAACATATTTACTTATTGATATTTCATTAGCATTAAATTGTTCTGTTTAAAATGGCAACCAAGAAGACAAAAATTTTGATAGTATTTTGGACAATTATTTTAAACACTGCTGTGGCTGAGATCCAAGACTATTGTACTGAGCTCTCGCAAAAGTCATTGAGCATGATTTTGGGACAAGCTTTTAATCCGCGTTATATGAGTATTGATCCACCAGCGGGACGAAATACAGATAACTCGAAATTGTCGAATAAAAGATCCTCATATGAAATACCATTTTATGCTGACAACGACATTGTTTCCTTGGGTGATTTTCCCGCTTGGGAAGCGAATCACTTCGTTTACTTTGAAAAAAAGGAGGAGGACTCACTCAAACGTAAAGAGTTGTACACAAGAAACGTGTTTAACGATAGAGCTAAACTCTCTAAGACTGATGTGTTCAAATCTCGACCCTGGGAATGCTCATCAAAGATTAACTGGATTGACTTGGGCGCAGATTACTTTCCCCGTTACATACGTTCCATAGAGTGCATTTCCAAAAAGTGCTGGTATGGTCATTTCAATTGCAAGCCCAAATCTTTTACAATCAAAGTGCTGCGTCGGAAAACCGATTCTTGCATACGCATAAGCGATAAATTAATTGCCATTGCAACGGACGAATTTGAGAAAGATTATATAGAGTTGTGGATATGGGAGGAAATGGCTGTAAACTTTTGTTGTGAGTGCGTTATGCTTTACTAAAAAAAAAAAACAAACAATTTTAATTTTAATAAACATTAAAACGATTTAACATAGCACTTTTATTGCATTAGGTACTATTGACACTTTTATGGGTCTTGCATCGTACTCTTCGCCGTCAATGGAATAAAAAATGTTCTCAGTTTCTTCTGCCGGATATAAATGTATAGTGCGGCTTTTTAACACTACATTGGGCGCTATAGCGTTACTCGTAATGCTGGGTATATTTTTTATGAAATCCCAGCCAGGTTGCAACGAATTGATGAACTTGCTCTCCAATTCCGAGTAGTTTTTTTCGTTTTTACTGCAAGATATATTTAATTGGTTTGTCTCCATTCTGCCCTTGACTGCAGTATTGCAGTCTTCGTTTTTAACCAATAATTCCTTGGGTGAACTTTTCGGAGCAACAAACTTACTTAAGAAAAACCCAGTGGTCGGTTGATTTGTCTGTCTTTGCACAAAGCAATTACTGCAACCCGGGCACGGAGGCGAGTATATGTAATCAGTTGCAAAATTCCACTTTAAATTACTGGAGAATGATTTTAAAAATGCAGCTGCATAATGCCGCAATGAGCCAAAATACCAGTATTTATCCTTCGATGCGTCGATATCCTTTATAACGCCCCATGAAAATCTATTTAAGCCATAAATAGGCTTCATATTGACTTCATTTCTATCGCTTTTGGGGTCATTAAGCACGTCAAACTGTATGACGGCCTCGCTTTTGTAAGAGTTTCTTAGCAAAGGTAAAATGGCACCCGACAATGCTTTTACATAATCTAATTCACTTGTTCGGTTAATATCAAAATATTTTGACGCCGATTGGCTGGTAAGACCCAAAGGTAATAAGGCAATGGGACACAAAGTTCCATGTCTGCGCATAAGCCCGGTGACCACCTCCGAAGAGGTGCCATCGCCACCAGCTACAACTATAGCATCTGGAAGTGTGGGCAAGTCTTCGATAAAGGTCTTGGCGTGTCCTATGTGGCTTGTTCGAAGTATTTCTACGGAGCAGCCAGCCAAATGCAAAATTGGTTCGCAATATTTCTTAAACTGAAATGCAGCAGATTTTAGTTAAAATTCATCATAGCAACTGCAAGTGCTCCTTACATTCTTTTCGGCTTTTTTCTTGTTTGCAACTGGATTCAACACTACCAGAATTTTTGTTGGAACACCACCAGCTACCATGCCAGCATTGCTAACATCGCCACATAATTCCCTCATGTGACGTGTTATCCTGGAATTTATAATAATTAAATTGGTCAGGTTTCGTCATTTACAAAACGATTGCGTTTGCAACTAGAAATTAACTTACTCTAAATGCGTTTTTAATTCATTCAATCCATAAGCAGCAACGCCGGCCGCAAAGACGCTCTTTTTCCAATTATTCCTAATAACTTTAAGGAAGTTCATGTTTCGTGATATATGAAAATAAATAATAACATAACAAATGACATGTGCGGTGAATTATCGATGACAGCTCTGTTTCGATTATAAAACGTCAGTAGAAAATTAGACAAAATCGATAAGTTGCATTTATCGGAATAAATAGTCGTTGAAATCGTTTTAAATCATATGAGAATGAAACGAATGTACACATCCTTGGAATCAAAAGTATGTCAGCCAGATAATTAAGGCCAGGGCTTTATTGCTTAAAGGGATGCTGTTGTGCTGCTTGATTGAGATTTGTCTCGACTGATTTATTAATCGAAAAACTTTACTTAAGAGGTCGTCTGGTTTGATGTGAAAGAAGAGCCTGGGATTTAATTTTATCATTTTTTACAGCATCCCATTCCAAACAGCGCTTTCCTAACATTGTGAAAATATTTTACAACTTCGCTAATACTATGATCTTCTGTAGTTTTATTTTAACGATTGTGACGTTGACATTATAAAGTTGTCTAATGATTTACAAAATGTTTATGTTTTTAAGCAAAATCCTTTCATTGATGCGTCCTTGTATGTTTTTTCTCCGAAAATATCTGCTGATGCGCAGATAATGAGAGTCGGACGACGACCTCTCGGTCATCCATCCGTCAAGCATTTCCACATGAGGAACGTCCAGATGAGTTGGAGTGAAATTGACCACAAGACTTCAATTCAGTGAACACCTCAGTGAAAAATCCAGGCTCTGCATTAATTTTCAACATTTTGTTACTTAATTTATTTACGATTACAAGACATCTGCAATGACAAAAAAAAAAAAGAATTCGGATATTACAAAATTTTTGCAAATTTTTTTAAAAGACATACCTGTCCCAGAACTTTTCCTTAGAATCCTCTACAAGGAATGGCTTTAGTGGATAACTTATTTCGTTACCCATATACGAATATGAGAGATACAAACAGGTAAGTACAGAAGCTTGAAGTTCAGATTCCTTAGTTTCTTGTCCATCTACAAGCTCACGTACAAGCATGTACACAAAGACAACATTGGCTGGGTTTATGAAAGCAACATCCTGAAAGTAATCATGTTTGGGAATATGTAAAAAATGGTTTATGTGAGATTGCGTAGTTTTTTTGTATAACTAAATTGAAGAACTGTAGAAATTCGAATGCTTATAGGTTTTACATCTTACCTGCCATCCTTGTAGCAATAAGCTGCGATCTACAGCTCTTAGCCACATGACAGCGTCTGAAGCATCGAAATTTTTCAATTTTTGGCATCGGTAATGTAAAAATATTCCTAAACATTTCAAGAGCTCTGAAGTAGAAGCCTGCAAAATATATTAATACATATATTATTTAAATAAAAATAATAAAATAATATGGTTTTCCTCTTGCGCTAAATTGTATATAATATTGTTCATTTTGTATAATGATTCGATCTTTGAAAAATGTAAGCAATGAAAAGTAAACTTATTTTCAAAAGATTTTCGTTCTTGTGCTGCTAAAGATATAGGTTTTCTTTCGAAAAATGTTTTAAGGTTATGTTAAACTGAGCGTTCATATCTTTATTAGTATTTGTTTTCTACTTTTATACTCCGTGTTTTATTATATTTGATGTAGGCAAGTATATGAGAAAATTTGTTAAAGTTTCAAAAACTTAGTTCACTTTTAAATTGAAACTAACTTTTTAAAAAGATTTTAAAAATATGTAACCCTACTCTAAGACAAAATTTTGTATGCATTAAATATATTCTTTAAATAAATGTATAATTATGGAGCTGTTTAAATACTCCTTCTTGTTGCTATCTAAGCAATGGATTAAATCTTTAGCTATGCCGAAGAAAGACACTACTTTTGATCAAAGCAATCGTTGATAATATACTCAAAATACTCGATTCTATGAAAAATACTCAAAAAAATATATACCTAGCGCAACAAGGGCACTTTTGATCGTGCCAATCGTCGATAATATACTCAAAATACTCGATTTTATAAAAAATACTCAAAAATATATACTAACCTGTATAACAGTTTTTCGTGGAATCTGATTACTGTTCTTTATTTGTATGGCAGACGACTGTACCTGTAAAGGCAGTGTCAGTGTTAACGGCTGCTTCTGAATTAACTTATTGTGGTTGGTTATGGAGTTGGTATTATTGACGCGTCCAAGTTCCTTGTTGGTAACCGATTTTTGGGCTGTGGATGTTGAGTAATAGGCCTGGTCACGGATCTCTTGGCTTTGATTGCAATGCTGCTGATGCTCTTCAATATGATTGCAGTGTAATTGTATATTCTTATTTTTATCAGATGAAGCCGTGTACGACGGTTCCAACAACTGCGCCTTAAAGCATGCAGATGGCAAATTTGCACACTTGTTTTTATTCTCAATTTTCTTTTTATTATGCGAAGTGGAGAGCTTCTTCCAGGAGAGCGCATTTATGAAGAGCGAATGTTTCTTTAGGTTTTTCTCAATAGCACCTTTTTCCGAAAGTATTATAGAATTTTCATTATGTGAGTCCAAATCATTATTAATTGTGTCCTTTGAGGAATTAGTTAGATTGTTAAAGTTGTGCGAGTTTAACTGTGTCTGTATATTAAAGTGAATGCTGCCACAAGAGCTTTGTTGACTCATGCCATTCTTGGACATTTGATGACAAGCTGTCTTCTTGTTTTCACGATTTTTGGCATTGTTCAACTGCTCATAGGTAAAATTGTTTAATTGTGAGTCCGTAGAGCCCACTCTGTCGTTGAAATTATCATTTCTAATGTCAGCAGTTTGATTATATTGATAGCTGTGCTGGGACGAGTATATTGGATGACGATCCCGTGGGTTAAAACTTAAAACTGTACCCATGGTGACTGTAATTGATAAAAAAAAATATACAAATAAAAAATATATACATATGTATTGTACTATACAAAATTCCTATACAACTAAAGCAATGTAGCGCTGAGAATTGCTTAAAACGTCTAAATGTCAAGCTATTTATATGCGCTTAAACTATTAAATTGAATTAAAAACAAACTAAACATTATTCGATTATATAAATGCCTATTACAAATATGTATTACCTGCTGAAGTAGTATTATAATGAGAGTAAAATTATTGATTTTTAGTATGTGTACGCATACATCAGATGCTACTTAATAAAATTTGTTACATTTGAAATTTTGACAATATTCCTTTTGTTTTTTATAACATTAACTAATTATGTACATTAATTTTAAAATGGCAATAGCTAAAATTAAATTTTCTCTAGTACTTTTGATTGCAACTTTATGTTTTATTTAAGAAATTTTTCAACAGCCTAGAAACTGTTGAGGTCGTATCAATTCTTTTCCATTTTGTATTTAAACTGCGTTAAACTTTAGCAATTCGTTTTGTTATTGACAATTCACAAGAAGTACATAATATTTTCACAAAAACTACACAATGTAATTGCTTTATATTTGGCGAAAATTGCTTTTAATCCTTGTACATGTTTACGAAAACACCTATGGCTGCAAAATTTTGAACTAATCCACAAATCGATATTTGGTTCGCGCAGACTCAAGCGCAGGGGTGGAACAGGGCTCTGTTGCAACGAGCATGCCCAGAAAGGAGCTTATTATTTCTGTCGCACCCACATTTCACCCAGCTGTATATGTATGTATACACAACCAGCAAGGACTCATTTACAAGACCTTGTCATTAGTTTACAATGCGTTACATTATTTGTAGCGTAAAAATAGATCTGAGGAAGATTAATAATATAGCCAAGTAATTCTCATTAAGCCCCTTTTGGTTTTAATTAGCTTACTGTTTGGCTTTATGTCAAGATTTCATTTTTAGCTTTAAAATTGTGCTCTTTAAGAGAAGACATAAACTTTGCCATAAAACTATAAAGTTTTCTATTTACGTCTTCTCTAAATATAACTTGATATCTAGCCGTGCACTTAAGAACTTTTTCAATACTTTTAGAATTATGTCATTTGATATTTTGGGAAAGACAAAAGTCAGCAGATAGTAATTTAGCACTGCATTCAGTATAACGAGATTTAATCCTTAATCTTCGCGTTTTTAGAGTAGTAAAGAAATTATTATGGCGCATATTTAAAAACAAAATAAAAGTAGTGCGAACTTTTTATGTCACATGGCTACCCTTATAAATATTGGGCGGTTGAATTCAAAAGCAATATTCCAAGGTTTCCGAGATAGCCTTCAAAAATGTTTTTATACCCTGTACCTTATGGTAGATATTATGGTAGTATATTAAGTTTGTGCAAGCCGAAAATGTAAGTAACATATAAGAAGGAGTCGTCAGAGACCCCCTGAAGCTACCTAAAGTATGATCAGGGTGACTATAGAAGTCGATATATCCCTGTCCATATGAACGCCTAGTTCACAGAGATGATAAGAGCTAGAGCAACCAAACTTTTAGATTAGTTGCGCTATTATTCCATAAAAGACAAGTTTATTTTATTTTTTTGAATATCGGGGTTATATTATAACCAATCATGGGAGCTTAAATAGAACCAAGCCACTTTTAAAGCTACATAAGCAGACTTGACATAAGAGCAACGATAGGGGCACTTACAGGACATTGTTTAATTGGTAGGCATGCTAATAGATTGGGAATGCCTAATTTTGACTACTGCAGGAGTTTTCAGGAGGTAGAAGAAGAGGAAACAGTGGAGCATCTCCTGTGTGGATGCAAGGCACTATGCAGGGGAAGACTGAATACTGAATTCCCAGGAATCAGAATAAATAAGATTGGGTTAGGTTATAGTGGTTGCCTGTCTTAGAACAGCCCAGACGCACGTAGGCACAATGAGGCCCCTTGTGATGCCACAGGTAACGCTGTTCGAGAGCTGACCAGGAATGTCTTTATAACTGCGTATAAAGGAATGTCTTTATAACTGCGTATAAAGGAATGTCTTTATAACTGCATATAAAGGCATTCATGGTCAGCACCCGGTCAGCTCTGAAGAAGAACAGGCACGACTATTCAACCATATTATTGCTGAACCAGCCTGAAAGTTCAATGAACCTGGCAATATCTCTGGGACAGAGATTTGAGTGGTCAATAAGGCTGTTCAGAAAAGGGGTCCCTAGGGTCCTTAATCTTCTTCTTGATAGGGAGGGGCACTGACACATAAAGTGTAGAACGGTTTCCTCCTCCTCTTCGGATCCGCAGCCAGGGCAGAAGTCGTTGAAAGTGGCGCGCATTCTTTCGGCATGCCTGCCCATAAGGCAGTGTCCTGTTAGAATGGACACAGTGGTCGATAGGTAGTTGCGACTTATTGTGAGCAACTTACGGGTTTTGTTGCCGTCCATGTTTGGCCAGGTAAGTCTTGAGGTGCGGCAGGAGTCCTCATTGGACCAAGCAGTACGGGCACTTGCCAAAAATTTCTGTTTGATGGCCAGTTTGACTGTGGCGAGGGGTGTGCCGATGTCTATGCAGTTATAGACGACGGGCAGAGAGGTGCCTTGTCCGTATGTCCGGGTACCCAAACGAGGTGTACCCTAGAGAGCAGGGATAACTGGTTTAGGGCGAGTTGGCAAACGTGCACGAGTTTAGAGTTGGCATTGAAACCTGTGAGGGATTTGATTGCAGCTTGACTATCCGAGAAGATAGTAGTGCTTGTTGCACAGTAGTTTCCACCCTCCTGTAGAGATTTCGCAGCATAGTAGATGGCAAGAGACTTCAGCCTGAAAGACGCTGCAGTGATCTGGTAAATAAGATTAACTCGTTCATAAAATCAACAGGATGGTTCAGAGAGGATCCAGGGGAGTGGGGATTAGTTTGAGTGACATCACAAAGGGCCTTTTGCAGGACTAGGTGTGTCGGAAGACAAGCACTTCTACCTACGTACCTATATTATATAGATCCCATAGGTGCAGGAGGTAGAAGAAGAGGAAACAGTGGAGCATCTCCTGTCTGGATGCATGGCATTATGCAGGAGATGACTGAATGCACTGGGATCCGAACTTATTGGGAATGTGACTGAATTCGGAGGAATCAAAATAAATAAGGAAAATTCGTTCATTAAATCGACAGGATGGTTCAGAGAGTATCCAGGGGAGTGGGGATTAGTTTAAGTGACATCACAAAGGGCCTTTTGCAGGACTAGGTGTGTTGGAAGACAAGCACTTCTATCTACCTACCTATATTATATAGCTCCCATAGGTGCAGGAGGTAGAAGAAGAGGAAACAGTGGAGCATCTTCTGTCTGGATGCATGGCATTATGCAGGAGATGACTGAATGCACTGGGATCCGAACTTATTGGGAATGTTACTGAATTCGCAGGAATTTGAACAAACAAGATTAACCTGTTCATGAAAACGACAGGATGGTTCGGAGAGGATCCAGGGAAGTGGGGATTAGTTTAAGTGACTTTACAAAGGGCCTTTTGCAGGCCTAGGTGGGTCGGAAAACAACCACTTCTACCTAGCTACCTTTATTATATAGCTTCCATAGATGTTTTTCAAAGGACCTCGAAAAATCGGTTGACTATTTCATATATGACTATAGCTCCCATAGGACCGATCATATGTTTTTTGTTTGTTTATGAAAATATCGTTACCAAGTTTGGCCAATAAATATCTTTTGAAGCTCTTAAACAATATACCGGATTTGATAGCATTCGTTCGTTAAACAAAAGTTTTGTGGAGTATCTAAGCACTTTTCTTAAATGGACTGAAATCGGTTTAATTATTTATTTGTTTGTGCTGGAACAGGGTATCCCAAAGTCGTCCGCGCCCGACTTTAACGTACGCCATATTTTCTATGTAAGGTTTTCAACGATCTGTTTGTTTTGTGTTTATAACTTCAAAGCAGACAATTAAAAGTTTTTTTGATACCGAGTGTCCGACGATGTTTTTCATATATTTTAGGATCGCTGATTCCAAAACGAGGTCCCAAAAAACCTAGGTACATCGGATTTCTGTGATAACTTCCAAAATACACTGTTTATTGGTGGAGCTCAGGTGCTAAGTCAGAAGGCTGGGGTGCTGTGGTGGATGGTGGACGTTAAAATGGGAATCGGACGACATTAAGATACCCTTTACCATAACAAACAAATAAATAATTGAACCGATTTCGATCCAATTAGACAAAGTGCTTAGATACTCCACAAAGCTTTTAGGTTAACAAACGAATTGATTAATAAAAACAATTTTTTCCATCGATGGGTCCCATGGGGCCTTTATAGTAAGTTGATATATATATATAAAATAATGTACTCTGTTTTAAGACTCAAAACAAATCTTCAGAATGCTACATAAACAATTTTTTTTCGGGGAACTCTGTGTATCTCCATTTTAGCTATATACGACGTCTTCTTCTCCATGTTACATGCATTTTCGGCTTGGACAAATTCAATATACCCTTTATACCTTACAGGTACAGGCATGGCCGTAGACAGAAAATCCGGGCGTGGGGGGAAAATGTACTGGCCCCTCTATTACAGCTTTAGCTTTAATTATTGTGTTCTGTAAGTACAACGCACTTTTCCAATCGAAAAAGAAAATGCATTTTTTTAGCAGTAGTAATTACACTGGGCCCTTGGGAAAACGCCGGGGGAATTCCCCCATTTTCCCACTCTCTCGACGGGCCTGGGTATTGGGCTTAAAAATTCGAGCAGCCTAAAGGCCAATGTGGCTCTAGCATACAAACCTTTTTATAAAAACCATTTCTGCAGTATAATTATGTATGTAAATAAAGAATAAATAAGAATAAAAAGGAGCACTTTTTCCGATCAAATATTTGTTTTGACAAAATCCCCAACTTGTCATATCGATAGTAAAGTTTTTCAAAAAAAGCTAGTCTATATTTTTGCTTATTATCCATGTATGTAAAAACGCATAGTTGACATTTGGTCATTTTTATCTTTGCTACATCTTTGAGCCTCCATTTGGAGCTCTTAAACATATGCAAACTAGTTGTTTTTTTTATTCTTAAACTTCTGTGGGTATATTACAAATATTTATTTACAAGAAATAGGATTAATATCATATAAAAATTCTTACTATAACAGTATTCTTTTAAAGTAAATATATTATACTTTATGTAAATATTTATTTACTTATGTAAACATAATAAAAACCATTACCACAACTAACATATTAAAACTAATGCCCACTAATGAAGGAGCTCGTTGTACGGCAGCGGGATGATCGCCTAGAAGTAAGTATAATCTTTAGATAAGACTGATGAGAGCTATATATATACAGGTAAATACTTACCGTTTAAAATATGAACATTAACCGACTTAGAATTAGCATTCGATGGCAAACAAGAATACCTTCCGGAATCGGCAATTTTAGCTCGTTGTATTAAAAGATATGATGTTGTTATATCTCCCTTTTCAGTTATAACAGATACTCCTCCTCTGGGCGAATCATAATTAATCTCCTAAAAAGTGCAAAAACATAAACTATGCTCAAAGGGAATTGTCTAGATTTATGTTATACCTCATTATTATGCGTCCAATGAACCGTCAGTGGTGGATCCGGAAGATGTTTAACAACACAAGTTAAATTCACTGTAGATCCTAAATCAATATATAACTCCGGTCCGCCAGGTATGGTTGTTATTGGTTCTAAGAGATTTCAAAAATATGTTTGTTTATAAAGTTGTATTGCAAACCAAATCAGAACGCTTAAACTTGCCTACAACTGAGAAAATCATGGTATACCCGACGGGCGGTGATGTTGATACTTGGCATTCGTAAGTCCCGGAATCTCTGATTTGCGGAAATTTAATCTGCAATGGGAAATTGGTATTGAAAAAACTTACTATAATTGAACTGAATATTTCAAGGGTCATAAGATGTTAAACCTGGGCAACGGATGCCGTTTTTTTTCATTTCCGATACTTGCTCTAAAAATATGAGTTGCGGTTTGTAAAATGCGATAACATTTTTCAAATATCGAAACATTTTGTTCATCTCCAAAATTAAACGGCGAATCCAGGATTTTCTAGAGACTTAGAGATGGTTTTGGATTTAGTAAGTTAAGTATCATTAAAATACTTGATAACAAACAATAAAAGGTGTAATCGTTTTTATTTTATCAAGCCTGGTTTTTGTGTAATTTTTAGCTTTTAGGACATAATAAAAAATGATAAAATACAAAGAAAATCCTTTATTTGGTTAATTACACTAGTTTACAAATTTAAGGGTAATCGAGTGAACCTTTAATTTTGGGTCGAGAAACACCGTTTTCGAGATATTTTTCGAAAAACATATTTTTGGGCACTTTTTTCAGTTATTCGTGACATGAAAGACAATTAGATGGACTAAGTACATAGTATAACAAAAAGTTATACGACCGACAAATTGAAAGAGTCGGTGAATTTCAATATTTGGGAAGCGCAATAACATCTAGCGGAGGCACAATGACCGATGTACTTTTACACGACTAAACAAGATCTGGTCATCGAATTGTTATAGTATCCGAACCAAATTCTCGATCTTTAAATCTTGTGTCTTGTCCGTACTCCTTTATGGCTGCGAAACATGGTTTGTAACAGAACAAGTACAGCAAAAAATACGCAGCTATGTCAATCGTTGTCTTCGTAAGATCTTACAAATATTTTGGCCTAACCGAATATCAAATGAAGAACTGTGGTCAAGAACTGGCAAGCTGGACATCAATATAGAAATTCGAAGAAAGAAGCTCGGCTGGATCGGCCATACATTGCGAAAACCACCGTACGACATCACATATATGTCCTTGCAATACAACCCGCAAGGCAATAGACGAAGAGGTCGCCCGAAAATTACCTGGAGACGATCTGTCCTGAATGAGATCAACACCAGCGTGGAACGTGGCAGCAGGCGATATACTAATATCATCGAGCTCAGGGAAACCGCTCTACGAAGAAGACAATGGAGACTACTTGTGGATAGCCTATGCACAACATAGAGAGGCAGTTTGGAATCTTTCGACGCCAAACAAGGCTTAATAAATAAATAAAGTACAAATTATTGAAGCTACAAGCAACCAAAGTCGAAAAAAGTGTAATTTTCGACAATTTTTCAAAATTACAAATTTTCGGATTGTTTTTTATTACCGAACCATTTTTTTTTTAAATTATGTTGAGCTTTAAAGCCTATACGCAGAATGAAAAATTTCTCTTAAGTGGGATATCCCAAATGGAATTTTTTTTTTATATGAAGTTTTGTCATTCCGCGCGTAATTTTTGCATGCTGCGTATGGGCCTTTAAGGAGAATTCCCCTATGAACATTTCGAGTCTAAGATCCTTAAAATCGGGTAAGAACTGTGTAGACGCTATGGAACCAACCCAACTTTTAGGGAGGAACCGGACCCGAAAACATCCCGTGGATCCGCCACTGGTTGTACCAAACATTTTAAATATTTTCCCATAATAATTTCCCTGACTGACAATTGTATCAGTCGCCCTTGGACGGGGCATGGGGATCTCTATTAATAACTGTTCAAGAAAACAGGGACCTACAGTTTAAAGCTGAATCCGAACGGCGGTGTCTGGAATTAATAGAGATTTTCTTTGGCAAATAGCGTCTTTGAGCTAGCGATGCCAGTGCTAGGCAAATGTACCAGTGCTACTGCTATGATTCGAACCACCGACCTTCGGTTTGTAAAGCGAGTACGCTACCACTACGCCACCGACGGCTACATTTTCCCATAATGGCTGATAATTTCTTGATTGAGTTCGCACTAAAGGTTCTCAATAGAATTGAGGTATAGGGACCAACTTGGTCCACATTATGCTCTTGAGACCATGAGACTTAAGATCGTCGCCCTGCTGCAATGTTCACAAAACCGGCATATTATTCTCGGTGTATTATAACATTGCCGTCATCAACAAATCTTTGCTCTCGACTTCATCCGTTAGGCCGCCACAAAATGCAGACCAATCCAACCGGATTGTTGTCAATCCAGTCAATAAACGCTTCTTTTCTCATCGTGACATGTTTCTGACTCTTCCTTATTTTGGAGCCGATGAAGAAGCGTTTTCTGCTCTGGGCTGAAGGGCAATGTAATGTAATTGTTTGTGGGTTAGGCATAGGCCTATATACACTGCAACCAGTTTGATCTTTTGTGCACCCCTTTATATTTAGACCTGAGTACGTCGATGAAGCTGGCCAGCTCTTTCGCAGGGTGCTTTTGTAGGTCTTCATCTTCTAATAGGTATGCACCTAAAATTTTGTGACTCCTGGGTCCTAGTGCCTCACAGTTTGTGATCAGGTGTTCCATGGACTCTTCCTCATCACAGCAGAATCTGCATGTGTTCGAATCTGATATAACTATTCTGTGTAGGTGTTTTTTGCAGGCGTAGTGGCCAGTTAGTGCTCCAGAGTGTGTCTTCCGACGTTTCCTGTTTAGAGTGAGAGTAGTGTTCCCTCTTTTGGCGTCGAAATTCAGGAATTTTTTGGTATGATTGAGGCCGTCAATGCCATTCCAGTATTCCGTGATTTTTTGTTGAGTCCATTTGGTGGTCTCATGTTTTATATTGTTTTTGTTGAAACCGAAATAAGGGAGTAGGGCCTATAAATGGTTTTTCCGCCACCTTATTGGCGTAAAGTTCCGCCTTTTCATTGCCTTCGTGTCCGGGCACCCAAATCAGGGAAACTTGGTTGTGGGTGGCCAGTTGGTTGAGTGCGTTGTTACACTCTGTAAGGACTTTAGATGTAAATGTGTAGCTCGTTAGTGCTTTGAGGACTGTCTGAGAGTATTTTGATCTTAGGTTATGTTAGGTTAGGTTAAGACGGCAGTTAGGACGTGACGTCCCAACTCACTTAGGCCAGATAAAAATTGGCCCGTTGTGATACCGCAGGTGGGCTTTACTCCACCCCACCCCACTAAAGAGGTCCTCAAGATACTCATCTTTACAGCCATCCGTTGGCCTTAATAAACCTCGAAAGGCATTTGGGACTCTTTCCTGAGAGCTGGGATAAGTCATTTAGGAAGTGTGACTTGTGGAAGCGGAAACTTGTTCTGCATAGTCCCGGGCAGTGACAAAAAAGTTGCTCTACCGTCTCCAGCTCTTCCTCATCACCACAACATCTACAGAAATCATGATGAGATTTGGATCTTAACTCTCTTGAGTCCTCTTTTGGAGAGGATTTCCAGTGTTGCCATTATAGCGTACAGCGGAAAATTGTGGTATCAGTGCTTAGTGTTATTGATTTGTGTGTTCTGGGGCCCACTATTGCTTCTCCTACACCGTGAAGCGTTTTGGATCCATCTGTGTACCATTTTTGCGAGTCGTCATGCAACCAGACTGGGTTAACATTCTTTTCCTCTCTTGATGGAAAAATGACTTTGTACCTCTGGGTGAAGTTGAGTACTGGATCAGTGTGGTCGTTTGCCTGAGTCATATATGTAGCATTTCTGACCCTGTTAAGGATTTGTAGGTGGCCAGTAAGGTTTTCTGGTTTGAATTTTTCTTTCAAGTTGATTGAGATTGCTTGCATTGCAGCCTCTTCGTGTATTGCTAGGTGTAAATTTAGCAGTGCTTCCATGCCAGCAGTTGGGGAAGTTCTCATGGCCCCTGTGCTGCTTAGGCACGCTAGCCTCAGTGAAGTACTATTTTATATTTGGTTTTACAATGGTCTCCATGGGAAACCCGAAACTTTAAAACTAAAATTTTTGGGGAAAAATGTGACCTATGATTTTATCTGCATCATCAGTTTCTAAAAATCGCTGTTTTTTGTTTCCAAACCAGTTTAAAGGTTTGAGTATAAGATTCCGATTCTCTTAAAGATATTCGTGACGCATTGACGGTTTGACTCTAAGTAAAGTTAAATTATAAGAGATATCGCTTACAAAACGTTTATCATTTGTATTATTCGTACCGCTGAATATTGGAGCAGCAATAAAATATGCAAACTTACCTGTAAAGACCAATCTCCAGTTTGCTTATTATAAATTGAACTAAATCGTTGGTCCGAAGTGTAAGTGCTTTCTGCTACAGTTAAAAGATGTAAGTCTCTATGCCGTATCCAGGATACCTAGAAATTTTGATATTAAATTAATAAATAACGCGGAAGTTACACTAAAAAAAACAAAGGAGTACGTACTGTTTTATTGCCGAGATTTTTTATTCGGCAGTTGAGGTGACCTGTTTTACCCACTAGGGAGGTAACATTTCTTGTAGCAGACGTATCAAAATACGGTCCCCTATCAAGTGGTTTGTTATATTTAACAACTTCCTCGTCTTGGTAACCATCGGAAATTCTATGGCTGTGGTCAAGCTGACCGCTCTGGCTAAGAATTTCCCTTGAACAAACTGAGAGCAGAAATAAATTTATTAAATGTTTGCGTAACTATAAAATATGACAATTTCAATTATTATTATTGTTATTATTTTAGCGCTTAACGTGTTTTATAAAAAATAAGACACAAAACTTGGTTACATTTACAATATCCTTAGCTTTTACTTGGCATAATTGGGTTATGCATGCAAAAGCACTTTTTTGGCACTTACGAAAATAAAATATAATCCGAAACTTCCACGAGGAGTTCATTGTAAATTCTGGTTTTTGATTAATTTTAATTTTACTTTTTTAAATAGTCATTATTCATTATTGTTTGTATAGATTTATTATTGTGTAGATATTTTGTCTTAATATAAATGTTTATCTGAATTTTATTCACTATTTGTGACATGCGCAGTAAAGTCCGAAAATTAGAGTACAATAATAAAGTGTATACACAGTACATTTATGTTTTGAAATCCTTGCAGCCGTTTCCTTGGCACGTTAGGATTCTCATCAATAAATTACATAAAATAATGCTGCATTAAATTGAGCTCAACGTAATGTTAAAAAATTAGCGAATTTTTTAAGATTTTTTTAAAGACATTTTGCAGAAAGATTATGTAGGAACAATTCTCCGGTTTACTGTCTAGTGATGACGCATGCAATGCCACCAAAGGAGTAAATTTCCAGACGTTCCCAATCATAGATGACAGCGTAGATATGCCGCCGCCTAGCCATGCGTCTGAGTTGCTATCAAGCGGCTCAAGAACAGCAAAGCTGCCAGCGCGGACGTAAAGTAGCGTTGATGGGTTGGTAGGGTACGGAATAAGTCTAAAGGCGAGTGCTCTTCTGTATGCGCCAACTACCGCAGTATCAGTCTTCTTTTCATGATCCTCTCGAACGTACTGTCTGAGAGACTAAAGACATCGAGAAATTTGAATCATTGCAACATGTTCTATGTCTTTCCTGGTCAGCTCTCGAACAGCGTTACCTGTGGCATCACAAAGCGTCTCATTGTGCCTAAGTGCGTCTGGGCTGTTCTAAGACAGGCAACCACTTTAACCTAACCTAACCTAACCTAACCTAACCTAACCTAACCTAACCCAACCTAGCATGTTCTATGAGGAGTCAGTGCTGACGACTTTCAAAAGCCCAAAGAATACATATTGTAGTCCTGTTTCTTTTTTTTAAAAGCAAATAAAAAGATGACCTACATTAAAGTCGGGCGGGGACGACTTTGAGAAAACCTTGAACCATCTCATTGCAATCAAATTCGGTATATTGCTTAAGTCTCCAAAAAAACTTTCAATTTCCAAATTTGGTTACAATATCTTTATAAGCAAACAAAAAACAATCGAATTTTACACCAAAATGTTTTTTTGATCGATCCGCCCTATCGGGACTAAATGATATAGGCAAAGAAATGTTTGACATAATAAGATCTATTGTGCTCTTTTCTAGCCGTAGTGTTAGTCCAATATCCAAAAACTTGATTACTTGGGATGGTTCTGGTCGTACATCGGGACTCTGCCAAAAAAAGAATGCCTTCTTCTGTTCACAGCCTCACACTCAGTACCATTTTCGCTTTAAACCGAAGTCCTCACTGCAGTCCATATTTATTTTTTATAAAAAATGATAAATATGTATGTTTTATTTACTAAAGTATGCTACATAAAATGTACATTTCTGTTAGCATATCCTTTCCAAATAACAAAGACTTTCATTAAAATATTGATATAATCCAATAGTATAGTTTATTTGGAAAGGATAAGTAACCTGCGATTGGTTACACGAAAATACGCTTTAAGGAAAATATTTACAATATATATGTATGTATATATTAAAAGCAATTAAATTTACATATTTAGCATATTCACAAATTGCAAATTTTTAATGAAGAAGAAGACGAATCCGAGTGATCAAAATCAATTTTTGCATATAAATTAGTTGTATGCGAAACAATGGCTTCAGGAGAAGATGACTCGCATGGTACTTCGGTACGAGGTTTTACTACTGTTAACTGGCCACTACACTGTGGAAGATCTAAGTCAACATAGTGCAGCTCAGGTTCTGATGTAACCGATGGTGGCCTGGATGTGGAGTGCTTTATATCCTTGCTTGCAAGCATATTGATTTTTGTGGCATTTGTTGTATTGACATTCTCCAATTCCGGCTTTGGACTACATCTATTAGCTGCAGCTGTCTTTTATGAGCGTTGTATTCGGTTTAGTTACATTTTCACATAGTTTATCCTTTTGTTGCTTTTCGATATGGTCTTTATAAGGTAGTCTTTGCATTTTCTTTGCTGAAGTAAGGGAACTATCACTTTTAATTTGTAGTATTTTGTAGCCAGCTTCTATAGGATCAGTTTTTTCAGTTACCAACTTGTTCATATTTTGTGAATAGTCTTCATTGCTAACCGAATGCTTTAACTTTCTGTCATTACTAATACAGCTGCAGTTTATGTTCAAGTTTTTAATTTGGCTTTCCAACAAATGAGCTTGCAAGACTACAATGGACTCATGGCGTTTCTCTTTTGGGCTTAGTTCTTCATTAGTGTTGTTCACTTTTATATTTTTATTGATATTTGTAAGGCTTGTTGGCATGGTTGGAAGTCCACAGATTTGTGAGATTCTGTGATCGACGCGGTCTACGTGGTCTCCCCACTCAAATGCGGGTATGTGCGGTTTTTTTGTTACTGCTGTGGTCATGCTGCTGCTGCTGCTGCTGCTACCAACACAGTTTCTATTAAGGCTACCATTTGTTGGCGGTGAAGTGGATTGCAATTGTGTAAGAACGGGTGTATTGGTTTTGGATGGGATTTCCAGTTGACTTGCAACATCAACTAAGTTCGTGCTTAAATGTGCGTTGCCAACAGGTTTCATCTCTAGATAGCCGCCCTCAGAACTATTCACATTGTTGGCAGGTGTAGGTTTAGCTGACATGTCCTCTAAATTATTAGAAGATGGACTTGGATTGCACACTTGATTATGAATCCATAACGGATTTGGGATAAACTTAGGCACTTGGCTGGCTTTCAACGTTGGTTGTTGCTGTTGTTGTTTCTGTACATGGGAAGTCGATGTTATTTTCGAAAAGTCAATTTCCATTAAATCACTCATTCGGTCAGTGTTTATTTGGCTTTTAAGGCTCAGCAGTGGAGCACTTGTGGATTTCTTTTCTCTTGTAGTAAGACCAGTAATGCTTGTTGGCAGATCCATTGATACATTGCTATTACTTCCATTGGCGTTTTGCTCCTTGCGAAATTTGGTTGTAAGAAATCCATGCTGTAGATCACAACGCGGTATTTTTGATCTAGATCCAACTGAAAACGCACGAACTCTTGGTAAATTTTTTTCTACATCATTCACATTTCCAAAGCGTTTATTTATCTTAGTATGCTCAATTTTACTTCCAATTGAATACGCACGAGTCGGACGTTCAGCCCTAAAAAAAATAATCAAAAGTTAAATATTTGCACATCTGTATAAAAAACTTTAAACACTTACTGATTATCGCCTTCGACATCAGACTCTTTTCCAAGTTTATCGGCCGAATGTTCCGGAAAATTAAAACTCATGAATTCACGAGCTTCACTCATATGCTTAGATCCCAAACTATATTCCTCTTTAAGCACATTTTGCTTAGTTTGATTTAATTGATTTGAATTTTCAATTTCACCTGTTATTTTTATGGGAGTCATTGATATATAGTTGTCCAAAATTTCTAAGCATAAATGGTTGTATGTTTGCAATATACACAATTAAATATATTATAAACGTTTATTACCTGTATTATTTTCAACGTTATTGCATTTGTTATCTACAGCAAAATCGTCCATATTTTCTTCAGGTATCACACCTTTTGAAGTTCTGGAGCTAAAACCAAATAAACAAATTATAAAAACTGATTTAACTTCTTAAAAGCAAAATTTGAACTTACCTAAACCGATAAGGAGGAAAACTTCCATTATCATCCGTTTCATCAACACTGACGGACGACTCTTCACTTTCGGAACACCTTATGGGAGTAATTAAAGGTGGACTATTATTATGCCTTTGACCAGTATACGGACGGAATCCTGACAATCCAGACATAGTGTGACTTCGAAAAGCAAGATTCGAAGCGTTGTAACTTTGGTTGCTGCATTCGCTCACTGTTCGATTTCTTGTTGGCAAACTGTCACATCTCTCTCGTCCATAGCCTGGTAATAGAGAACAGTTTTTGACTGTGGCTTTCAAAACAAAATTATAAGCTAGTTTTTAGAGCTCAAACTCAATAGCAAAGAGAGCAAAGTTTGAGCAAAACAAAAAATTGTTGTCAACAGTTCTGTATCTAAAAAATCTTACAATTAAAAGTGCTATCTTTTGCTTATTTATTTGTAAAGCTAAGATTAGAAGAAGTTACAAAAAATAAGGTATTTTTGGAAAATCAAAAATTTATCTTACTATACAACATTTTTTTCCAATTTGTTTGCATTCACAAATTCTTGCCTTACTTTTTTCAGCTGGTTTTATGCACGATAACTTAATTCACAATTTATATTTGATAGCTAAATATAAAATGTAACTTGAGTAGGTTTTTTCTGTTGTATAGCGAATTGCTGCGTAAAACCCAATTCGTTGCAAATTATTTTTATTTCTTGACACATCGATTTCAATTTAATCGTTTACATTTCATTACGAACGACACCAAAAACGAGAAAACAGACTCAATGGTTTATTTTAAAGGGCAGCTGCATATGTTTTTGACTAAGTTGCTATGGTATATGGCGGAGCTGTAAGGTATGCTGTGTACTTTTAAGCTGTATGATTCATAGATATTTAAGAGTTAAAGCTAAGCTGCATACTTTACTTACTATTATGTGGGGAAATGCTATTTCTTATGTCAATAGGAAGCTGCTTTTTGTGCAGAACATTTATTGGTTTTGAGGCTTCAGTTGCCGAAGACGAGCGTTTTCTCATCGGCTCTTGATTTAAATCAGGCCTTCCTTGGGAATTTATTGAATTCATGTTAGACTCAGTTTTGGCGGACATTGCGCTGAAAGCAAAACAATCAAAATATATAAAAATCAGTGGAAAAAATGCTTATGCTTAGCTTACCTTAATATCGTATCGTGCATATTTCTAGCTATCACTGCATCTTCCGTTTCCATCCAAAGCTCACCAGAACCCAACAAACTTTGACGCCCCAGCTCCATATAAAATATTCCTTGTGAAGGCGCATGTCCGCATCTTAAATGCAATATAATTATTTCTTATGGAACTTATAAAGAAACCAAAAAAAAAAAACTGTATTACCTTCGCACGGTTGTCAACAAAATCTCAACTTTAACAATTCTATCCTCGCCATTTGCTTGCTTCTCCGGTCCTATGCACATAAAGGTAACAGATTTCGAACTTAGACAGCAATGGTAATTTCCAACGATTCCACTTTTCTCCGACATGCCTTTCTTTTGCACAATAACTTGCCAAACATGCTCTATAAGATAATAAATTTACAATAATGTAATACAATTTGTTTGTTATTTATTAACAAATTTTGTTAGCAAACTTACCAAAAGGTGGATAAGTTCTATCGGAAATATTTGCGTTGCTGCGCTGTAAGATCAATAGATTATCCAACCATCTACGCAACTCGTTTTCGCTATCAAAAACGATGCCGAATCCGCCATCCCTCGACGATAGTGCCAATACATATTTATACTTTGTGTCAAAGCGACGATTTATATTAAAGCAGTTTTTAAGATAAATAACTCTTTTTGGTTCTGATCTCTGATTGAATTTTCTTTCGGTATCGTAGTACTCCAAACGTGCAGCATTATTGCTAGTATCTTTGTATAATACAAAAAACTTCTTCTTCATCGTTTTTAATTTTTTCTGGTAGCCACAAAGTACCAATCCATCTTCCATTCTGGCAGCCATTTTTTATCCACTAGTTGTTGAACTGAAAAGATAAGTAAAAATTATAACTACTAGTATAAAAAAGTTATAAATCCTTCTTAATGAGTCTAGCAAAAAGCATCCTTTTCTAAGCAAACGTGTTCCGTCGATTGTCAGTTATATTATTAAGGACATGAGTAAAAAGGTCAACTTCTCTCATTGAAGCTACTGGCCCACGGATTTTTCAAAAGATTTCAAATAAAATCAAAATCGTCTAAAAATTTTCCTTTCCCAAACATGCATAGACTAAGCGAGTAAGTTTAAATTATGTTTTAAGGCTTGGTACATACATATATTCTATTACATTTGAGTACATATTTATTTGTTTAAAATGTCCTTGTGATGTACGGGAAAAACAAACTCTGATGTATGTGATGTCATTTTATGATTTGATAATATTGATAAGTCTTAAAAAGTTTAAAACCATTTTTGCATAGTTAAAGCGTAGTTGATTATTACACAAAAATCAAGTGTTTATACATATTTACTAGAATAGTTTAGTATTTTAATATGTATTTATAGTAAAGTACGCATTTATCAAAGCACTGAATGTACGTACGTACACACATAAGTATGTACATACACTTGTATGTATGTGTGTCAGTATGTGTGTATGCGTATATATATACATGTATTTTATACTTATGCATTTGATTAAACATGCAATGATAAAGAAATTTATATACAAATGTACATATTGCAAATATGTAAATAATGAATCTGATATGTTCATATCTATACTATATAAAATAATGAATAAGCTATAAATTCATATATTTAAACATAGAAATATGTACGTACGTATGCATATATATATATGCAGACATTCAAGTATAAATATGTTTCTATGCATTTATATAAATATTATGTATACCCTGAGCCACTTAAGTAGATAGTTCATAGAGTCTAGGATTTAAAGTCACAAATTCATACATAAGGGTATGTAGCTATGTACATGCGTAAATATAAATATATATGCGATTTATGTATATATATAAATATATATGCATATCAATTAGCTAAAACTTATTAAAGTATGTTGCAAACGCACTAGTTGAACATTTTTGATTTTATTTACATCACTTAGTCAAATGTTTCATTATTTTGTATTTTTTTTTTTTGCACTCCGAAAATTTTATTTGTGTTGGTATTAGCGATGTTATTGTTTTGAAGTACATCAAAAACAATACGCGTTTAATATAGCGCGTAGTTGAGCATGGCCTGCTTAAAATTTACTTACCCACTTACTCAGTTTAACACTTTACATTTGTTGCTTGTCACAAAAATATCAATTTAACACTTTACACAATTTATAAAAAAAAATATAAAATTTTTTCCACAAATCAAAGAGAGTGATGACAACAACAATGTTTTTGTTATCGATATTGTGCAAAACCGACCCTAATTTTATGAGAAAATGTTGTTGTGTGCGATAACAAATGGTACTGAAAATATTCTTGCAAGCCGCAGTTTAAATGCTTAAATCTGATTCTAAATTTTAAAGTCTTAAATTAGTTTGTAAATTAAAACAAGTGTAATATTTTGTAATCAAGCCGAAATATGCTATTTTGTTGTTAATAAAAAAAAATTTAATAAACACCAAATATATTAACAATTTTTGCGTTTTAAGTTGCTGTTACAAAAAATGTAAGCAATTTATTGCATTCGTTTTTAATCATTAAAAACTTTTCAATATTATCTATAAATAATATATATATTTATTTTTAAACCAAGATTTTTTGAATCTTCACACTTAAAATTTTAATTCATAACATTAAAATATTCCTATCTCAGCTAAAAAGATTTTTACATCTAACTCTGAAAATTATAGTGGCTAGCTTTAAGCAAAACAAATATTATAAAAAAAAAACAAATTGTTAAACTTAAAATATTTATGTTATGTTGTTACATTTTCCACTCTTTATAAATTCACTTATCGTTTCAACTACAATTAGTCTTGACTATCGAACAGAAACGAATATGATGTTTTTTGACAGAATGCTCATTAAGCTGATATTCGTGAAATTATCGATGTGGCAACACCGCATAGTTTCTAAAATAGGCTTGGAAATCCGCGGCATTTTAAATTGAGGTTTTAAAGTAAAAAAAATGGAAGACTTTGAAAAGATTGAAAAAATAGGCGAAGGCACCTATGGTGTTGTGTACAAGGGCCGTAATCGTGTCACAGGTCAAATTGTAGCCATGAAAAAAATTCGTCTAGAGTCTGATGATGAAGGCGTCCCATCTACTGCTATAAGGTACAACTTCATATTGTTTGTGTGATTAAGATTTATAATAATTATACCGTGCTTTACTATAGAGAGATTTCCCTACTAAAAGAATTGAAACATCCCAATATTGTTGCTTTGGAAGACGTACTAATGGAGGAAAACCGCATCTACTTAATATTTGAATTTCTGTCTATGGATTTAAAGAAATATATGGATTCGCTACCACCAGAGAAGCACATGGATAGCAAGCTGGTGCGCAGCTATTTGTATCAAATAACCAATGCAATTTTGTTTTGTCATCGTCGCCGTGTATTGCATCGAGATTTGAAACCACAGAACCTTTTGATCGACAGAAATGGCATTATAAAAGTGGCCGACTTTGGTCTAGGCAGATCCTTTGGTATACCGGTACGCATTTACACCCATGAAATTGTTACATTGTGGTATAGGGCACCCGAAGTATTATTAGGATCGCCGCGTTATTCTTGTCCTGTCGACATTTGGTCCATTGGATGCATATTTGCAGAAATGGCAACACGCAAGCCACTTTTTCAAGGTGACTCTGAAATAGATCAACTATTTCGTATGTTCAGGTAAATTCACATTTGTGTTAATTAGTATAAAGTAAAATATATTGCTGCTTTTAGAATTCTTAAAACACCGACAGAAGACATTTGGCCAGGCGTTACTTCGCTTCCAGACTATAAAAACACATTTCCTTGCTGGTCAACAAACCAATTAACAAATCAGCTTAAAAATCTAGATTCAACCGGAATTGATTTGATTCAAAAGATGCTTATTTACGATCCAGTGCACCGTATTTCTGCCAAGGACGTTTTGGAGCATCCTTACTTTAATGGGTTTCAACCGGTCTTGGTTGCAAATGAATAATAAAAAGCAAAAAAGACAATATGCATTTAATATAATTATTTCAAAAAAGGCAAAGAATCAGGATTGTGTATGCTCTTAGATAAATCATTTTGAACAATTATTTAAGCTAGTGGTAAGCATGCACTTAAGTTTTTGGAGAATTAAACAAACAAATGCCTCTAGTATCATAATTTCGTTTAATAATATTAATGACAAAATAAAAAAACAGGTGTAACAAACACATTTTTTAAAACTTATTTTGACTTAATTAACGTCGACAAAAGGTGAAGAAGGGACAAGACTTCTGGGATTGTGTGCAACGTGCCAGATCCCCCATATGTGTACAACTTCTTATATAACAAGTTCTTCTAAAAGGATGAAAATTTGGACTCGTTTTTTTAAATTGTTTTCTTAAGTAATCTAGCAAGTTGCAGATATGTATAAGTTTGTCTCCTGCTATGGTGAACGAATGCAATCCGGATCTGTGACAACTTTTACGACTCACACTAGATTTTCAGCATAAATATTCATCGAAACTGAAACCGAATACAACTTATCTTTTATCTAGGAATAGGGGAAAAAAATGTATCTGCTATAAAATGACTTTTTGTCAAAAAACTACAAACCGTACTCACTCAATATGATAATTTGTATAATACTAAGTTCAGTGAGTACAGGGTATACCCTCAGTTTTTTCAACCGGTCGGTCCTATATTAAAAAACTTCCGAATGGTAAATTTGGTTACAATCTAGGGTTTTCCAATAAGAGGTGTTATTTTTGGTATTCAAAGAAAAATGCCATTTTTTGAGATAAATGATCGGATGTTTATTTCATAAAGGTATGCCGTTAATAATGAAAAACAACATCAGCCACCACGACCACGTTTACAGGACCATATCCTTTTCATGAAATTTTCCATAACCAAATCGCAAAGTGGCTGCCCTATGTCCTCGATAGCCTACGAATTCTATCTTTGAGGTCTTGAATCGACGCTGGACAGTTTGCGTACACCTTATCTTTCACGTGGTCCCAAAGGAAGAAGTCGCAAGTTGTTAAATCACAAGATCTCGGTGGCCAATTGTGATCACCTCTTCGAGAGATAACACGGTCCGGAAACTTTTCCCGTAAAAGAGCAATGGTTTCGTTGCTTGTGTGGCCGTCTTGTTGAAAGTAAACGTTGTCCAGATCAATACCATCCAACTCCGACCATAAAAAATCATTAATCATCTCTCGATAGCTTCAACCTCATTTTCGAAAAAGACCCCGCCGGACCATAAACCGCACCAAACAGTCACACGTTGAGGATGGAGAGGCTTCTCAACAATAACTCTTGGGTTTTCCGAGCCCCAGATGCGACAATTTTGCTTGTTGACGTAGCCACCGAGGTGGAAATGGGCCTCATCAGTCAAGATGATTTTTCGATGGAATTCCGGATCATTTTCATGCATTTCAAGGACCCAATCAGCAAAGACACGACGTTGTTGATGATCGGCCGGCTTGAGTTCTTTTGTTAACTGAACTTTATAAGCCTTAAGACCCAAGTCTTGGAATGCCCAATTCCAAAGAACGACGAGAAATGGACAAAGCTGGGTTTTCTTCTAGCACTTTGGGCTACAGCAGCAATATTCTCAGTTGTTCTTGAGCGACGTGCACGGGTTTTATTCTTCACATCACTAACTTTTCCCAACAGCTCGAATTTTTCCACCAATTTCAGTATTGCGGTCCAGTTTTGCGACCTGTGACTGCAAGATTTTCACCATTTTTGTAGTGAATTTTAATAATTTCAATGCGTTGTTGAAGCGTGTATCGTTTCATTTTTAGAAATGGCGTAGTTTCTGCTTGTTAAATGTCAAAGAATAAAAGCTTCAAAAGTGACAGCTACCGAAATACCGGGTGATTCAAAAAAACACCTCTTGTTGGGTAACTTGCAGTTACAGGGTATACAATAAACTTAAGCAAATTAGCAAAGCCCAAAAATTAAATTCAACTGAATAGTCAAGTAAGAGATATTGCAGAGATATACGGGTTTCTAAAAGTTTGCAAAAGCAAATTATAGTAATAATATAAAAAACGATTAAAACTAAAAATTTCTTCTCCAAATTTAATTGTTTAAATTGAAGTCCCAGGTATCTCTACACTGCTTTTACCTTATTTTCCTATTTTGTGCACCGACTTATTGTTGGGTCAAAATTAAATTGAAAGATCTCTAGCACAGCGCTATACCGCTAAAATCAGCTGATATTTTGTTTATCTAAATAAAGCTAATAATTTTTCAATAAAAAAAAAGTGCAACGAACGCTTTAAAATCAAGCTTAATAATATGCAAAATTAAAGTTAAGTGATCTAAGTTTAGTTTTAATAATTTAAATAATTAAAAATCTATCTAATCGTTTTACAAACTATGTATATAGTAAAATCATTCTGTGCATAAAATAAAATTCGATACTTTATATTCGATACCAGTAATGTTTTATGGTACAAGCAAGCCTTAATACAAAGTATTCGGTATTCATGCTGATATGGCAATAATGTATACACAGAATCGTTACAGAGTACAGAGTTTTTATTGACCCATTTCCAATCGTTTACAAATGTCATTTTTATATATTTTAATCTTTAAATTAAGCAAAATAAAAGGAAGTAATGTAAGTTCAGAATAATATTTGTGTAATTTTTTGTTCATTGTGATGACTTTCGTAGATGTAAAAGTACATATAATAAATGTGTTTATTCCAATTCATACATAAATGATAAAAAACTGTAAGTAGTTTTCTGCAGATATATGCACATATGAATATATATGTATGTATGTACGTATATGTACGTACGTGTGTACATACACTTAAAACGTTTTTATGAAAACAATGAATCCAAAATTAAAAACAAAACTGGTTTAAATGTTTATTAAATTTACTATTAAAGGTGTATAGTTCACATATTTAGGTGTATGTATTTATGCATGTGTGTATGTACATGAATATGCATAAGTGCTTTCAATTCGCGTTGTGTAAATATACTTTTACTTATTTACAATTATTAGTATGTACATAAGTATAAACATATGTGTACATGTACATACATACATATTGATATGTTGCAAATTGTTTGCATAGTGCTTAAATATCGCAAATATTAAATAAAATAGTTAATGTTGAATTTGAAAAAAAAGCAAAGATACTTTGGCTTATATGTATATGTATGTACATGCATATTTATATACAACAAAACCCTTTGTGTATGGATTCCAAAAAAAAGGTGACTTTGCATGTTTTTTAATTGGATTAACTTAGCTGTTGGTTTAATTTAGTTGTTTTTGAAAGTTTTTGGTAGAATTTCTTGTTTTCTCAGCAAACCTCATATCAGCCATGTACTTTGGACTAGCAAGCGAGATTTTCGCAATTCGAGACACCGCATCCGTCCGTATACTTAAAATGTATCAGAGCTTATAAAGACAGCAGGTCCCAGACCAGTTAGTACCTTGAGTAGTGACTTGCTGTTTTCAAGGTCCACACATCAAAGGTGAATTTAATATCATTGCCTTTTAAAAAAATGCAGTAGATTATTATCATCCACTTACTTGGGGATATGATCCATTGAGATTAACAAATGGATTCCAGTTTATTGATTTTAAATAGCAACTCACCTTAATTGATAATTCAAGGCTTGTGACTAGAAAGTTAATAGCCTGCTTGTGACATGTTTTCAAAATTCAGGACAGTTTTTTGTACTGAAAAATTCGCCTACTTTTCTAAAATGTTTACTTTTTTATAAGTGAATCTATCGAATACATATTTTTAATTTAGGGGATTTCTTTTTGTATTGACATCTTTTTACTCAATAATGACACTTATCCAGACCTGACCTTGACTTGCTAGTATTGTCCTCAGTTTAAAAACGCAAACATTGCCTTTTGCATGCAGTATGTTTAAGCCTTCCAAAACAGGTAATTTGATTTTTCGCATAAAAGAAAATGTAATTAACATTTTACTCAAACTCTCACTTAGATCACGAGAATCTTAGACTTCACTTGCGGCAGACTCATGTCGCTGAGAACATGAACATTTACATTTTCACAAAAATCTTGAGACTAGATACAAATTCTTTATCAGAAATTGACAATTTTCTCTCTAAGACCAACACGTATGATTTGCAGCAGCTGATTTCGGTGCTAGGCAGACGATTTAATCTTTTCCAAAAATCAAAAACTTTTAAGAAATCCTAGACAATACAAACTTAATCGTACAAACGGTTTCATGAATTTTACTACATTATTTAGTTTGGGTTTAACTTCACTTATTAACTAATATGTAATAATCAATAGTCTTCCGGTTACCGAAACACTAGCCAGCAAAAAATCTTGCGTTCTTGCTTCCTCGAAAAAGAAATGCAAATAACTAGTTGTGATAGAGAACATCTTCGAATTTCTCCCGAAATCTTGTTTATTAGGCGGTCATTAATAGTTCAAACCAAGTCGGAAAATGACTCGTTTGGTACTTTGTCACTTTTAGGCCGTGGAAGTACAAAGGGATAATCAAAAGATTGATTTTTAATATCAATTAAATGTTCCTTGAGGTCCTTTGTTCCACATTGTCACTTTTAGTCCGTCGAAGTACAAAGGGATAATCATTAGATTGATTTTTAATATCAATTAAATGTTCCTTGAGGTCCTTTGTTCCATCTAGGAACTACGGGAAAATATATATATATAAATGTTCCTTGACTAGCACTGATAGCTGTATCGCGTTGTTTATTTGTGTCCAAAGTTAATTTAAAGAATGCTTGGGCTCTTGGTTTCCATTCTGTAAATTTGCTTTTACTACGTTTGATCGCTTTGTTTGGGGCTTTTTCCTTCTGCCTTTTATAATATGCGTGCAGTGCAAATAAAAGATCCATATGCATAGAATTACCAGAGTTTAATAATTGCGGGTGGGTGGCATTCTGTAACTAAAAACATCAGACCAAACTTCATTGCCTTCCTGAAAAAATGTGAAGGCGACATTAACAAAATACATTTAACGACTTCTCGCAAAATACCTTTATTGCCTTGTGGACAACATCCAAATTGTGTTTTAGTAGCTCAGTATGTAGCCATGGGTTCCTTACAGTAATTTTCATGATCTTTGTAAGTTTTTACGCTAGCGTCAGCCGTTTTTATAAGCCAATCAACGTTAAAAAGCGTTTTGTTAAGAGGCTTCCCCTCGACATTTGGATCTGTGTTATTTTTAATTGTTAATATTTTACAGTTATCTATTAAAATATTTGCCTCTATTAATGCTTGCAATTTTGCACCTCGCCCTTCCTGCGACAATTCCTCCCTCCATTTAAATTCAGTTTTGCCGCAGTTTGCGCATATCTTCAGCGTAGCGCGTAAAGTTTTGCAATCTTAAAGCGATACCGATTTATCGATCATGTTTGCACAATTACATGCATGGTGCATGGAGTATCAAACTACATAAAGACGAACACACGAACAAAAAGTACTCGGCGTTGCAAAAAACCGTGACAGGGTTTACATTTGAGTTGCTTTTGTGTGTTTTTTTTTTGTCTTGTATGTTAATACGCACTCAACAGCAACTCAAATGTAAACCCTGAAAACGCCACCATTTTTGCAAGCGAGTATTTTTCAAAAGTATCTAACAGGCACTTGAATATCATCCCAGAGGTTACAATCCCCAAAACCATGTTCTTCCCTTTTCCCTTTTTCTTTTTCCCTAATTTTTCTATTCCACTAACACTTTCTCCCGTTATCGGAATCACACCTATTCTTGGCCTAATCCCAAACTACAATTTATTATTCCTATTGTTTATACCCTTAAATACATGGTAGATATTTTGCAAACATTTTAGAATACTCTTGCAATAAACTCAACTTATATTTATGTATTTAAAATTATTTTTTATTTAAGTAGAGCGTTAAATAGACGAAACAACTTATAAAATTTAGATTTAATAGCAGCAACATATGCAACGATTACTTTTGTGAATATAAGTAGTTAGTTTGTTGGACAATGCGCCGTGTAACAGTGCCATACCAAAGTTGGTCATGCATTTGTATTTCATTTCTCATTTTGTTTCTAAAATACTTGCTACACCCTGTGTGTTTTATTATCAACCTTGAGAGATATAGCTTTATGTAGTATTTATTGTCAGCAAAGGTTTTCGTTGAATAAAAAAAAATTGTCTTTTGGCGTGGACCTGAATTAATTAATTTATATATATGTCGCAAAGTTAATTTAAACAAATTGCATATCGGATTTTCCCTTATATTGCAAGGATTTCAAAGTGATTTATATATAAGAAAAAAAAAGAAGTGTTTTCGGTATCGCTGACGCCATCTTGTAATTATTTTAAACACCAATTTAAAGAGATTTTGTAGATGGAACTTGGCAAGAAGAGGTAAATTACAAATTAAAAAATAAAAACGATTTTATTTGCATAAGATGTACAAAGTAATGTACACTACATAAATTTATTTAAATAAAGTGTGTTACAAGCCATCAAGGCCGACTCAACTTCATTTAAAATTGAAGCAAATTGCAGACATTGAATGGAATATGCATGTGTATGTATGTATGTATGTATACATGTATGTATATATACATTGTGCATATTTGGGTAAACTCGAACATATATATAATATATGTTTGTATGTATGTATGTGCATATAATTACTAAATTATATGCATACATATACATATGTATAATATATATACATAAGGACGCGTACATTATGTAGCGGAGTTATATACACATATATGTATGTACGCATGCATGCGAAAATTTTTTTTTATTAAATAACCGTTTTTTGTAAAACATATACATATGTTTTTCAGTATATAAGTGCAAAAATGTATTTATACACACTTATAGCATAATAGATTAAAATATAGTATATATATACAAACCAACTTGAAAAAAAAAATGTTTAATTAAATTTGTGTCTACTGTTCAATTTTAGGTATAAGGGTGGTCGGACGCCTCCAGTTAGGTCAAGTGATAGGCGACGCCCTCAAAGCATTTCAGTATCATCTACGCTATCTCCACGCGTCGTTTTATCCCGCTTGGAACCAAGAGATTTTGAGCGTCTGCGTTTATCATATAAAGTTGCTCTTGATCAAAGGAGATCTCGAAGCTGCCGTGGCATGAACATGGGTCAAAAAATCAGTGGCGGTGTTAAAACAGTAAGCCGAAATGATTCACAGGCTACATTTAAACCTATTATACCCAGAGAACTGCAAGCAGATTTTATTAAACCAGCTCGAATCGATATATTACTGGATATGCCACCAGCAAGCAAAGAAATTCAATTGAAACATTCATGGAACTCTGAAGACAGATCACTTAATATATTTGTAAAAGAGGATGATAAGTTAACATTTCACAGGCACCCAGTTGCACAAAGCACTGATTGTATTCGAGGGAAAGTTGGTCTCACAAAAGGACTGCACATTTGGGAAATCTATTGGCCAACAAGACAAAGGGGTACACATGCCGTAGTTGGTGTAGCAACTACTGAAGCGCCACTGCATTCTGTTGGCTACCAGAGTTTGGTTGGATCTACTGATCAAAGTTGGGGCTGGGATTTGGGGCGAAATAAATTATATCATGACTCGAAAAACTGTGCTGGAGTAACATATCCGGCCATATTGAAAAACGATGAAGCGTTTTTGGTTCCGGACAAGTTTTTAATAGCTTTAGATATGGACGAAGGAACTTTAAGCTTTATTGTTGATCAACAATATCTCGGGATCGCATTTAGAGGATTAAAAGGAAAGAAATTATACCCCGTTGTTTCGGCAGTTTGGGGCCACTGCGAGATAACAATGCGATACATTGGAGGATTAGACCGTAAGTACAATTTACTAAATAACATCTTAAAAAAAAAAAAATTACTAATGCTTCAAAATATGCATGTTTTGTCGTAATAACTTTTTAAATCAAACATATTGTTTTTATGCCAATTGCAGCTGAGCCATTGCCATTGATGGATCTTTGTCGAAGAACAATTCGGCAAAAAATTGGACGGGTGGACTTAGAAGAACGAATTCAACAGTTACAACTTCCTCAATCAATGAAAACTTATTTATTGTATAAAAATCGTAGATAATATTTTTTATAAGAAGTATAGAGTATACATGTGTAACAGTTTTGCATCTCTGCTGCATGTGATGAAAGCAGTAAAGGTAAATTGTGTTAGTTTGTAATAGTTTTATATTAAATAATTAAGTTCACTGTCGTCGTTGAGGAAGAAAAAAAAAAAATTCAAAAGGTTTTTAAAATTTGTACTTATACATACTTCAAATTAGTTCGTCACTTTTTGTATTGTTAAATAAGCCGGTATAAATTAACGATTAAGATATCCATAGCTCCATTTCATCAATACACAACGTTTAGAGGAAATTTAGTTTTATATTTTTCTTCAGTTAGTATTTGGATATCTATACAAATTCTATAAAAAACAAAAAAAAAAAAAACGTCGCGAGCCTCGTGGTACATATATAAATATAGAAATTGTATAATAACATTAGTTATATAAGCTTCCAATTTTATATACTTAGTTTAGATGTACCTTGTGTTTATTAAGGAGCTATAAAAAAAAAACCATAAAAATATGATTTTACACTTTAGGATGGTGCAATAATTTCCAGAGAAAAGAATAGGTTTTTTTCCTAAAAAGAACTGAGGTAAAGGAATCTCAAAGAACGCACTATTTCAATACATTACATATTAAGAAAAGCTCAAGCTCCACAATTATGCGATTTCGAATATCCATAAATAGAGTTGCAATAAATAAGAGGATGCATATATATAAATATAACCAGATTAGTTTTCCTTGCATCCCCGCTAAGGAAATAAAACGTATACAAACTTTATTTGCAGTGCAAAAGATGTATTATACTATTATATATACAACTTGTAATGTTTTGCAGCATCAGAGTAAAGTGTCGGAAATCCATCCACCTAAATTAAAACAAAAAAAAAAACAAAAAAATTATCCCAAAAAAATGGAAAACTTGTTTACCAACATTTCCCCTAATTTTGTGGGAGAACAAAAAATATGATATGTATACAAAATCCTACAACATATAATTTATTATCATTAGACACACATTAAGTATTTTTGCGTTAACAGTTCTTTACTCACTAAATTCAACAGTATGCTTACCTACGTACATATTCTATCTATTAAGGCAGTTTAAAATAAATCCTCGAAACAAGAGTATGTATTTAAATCATTTGCAAAGACGGTCAAATATGTACTTATGCATTTTAGATGGTCTATAAGTTTATTATTAAATTTTATGACATTTAATAAAGACTTAATTTAACAGATTATATGCGTCGACTTTTTATTATTTCAACCGGGTCGGGAGGATTGGGGCTTCCAAATGATCTAACAGCAATAGCTGCAAGATATGGAAGATATTCAAAACTTATACAGAAGGTTTGTGTTTACGTTATTGCACCAATTACGATAAAATCCCAAGACGAAATTTTTATTTATGCTAATTAAACGCCAAATGTTTTTTAAAGCCAATTTTTGTTTTATTTTGCAACCTACAGTTGTTTGTCTTGTTTAATACATTCATTTAAAGATAAAAGCGTGAGAGCCCTTAAAGTGGGTAATATTTGCCTTGATATGTAGCAAAAATCCACGTGATCGATTAAAGATATTATTTTGTTTATACATTTAGAGAAAACAAACTAATTAATCTAAATCAATTGTACTTTCTACATACAAATTACCAGTGTGCATTTTTGATTCCTTAATTTTGGAATGGGAACTTAACATATCGTTCATTGTAATAGCTATTTGGGAGCGGTCAACTTCTGCAGCGGCCACGGATTCCAATTGTGTGGGAGTTCTATTGTTAGCGCGCATAAATTGTCGCATTCTGTAAACCGATGCATTACGACACATTTCTCTAAGATCAGAGCCTGAAAAACCATTTGTTAGCTTGGATAAGCGATTATAGTCAACATCACTATTAATTTCTTCAGTGGCCAGTATTAACTTGAGAATATCGCAACGCTGTTTCTCATTGGGTAAACCAATATGGAATTGTGCAGGCATTCTGCGTAATATAGCTTTATCCAGATCCTGTGGTCGATTTGTTGCGCCCATAACAATTATGGACGTATTTGAATTTGTGTTCAGACCATCCCATAACATCATAAACTGAGTTTTCATCATTGCCGTTGCCTCGTGATCGTTTAAATTGCGAGCGCGCAAAAACGAATCAATTTCATCAATAAAGATTATGCATGGTTGAATTTTTGTTGCCAACGAAAATACAGCGGATGCTAGCTTTTGAGATTCGCCATACCATTTGTCCGTAAGAATTGCTACATCCAAATTAATGAAACGCATGCCTGCTTCCTTAGCTGTAGCCTTGGCGATCAATGTTTTTCCGCAGCCTGGCGGTCCATGCAAAAGTACGCCCTTTGGAGCCTGCCAAAGCTTAGAGCCCTTAAACAAATCTTGGTGTCGTACGGGAAGCACAACCGATTCACGAAGTTCCTCAATCACAGAGTCTAGACCAGCTATATCGTTCCAACTAATGGTTATATCGGCAGGCACAACAAGATGTGATGCAATCATCAGCTCGTAATCGCTAAGTTTTTGAGTGTTCACTTTAAAGTTATCCTCTTTCATAATTCTGTTGGGGGCACATAAGACAACATTATAAATGTCTGTTATATAAACAAAAAATAACTAATATATACTTTTTTAACTGCTCTTCGGCAATAATCCTTGTTTTCTTTTTGGTTTTGCTTGTAGGGTCCAACTGGTCCATCATCCATTTTACAGAATAATATGTTATGGCAGAGACAAGGGAAATGCGTAACATAATTTGTACTATTTGCCCTCGGGTTATTTGGCCTCCAGCATTAAAGTTGTCCATTTTAATAATTTTTTTTATTTTATATTTTTATTGACACTAAAATCCAACTACAAGACGATTGTTTGCTGAGCTAAACGTGCGATTATGACAGGATGTTTCAGGCACCTGCACCTGCACTGCATCTATCGAAAATCAACCAAGCTTATTAATTTTGTGAAACACGATTGTTTAATTCCAGACAAAAAGTAGTTAAATGATTACTTAAAATGTAATTGCAATACAAAATTTCATTTATTTGCAACTACTAATATTGAATTTTAAAACTTTGACAGTGTATGCCTCGATTACAAAAAATCTTAGCACTTCTTATCGGTACCATTGGCCATATCGAAAATTTGCAATCGACATATTTCTCATCGCTATTGTGACCAAATAGGCAACTTTAATTTACATATGCATCTTGAGTTTTCAATTGCAATAAGATGATAAACTATTCTGTTGATGAGTTACAAACAATATCCGAACTGGATAGGTAAGTTACTAACACAAATGGTTTTACGCTTTTTTATTTCATTGCGACATTTTAGCCGCTACTACGGTTTCCTCGATTTGTCGGACTCCAAAAACTTGGCAATCAGAGATCTTGTTCAAAAAACAATTACAGCCTTACAAGATGAAATTGCATCATGTCAATCGGAAAAGATAAATAAATGCCGTGATGTAGGCACGGCACTGATTAAAACTGAACAAAGCTTCCATACTGATGAATATATTAAAGAAAACACAATTGTTTCTCAAGCTCATTCGCCGAATGAAGTCATGAAAATGGAAAAAGTGGGAAATGCAAATGTTCCCACAAAAGTTGAAGATACTAACGATACAGACCCAAAAATATTTTGTAAACTTGGCCACTTACATTTACTTTTGTGTGAATATCATGAAGGTAAATTTCTAATGAATGGCGGAGCTCCATAAACATGTGTATTTACGCCCAACCTGTTGTTTTTATATGGTTCAAACTAATTTATAAATATGCACTTATTTTCAGCTTTATCTGCGTATCAAAAATATGTCCAACTATGTAAAAGTTATTGGAAAAATCACACTTTTCTCTATGGGATCGGAACAGTTTATTTCAAACTATATTGTTTCAAGTGGTGAGTACGGATGTGATGACGTTTAATAATAGATTTTAAGATTGAAGGGTTTTCAAAATCGTCTCCTTAGCACTCTTTTATTGCATTGTTTTATTTAACTCATTCAAAAAGTCAAACCTCTCTAGACATATTGAAAAATATTATTTTTGCATCGTAATTGAATTTTACTAAATTTGAAAGTTTAAATTTCTAAAAAGAAACGCGATCCCGATGTATTCAATGGTTAACCGAAAATCTCTAGATTGGTTACTTTGACTACAATTCTGTACAGTAAAGAATTTAACCTTATAATGAAAACTATAAAACTATTAGTTTTCAAAGCAAATAAAGTTGTCTTACGTTCACTGGGCACAATCAAAGCTTTTGTGCAAAACTGATATAAAAAATAACTAGCTATTTAAGTCGTTTTTTTGACTCATGAAAATACTTCGTATCAAAGAAAAGTACTTTTAATAATTTTGGTAAAAGAAACCCAATTAACTTAAGGTTTCAAATCATATGTAGTTTGGAGTAGAAAAGGTTTTTGCCATTCACGTAGAAATCAAAATACAGGGTGTGCCATTTCTTATGTCGGCATGTAAACATTGAATAACTTAAAAAAAAAAACACCGATTTTTGTATATGAGGTATTTTCATTCAATTTGGTCCTTTGCAATTTATTAAAACTAGTTTTTGAACACAACATTCATCAAGTGTCCGCCTCTATTGGCCACAGCAAAATATGCCCTTTTTGCTGCGTTTTCTATTACCTTTTTGAGCACCACGTGGTGGTATAGCGATGATTTCGGCACGAATGTTTTCCTTAAGCTTTTCAATGGTCTGCGGCTTGCTGGCGTACACTTTGCCTTTCAAATAACTCCACAATAAGAAGTCCGGAGGGGTCGAATCTGGGGAATTTTCGTTGCGGAAACTGGATTGTTGGATTCTCAGTGTGGCATGAAGCACCATCTTATTGAACCCAGTAATCTTCTAGAGCTTTTTCGCGCATTTGTGGGCAGACATAATGAGCCAACATTCACTGATATCGGTTTCCATCGACCGTTTGGTTCTCTTTGAAAAAATAAGGACCAAAGATGGCTATGGCGCAAACGCCGGCCCAGACAATAACTTTTTGGTCATGTAATGGCGTTTCATAGATCTCGAGTGGATTCTGCGTTCCCCAAATGCGGCAATTTTTAAGAGAGAGAGTTTGAAATGGGCCTCGTCAGTCATTAAAATTCGCTTGCAAAAATCAGGTTCAGTGTCAACTATTCGAGCGACTGTTTGCCCGTATTCCAAGCGACTTGAATGGTCTGTGGGCAATATTCTTTGGGTTAATTGCATTTTATACGGGAACAAATGCAAATCATCTTTCAAAATGCGCCGTAGAGTGGTTCCACTGATGCCGAGATGCTGAGCGTGGTGACGATACGAAACTTTTTGGTTCTGTGCAACTCACTCTCTGACCGCTTCAATCAGTTCATTGGAACGTCTTGGTCGTTTATGAAACGGGTTGTTCACGATCTCCCACTGTTCCGTGCTCAACAAAAATTCGACACCAAATGACGAATAGTGTTGTCAGACGGTGCCTGTTTGCCATGATATTTTCTGTTTTCAATGTACAAAGTAACTACTTCGGCGCGTTTATTTGATGTAAAGCGATACATGGTTAAAATTGTACTGAATTTACGTTGCCAAAACATGTGAAGTCAAGTCAATCGATTATCAAATGTTTAAGTTATTTAATGTTAACATACCGACATAAGAAATGGCGCACCCTGTATAATTCAACTCAATTTAACATGCAGCTTGAAATTATTTAATTTGTTAGTTAGTATTTAGTTTAAAGAAAAAATATATTCTAAAGTCCCTTAATTCTTGTAGTGGTGTTTAAATTTAAAACCACAGGGTGTTTCATTACTGAAACAAATAGTGAAACATTTTTCAATATGGCTGTCGTGTGAAATGCGCTGTCGTTGCCAGTGCATTGTTCTATTTTTTTTCTGTTCCATTACCATTTGTAGCACAGACTTACATGGTTCTTATATTTATTTTACCGTCTTTGTATAGATTTGCTTTCAGGGCTGGTTTCACTTTTGAAACAACTCTGTTATGGTGCATAATATTTCGTAATTTTTAATTAATATAGTATCCAATCACTGCCAGTATCTGTGACATATATTAATAACGTTTCGAAGATTTATAGGAATACAAAATTTTAAAGTAAACATCTGCATATAGGATATTTAATACAGGAAACAAGATTTTACGTACGTATGTTTTGTATATAGTAGTTCACCGTCTGTGTATATACCAACAGACATGCATACATGTATGTGTATGTATATACAAATGCATTTTTAGACACCTAAACAAAATATAACATTTGTTTGAAATAAAAAAAAAAAAAAAACACCGCGCTTAAACATAAAAATTTAAAAACAACAAAAAAATGTTCTCATATTATTGTTTTTAAATACACATTCAAAAAAGTTTTAAAAACAAACAAACAATAAAAATCAATTTAAAATGTATTACTCAATTATGTTCTTATCCTTGAATTCGGCCTCAAAACATTCGATTCTACAAATGTTGGCGTTGCAAACTTGTCTTTTGTACTATATTTTTCTTATGTACATATGTATATCAAATAACTAATTGCAATTGTAGCTAGGTGTAGCTATTTATTAAACTATTAAATTATTTATACTCTTCTAACAGGTCAATTAGATCGTTTCAAGAACTTATGTACTTAAACCCAAATTTCCCATGTGCAAATGAAGTTCATTTACGTCTGGGTCTTATGCTAAAAGTGACTGGCGAATACCCAACTGCCTTAAAGCATTTACAACTAGCGTTAATTGACTCATCACCTTCGACTTTCTCGGATCTTCAAGGTATGAATGATAGTATACAAACTTTGTAATATCTGCTTAATGTGTTGTCTATGTGTTTATTATTTTATAGTTAAATATCAGATCGCACATCTATATGAAGTCCAAAACAAACACAAGGCTGCCAAGGAAGCATATGAATTCATTTTAAATCATAAAAATTTGACATTAGACCTTAAAGCAGATATATATCGGCAATTAGGTAAGTTAAATACATTTAAACTAAATATAGTTTACTAACATGCATAACATTCTACTTTCTTATTATTAGGATGGATGCATCATTGTGTCGAATGCCTAGGAGAAAAAAAGGAACGTGAAACCTGTGCTTTACAATATTTACAAAAATCGATTGAAGCTGATCCAAAGTGTGGTCTCTCATTATATTTGCTGGGAAGATGTTATGCTGGTATCAATAAAGTACACGATGCTTTTCTAGCGTACAGAAATTCTGTAGAAAAAAGTGAGGGAAATGCCGATACTTGGTGTTCAATCGGGTAAAACCTTTTACAATAATAATAAAAAGAATAAAACTGAAATAATCTTCTCCATATAGAGTTTTGTATCAGCAACAAAATCAGCCAACGGATGCTTTGCAAGCGTATATATGTGCTGTACAATTAGATAAAGGACATAGAGCTGCCTGGACAAACTTAGGTATTCTGTACGAAAGTTGCGGTCAACTAAGAGATGCATACGCTTGCTATTTAAATGCAACAAAGAGGAATATAAGCAAGGTACGTAAAAAAAAACACTTAAGTTTGTTATACAAATCGTTTAAATGTTGTTGCTTTAAGGATTCAAATACTGTCAATTATGATGAAGAAAAGAAAATTGGTAGCGTGAAGAGCGAACCGTATATATGCACGAAAGGTCTGGCACAAAGGGTTAAGTTTTTGGAGAGTCAACTTGCTTTAGCACCACTGCCAAGTCTAACGTCAAAGAGGAGGCAACTTTGTTCAATAGAAGAAGCCTGGAATTTGCCAATTTCTTTAGAGATGAACTCGCGTCAGCAACAGTCACTGCATTTGCAACAGAGACAGCTAGGAAAATGCACATCGTTACAGGTATTTATTCTGAAAGTTCTGAATTAAGTAGCAGCTGCTAAAATATGTATAATATATTACAAAAATTAAGTCCGTATTTATACTAAGTTAATTAAGACAAGACTGGTGTTTTGGCCGCTTTCTCGGTCAGGTAAAATTGATTAATTTTGGAGCTCCGTTTGCTTGTTTTTAGTTAAATTTTTAATTTGTTTGCTGTGTGCATTTTTAGTTTAGTGTCTTTTATTGATTTAATATGCGTGTAGAATCTTGCGTGTGTCTTGAATGCCTCCTCAATGCATAGTGACTACATGAACTTCGTCTAAGCATCAAGAATGTGATGTAAAGGCAGACAACAAAGAGCGAAACTATAGCGTTGCCACACTGCAACTAAATTAATTGTTTTACAATACTAGTTTTGTGTTAGTTATTTGGCGGTTGTTTACAACTTGAATTTGAATTAATTAGAGGCTCTAATACTAATGTTATTCTGCTCAAACAACCGACTGCGTAAACGAGTTACTATTTATATAGTTTATTGTAATTAATTTAAAACTAGATGAACATCTGGTCACAGCTTCATAAATACAATTACCTAACTATATTATGCATTAACCTCTCTATATTATGTTACTCTATCGTGTTATTTTTTTATTTATAAATATTTAATTGTATTGTTAGGGACCACCACCGCCGTATCCACACAATCAAGGTAACCAAGGTCCCACACCTTCAAAGCGTACAAAAGACGATGGAGTTTATCCTGGTCAAAATCGTACAGTTCAACAACCAGCACAGATCCCAACTCAACAGCAAATAAATACCCTCCAATATTTACAACAGAATCAAGGCTCTCTGAATGAACAGCAACAACAACTTTACCAGCAACTAAGCCTACAGCAACGGCAAATGCATATTTACCAGCGCCAAAAAAATGCATCATCGTCCATTAATAATACAATCATAACATCAGGCCAAGATAAAACTGAGAGTGGAGCCAAATCTCCACAATCAATAATATCAGCTATGATGTCTACTAATAATCTTAAAGAAGAAAGCAATTCCAAAGATTTAACACAAATGATGTCTAAAAGTGGCAACAAGTTACTAGATGGTATGTATATATTTATATAGTTTGTTAAATTTATTGGTACACGCTTTATTCTCTTTAAGGTGTAAGTGATCAAGATTTAAATACACTTCTATCTCAAGATGATATATTAAGAACGCTAGAGAACAAGAAATCTGAAGATACTTTAGGCGAAATGGTTGAGGATGGTACAACTGGTGTTCATCATCAGCGTATAAAACTTGAGAGCTCAACGCATTATCCCTCACTAAATGACGAATCCAGCACAAACTTTCAAGAAGAGAATACTATTTATAAAAACGAAAAAATGGAATATCCAGCTGACTTGGACTCTTTAGATGCCCCAGATATCTTCAGCATACAGATGGACTCGAATCAATTGGCGGCATCTGTAAAACTTTTGCCAGTTGATGAGCCGCCACCAAGCTGTACAGTACTTCAAACAAATTCACCACCACCAGCGCCACCTGATTGTCCACCGCAAAGGCTAACAAGGGAACAACTTTTACCGCCAACTCCATCAGTACATTTAGAGAATAAGAAAAACGCGTTCAGTCCACAGTTGCAAGAGTTTTGCCTTAAACATCCGATTGCAGTTGTGCGTGGTTTGGCTGGAGCTTTAAAACTAGATTTAGGGCTCTTTTCAACGAAAACTTTAGTGGAAGCTAATCCTGATCATAGTGTGGAAGTTAGAACACAAGTACATCAGTCTCCTGATGAAAATTGGGACAGTTCACAAGCTAAAAGAGTTTGGGCTTGTATTTCTCATCGATCACATACAACAATAGCAAAATACGCACAGTATCAGGCATCTAGTTTTCAAGATAGCCTTAAGGTAATTTAAGCAACAAATCTTCAAATTGCCTAAACAATTAATTATGTAATATTGCAGGATGAACGTGATAAGGGCTCGGCGGGCTCCCAAGTAATGTCCGATTCCGATTCAAAAGACTCTGTAACTAATTCTAATATAAATTCAAAACGCAAGAAGCAAAAGAATAGCAGCAAAATGCTTAGGTAAGATATACAACTTACAAAATGTTTTTTGTAATAACAATTTTATTGTTAGATTCGGAACAAACGTGGATCTATCCGATGAGCGCAAATGGAAGCCTCAGTTAAGCGAGTTGCAAAAGTTGCCAGCCTTCGCTCGTGTTATTTCTGCAGCCAACATGCTCTCACATGTGGGTCATGTCATCTTGGGCATGAACACTGTACAGTTGTATATGAAGGTTCCCGGTAGCAGGACACCTGGCCATCAAGAAAATAATAATTTTTGCTCAATAAATATTAATATTGGACCAGGTGACTGCGAGTGGTTTGCAGTACCCGACGCCTATTGGGGTGGCATTCACAATCTATGTGAAAAGAATAACATAAGCTATTTGCATGGTTCTTGGTGGCCTGTTTTGGAAGACTTATACAAAGAAAACATACCTGTCTATAGGTTTATACAGAAACCAGGAGATTTGGTATGGGTAAATGCTGGGTAAGTATTAATAATACACGAGAAACTATTATTATATTGTACTGTATAAAATTAATTTTTCTTTCTGATTAGCTGCGTTCATTGGGTACAGTCCGTTGGTTGGTGTAATAATATAGCCTGGAATGTGGGACCTTTAACTGCACGCCAATATTCGCTTGCAGTAGAGCGTTACGAGTGGAATAAACTGCAAGCTTTTAAGAGTATAGTACCCATGGTGCACTTGAGCTGGAATCTGGCAAGAAACATTAAAGTATCGGACGTAAAACTCTTTGAATTGATTAAGTAAGTATGGAGTGCACCTATGTAAATTAATGCATCTTATCAGCTGTTTATATCATATTTACTTTTAGAATGTGCTTAATGCAAACTTTAAAAAATGTTCTGCACCTACAAGAGTATGTGAAATCTAAAGGTGTCGAAATACGTTTTAATGGTCGCGGCAAGAACGAAGCATCCCATTATTGTGGCCAATGCGAGGTAAGGCTTTAGTTAATTTTAAATTAAAACTATATTTTTAATAATATGTACATAATTTCAGGTTGAAGTTTTTAATGTGCTTTTTATTCGAGAACAAGAAAAACGACATGTTGTGCATTGTTTACCATGCGCTTTAAAATTATCGCCATCTCTTCAAGGTATTGTTTGTTTGGAAGAATACCGACTTTCAGATCTTCAGCAGATATATGACTCGTTTACATTATATCGTACACAAGGTTTAGGCCAAACGCAGTGAACAGTAAGAATATATTGTATATAATTTTAATATACGTTTTATAGTATGTTAAAAATACTCAATAATTGTAGTGTTAGAGCCAGGTTTCGCCGGCTAAATTACATTCTACGTTTTTTTTTTTAACTAGAGTGGCATTTATTCGCCATACACATGGCTCGTGAAAGTTTTACATTCACTTTTGCCATTGAGCGCTGGATTTTTACCAGATTTTGTGAAATGCCACATTAGTTATGAGAAATTCATAAGATTTCATACGTTTTGAAAATCAAAAAATCATTAAACCAATCATTCTTTTAGCAAATGTCATTATAGCCGACTTTATACGAACGTGAATGTAATTTATATGTAATCCGGTGGGACCAGGGTATTAAATGGAAGCAATTAGCATATACGTATTTGAATTTATTTATAAACTAGCATTGCCCCAAAACAATCGAAATACTTTGATTAGGATATATTGCAAATTTTCATAATTATTTCACCTAGATAAAATCGATTTAAGTTTACATTTATCATTAAGTAATCAACATTTTACCAATACACCTATAAACAAAGAAATATAATTATTTTATGAACATGATTATTCTGACTAAATGTGTGTTTTTCTCGCTTTAGTGGCCGAAGATTTGTCTTGGGTTTCTGGTCTATAAATTTCCAGGTCACCCTTTAATGTGGAAATAAATTAAAATTGGCATCTTTCAGCAGCTGTTTTAAAAAAACTTGCCATTCAAACAAGACTACGAGTTAATGCCTATTCTACCTTAATCTGTCTATTTGTATAAATGTTTAAAAATATTAAATTAAGGTGTCAAGTAAAGTGCGTTGACGAGAGCTCCAGGAGCAATTTACACAGGGTGTTTCACTTCCAAAACTACGATTGTCCAAAAATTTTTCAATAGCTGTGGCTTAAAAAGTGTAATCGATAAATTTGCTTTTTTTTTTGTGCTATTGCATATGTAGTGCCGATTTTTAGACACCAAGAAATAGATTTACAATAAATTGTAAATAAAAATGGCTTATTTTGGTAGTCATATTAAAAACACAAACAGGTATGTCGGTAGTTGTGAATGCTGTTTAGAACATTTCTTATATAAACTCTTTTATTATAGCATAGCGCTATGTAAGCGTTTGATGTCCGTTTATCCACCGCATTACGTCGAACCTGTTGTCACGAAAAACGAGCAGAACCTGCGTAAAAATGAACTGGCAAAGCTGTCCCATATGCCTATAAAGGCGGCAGTAAATAGTTCATCGGACACAGTCTTTCAAGGCACTCTGAAGTCAAAGATGATAAATTATTTAACAAAAGGCGGCAACAGTCGTCTGGCCAGGGAGCTGCTCACCAAGACCTTTGAGACAATCAAACGAACTCAAATTGAACGACTGCATTTGAGTAAAGATAAAACTGTTGAAATTGATGCCGAAAAGTTATTAATACAAGCAATAGAAAATAGTCGTCCGCTGCTACAAGTTACAGCAATAAAACGTGGTGGCGTTAGATATGATGTTCCCGTGCCCATAACCGAAAAGAAATCATACTTTCTAGCCATGAAGTGGCTTCTAGAAGCTGCACGGGAGAAGGAACGAAAAGTGCATCTACCAGAAAAGCTAGCTTGGGAAGTATTGGATGCTGCGCATGGACAGGGCCGTGTTATAAAACAGAAGGATGATCTGCACAGACAGTGCGAAAATAACCGCGCCTATGCTCATTATAGATGGAGCTAAATTTTGTAGCAATTGTAAATTAGTTCTATCACACCAAATTATGTTGTTTGCAATTATTATTTCTTAAGTGCAACCTATGTGTTGTTAAGATGAATTGATTTTCAGTTACTAACAAAATAAATAAGCATACTGTTCTCCAGCTTCAATTTATTTTTAATTTCTGTTGCGCATTCTACTAAATGCTTGTGATAGTGGGCAATATTGCACATCGATAAGAATCGATAAGCACATTACGATATTTCGATAGTACGAATAGTGCTGCCACCTTATCTAAAATGTGCTAAAGCGCTTTTACTTGTCATAGTACCGTTTAATTTAATGGCGGCGCGCGTCTTACGTGTTTGTTAAGTAGTGCAAAATTTTAACAATTTTCTTGCACTGAGTTTAAATTAAATCTATTTAAAGCAAAAAATTAACGTAAGTGTGGTTAAAAATTAATCATTTGTGAATTTGTTAAAGCAAGAGTAGCAAAATACGTACACGAGAGCAGGTGTTGCTTTGTTTTGTCGGCCTTTTATAACTGTATAAGTCCTATGGAGCCCTACGAAAATTGTGCTCCGCAGAGCACACATACATATGTATTTTTTTTTTATTCTCTTACTTACGATGGCCTTTGCTAATCAATTTAATAAAAACAAATATTTGTATTCAATTACGTTGGGTAGAACTGGAAAAATTATTAAAAGGCGTTTTCATATACGAATGCAAATGCTTAAAATGGCAGAGTGAAACACTATTAGTCAAATAGAAAAATGTTTTTAATAATTTTTTTAATTTTAGAAGACTCGGTCCCCTGATCGCTTCTTTTTTCCAATTCTTGATAAGTTCTTATCATGCCTTTAACGCAAACTGCTTAAAATTTTGTTGATTAAAGTGTGGCTGCACCCAAAAAATCCAGCGGCGGAAAATGCAATAATGACAGTAAAACATTTCTAGAAAAGCAGCAGAAACCGCGTCAGGTTTTGTCCAACGGCTATGGCATATCTGTAACACGTGGTTTTGATTCACTTTGTTTTGTGTTCGCATTAAGTACTGCGCGGTTTTGTGGATGATTGAATTTAAATTGGTTTGTAAATGAAGAAGCAATACCTAGTTCCATCATCGTTCAGACGACCGCAGAAACCTTTCTTCTTGCTGAGCTTTCAATCACATCCACATTATGATCAGCCTGTGGAGCTATAAGCTTCAGATGTTATAGAGCTCATGCACTTCCTCATTCCATCAAACGCCGTAGTCGTCGCCAAAGACTCCAAAGTATTTTCGTCTTAAACAATCAAATAGTAGCTACTAGTAGAATATTGTACCATTTCCCATGCTGTAGCGCCATAAAGCAAATCAGGCAGCTAGCATCTTGTACAGGTTTTACTTCAGAGATAGGCAGCAGAGATCATTACCCTGCCTGAAACCTTTCAAGGTTTCTAAGATTTCAGTTACTACCTTAATGAAGCTTAACACAAACTATCTTAAACTATTTGTAGAACATGTTTGGACGCGGCGATTTATTGAGTCGGTTCACTAAGAAATCAGATGTGTCGGAGCGTTCTGGCTCCAGTGGTGAACAAACGAAAGATAGTGGCTTGGAAGCGGAACCGTCTGTATCAAGCGGAGACGCTGTTCAAAGTGAATTGGCAAGAGCACTGCAAAATGTAAACATCACACCTGGACGCGGTCGCGCACTGATAGTGCAGTCTTTTGCTAGACCACCCAATGTTCATTTATCACCTTCAGAGGGAATAAGCGTTTCATCCAGCAACAAAGCTGAAAGCACTGACGAGCCTGATCCGAAAACATGCCGTGACCCTGAACCGGAAGAAAGAAAATCAGTTGACCTTTTTAATCCAGCCACAACAGAAGGCTCAAAAGGTAAGTTAAAAATGTGTTTCAACGGCTTTGAAAACAAAATTGAAATTTTTGTATAATTGCCTAAGCAAATTCTTGTCTCTAACAGGTACTCCAGTTAACTTAGCCTGCAACTATATTGGAATTAAATCGGATCCCAACAAGGGTGTTTTTGTTTATGAAGTTCGTTTTAGCCCGCCCGTTGATTCAATGCAACTTCGAATGAAATATTTAAATGAACATAAACAGCATTTTGGTGGTGCAAAAACTTTCGATGGATCCATCTTGTATTTACCAATATTATTGGAGAATAAACTGACAACATTTGTATCAAAGAGCGAAGACAATACTGAAATCGAAGTAAGATTATTGTTTAAGAAACAGGAGTCGCTCAAAAACTGTATACACCTTTACAATATCTTATTTGATCGAGTAATGAAAACATTGAACTATGTCAGATTTGATCGTAAACAATATGATCCAACAAGTCCTAAAGTGATTCCATTGGCGAAACTCGAAGTATGGCCTGGCTATGTAACAGCGGTTGATGAGTACGATGGAGGTTTGATGTTGTGTTGCGATGTATCACATCGCTTACTTTGTCAAAAAACAGTTTTGGAAATGTTGGTTGAGATATATCAACATAATAAATTGGAGTATCAGGACAGTGCCAGAAAGGCACTCATTGGAAGTGTGATCATAACACGATATAATAATCGTACCTATAAGATCGATGAAATTGCTTTTGATCAAAATCCGCTTAATACTTTTGACACACGCACTGGTTCCACCAGTTATATTGATTACTATAAAAAGAATTACAACATTAATATAAGAGATACCAAACAGCCATTGTTGTTGAGCATAAAAAAGACTAGAGAGGATAAAAACAACCCTATAAATGAAGATATACGTTTCTTGTTTAATTCCGGAACTATGCTATCTTACTGGTCTGCGTGATGAAATTCGTGCTGATAAAAAACTAATGCGAGAAATAGCAACATTTACGAGAGTTTCGCCAAATCAACGCATGCTTGCGCTTGAAAAATTTTATACCAATGTTTCCAAATGCCCAGAAGCAAGTGAAATTCTTAAAAACTGGGGACTATCACTGTCACAAATAAACAGTGGTGTGGTAGGTCGTAGGATGGACGTAGAGCAAATATACTTTGCTAAAAAGCAAATTTCGGCCGGACCAAAAGCAGAGTTTTCTAGAGAAGCTGCAAATAATGAATTGCTTAAAATTGTTAATTTGAATAATTGGCTTTTGATACATTGTGAAAGGGATGGTAAAGCTGCTAGATCACTCGTTGATAATATGGAACGCTGTTGTCAAGCTCTTGGTATGCGTATATCAAAACCACGAATGGTTTCGCTACAGCAAGACCGTGTGGAGGCCTTTGTAAATGGCTTACGTCGCAACATTGATAAGGAAACTCAGATTGTTGTTTGCATAGCACCAAACATGCGAGACGATAGATATGCCGCTATTAAAAAAGTTTGTTGCTCCGAGCTGCCAATACCATCACAGGTATGAATACACAAAAATCTATAATTTTCCTTGCTTCAAAATCCTATACAGCTACTGCCAATTCTGGATCTCTCTTTTTTAGGAAAATTTGAAAAAGACAGATTCCGTAATGTCAGACTTAATACAAGATAATAATTTTGTTTACTTTTAGGTCATAAATGCCAGGACATTGTTTGACGAATCAAAGAATCGATCGATTGTTCAAAAAATTGTTCTACAAATGAATTGCAAAATGGGCGGATCGTTATGGACAGTCAAAATTCCGTTTAAAACCGTCATGATTTGTGGTATTGATTCGTATCATGATGCTGGTCTTAAAGGCAATTCTGTAGCCGGTACGTAAATTATTTAATTGACTTTATAACTTTTATATTTTTTGCTTACGACTTCACAGCATTTGTTGCATCTTTGAACTCAACATATTCACAATGGTTTAGTAAGGCTATTGTACAGACTAAACGTGAGGAAATAGTCGGTGGTTTAACCGCCGCGTTTGGAGCAGCGCTAGATGCTTACGTGAAATGCAATGGTCAAATGCCGGAAAGTGTTATAATTTACAGGCAAGGAAAACGACAAAAAATGCTGAAAAAAACCTAATATTTATCAAATTCTCAGAGATGGTGTGGGCGATGGACAGCTCAACTTGTGCGCCCAATATGAAATTCCGCAGTTTAAAGCCGTTTGTTCAGATAAAGTGAAGATAACATTTGTGGTCGTTCAAAAGCGCATTAACACGCGTTTCTTTTCGGTAAGCTTAACAATTAGCAGAATGTTTTAATCCGTGCTAAATCTAACACAAATTTTTCTGGGTTATAGGGCTCTGGAAATAACTGGGAAAATCCTTCACCGGGCACTGTTGTTGACAAATCTATAACAAGAAATGGAATGTACGACTTCTTTTTAGTATCACAAATGGTTCGACAAGGAACAGTTAGTCCTTCGCATTATGTGGTACTTCGTGATGATTCCAATTATGGACCTGATATAATTCAAAGGTTGACTTATAAGCTATGTTTTATGTACTATAACTGGCCCGGCACAGTACGCGTTCCAGCTTGTTGTTTGGTAACTAATACAAAATATTTATTTGCCAATTTCTTGTTTATTTCAATTTTCGAGATCTTTTTAAATTTCATAAATTTCTTTTACTTTTACAGTATGCCCACAAAATGGCTTTTTTGGTTGGCTCCAGCGTACAACGCGATACAGCAGAAAGTCTTTCAGAAAAACTATTTTACTTATAAACGGGATTACTGTTTGGTAAGTAGGAAGCAAATATTAAAGAATAAATATTAAATTTTCCAATACCTTTATTTTTTCAAAATTGTGTCAATTTATTTCATTTACAGTATGCCAATAAAATGTCTGCAATATACATTGCAGCTCAGGGAAAAGCTTGTCTGAAGAAGTTTATACTTTTAAATCATATTCTTAACTACATTATTAGTAACTACTTAAAGGATCATCCATAAATTACATGACGCTGATTTTCGTCAAAATTTCGGAATATTTTTGAAGATTTTCCATATGATTTTTGTGTCACGTGGCACATCGTGACGCTTCGTCAGACTCCCCCTCTCCCCTGGAGCATCACGTAGTTTATGAATGATATCTAACTACATACATTAATACAAATACTAAGTTTTCAAAAAGTGTTCCATCTAACAAATTTGCTGGCCAAAAAAAATTGAATTACAAAAAATGAAAAAAATTTTGGTATAAGTAATTCGTGGATAAATTTTTTACCAAAAAAGATGAGCTTTGGAAAAAAGTTGATAAAGCCATAAAAGTATATATTCTATAAGGCTGTGCCTACGCTGCAGGAAGCAAAAACGGTTTCACTACGGAAGTCGAAAATTTATTTTATTTTGCGAAAAAACATGCTTTGCTTGCTTCCTCTATGCGCAAACCAATAGCTATAATAACGTAATATTAAAATACATATTATAATTTTAAATTGCACACGATTTTGTTACCATCGTTTGGTTTGGTTAACCAATTTCAATGCCTAAAAACACAATATACCCTTTGTACCATACGGTTCAGGGTATAATTATAAAAGAAAATAAAACTCGGTTTCCAGGATGTGGTTTGTTGAAAAATGTAAGATATCAGCAAAACATAAAAAAAGGTTCAAAATCCGCATTTCCCGATATTGTTTTGAACCGGTCCATTTTGAAAATTTTTACTTTTAAGTTTATAAATGCTATAAAGTTTAAATAATAACTTTTAATTAAATAGCTTCAAATTATAATATATTTAATATGAATATAAAATCTCTGAAGTATTCCTTATAGATACGATACAATTATGAATATTTAAAACAAGTTAGACGTTTTGACGGTTTTGCCTTAGTTTTCATTTTATTTTCTTGACAAAAATCTGTCGGCTCGAAGCACTCTTGGAGCTCTTTCCGGCAAATCGACGGATTGCTTTTGTTTAACGAAGATATCGAACCACATATATACGATTGACTAGAAATTAAATGTAGGGTTATTATTTTATGGCTTTACTCTAAACAAAACTTGGGAAAAATTAGTTTAAGTCATTGTCAATATATCATTGTCAATACTTAAAAGAAGGTTAAAAAGCCTAAGGAATTAAATTTAATTGATAAATTAAAAATTGAGAAAAACCCAAGGCATGTAATAGACTAGCATTTTAAACAAAACCTCACTTTGCTCTTGTTTACTTTACATTTTGGCTGGAAAATATGTTTTGCGAGAATATTTTGTAATTTAAATGTATTCATAAAAAGTTTGAATTCTGGTTAAAACAAAAAAACATTACTTAAAAATGTATGGAAAATTTAAACATATTTGTTAAATTTTCTTCTTTTTAACGCGGTTTCTTCTATTTCCTATATTTAAACTTCTTACATATAATTAATGGACACAACTAAAAACTTCTTTATACTATTAATATAAACAATTAATTAAACATTAAAGTTGCTTCAAAATATAAGTTTGATTTGAAAAAGAATAATACATATGCAACTTACTTAAAATTAACAAACTTATTTATAAAAACTAAATAAAATGAAGTGTTTATTTTTTTTTAATAGTTTGTAAATGAAGCCCAAGTCTAGTTTAAAAAAAATGGGTTCTTTAAGATAAATATCGTTATCTTGCAACTACAATAAAAATTAAGTTTAAGCAAGAAGGTAGTGCTAAGTCTCACTTTACTTTCTAATAAGCTGGCATTACCTTAATGAAAAAATTGTATACTTTAAATATATATACATACTATATAAAAACAAATTTAAAAATCGTTTGTTAAACAAAAAATGTGCTTATTCATAAAACAAAATCAAATATGTACACAACTTACTAAGTACATAGTATATGCAAATTTAAACATATGTATACATACTAAGACATAATTAAGATATAAAGAACATGTAACAATTGCTACATAAAAAACAAAAAAAAATGTAAAGCATCTATGTTGGTTTAAACAAATTACGGCTTGTTAAAGCTCGCTGTGTCTCCAACAACGGATTAAGATAAATCTTTGATGTGTACTTTACATTACTTGAGGCTGCTATGGAAACGCGTCTTTCAATTAAATTGTGAACTTGCATAAAATTCAATTACAAAATGTCAAATTTTAATTTTTCAAATTAATATAAAGAATACTAGATATAACTGATATAATCTTTTGCATACAACATTCTGGGTGAGATTGCAATGTTTTAATTGAATTTAAAGCTTAAACAGACCTAGTTAGTAAGTTTGAGACGTACACAATATAATCCATTAATGTAATTAAAGCTTGTAACAAACTAAATAATTAATTTTGTCTTGCATTGTTTTTAAAGCTAAGATTCTCAAAAATGTTGACATTTAAGTGCAAAAGGTGAATTATGTATGCATATTGTGCATGCACCATTTTTTGATGCTCACGAGAGGCATTCAATCGACCTCTAGCAAGTGAGGGCTCTCTCAGACGCTCTTTCTTTCTTGTTTCTTCAAACAAATATCAAGTGTGCTTCAAACTTAGACCTAGTAGCGATCCAGTCACAAACACTGCAAGTGCTTACAGTGGGAAAATACGACAAATATTATTTTTAAATGCATGTGTTTTTTTTTTTGAGAATTTTAAGAAAACTTGGAACTTGAATTTTTGTTTATATAGGCAAGAGATAGAGTGCTTTCGTTAGGTAAACAAAAAATATGCCTGCAGGGGCTTTTATGGATAGTATGTGACAAGCGAATAGAAAATTGGTCACACGATGCCTTTAAGCGCAAGAAGCTGAAAAAATAATACTTAATTATGACGGAACAATATATAAAGCGATATAAAGAATTTGAGTAATGAGATCACTAAACGCCTTAAGCTGACGCTATCCGGCATACATTTGTCACAGTATTCATAAGGGTTTCATTAAATAAAAAGAATTAGCGACGCTTTATAGCTTGAAGGTCGCCTAAACCAACGTACCATTCAAAGTGGGACTTCAGCTTGATCGCTGAAGATGATTTATGACAAAAATCCTGGATTAGTTTGTTGAGACAAAGACAAAAGAGACTGATCAATATGGCAAACGAACAAAAATAAAAACAGAAGCTGTACCATTAAAGAAAACCACTTGTTTTAACTCAAAAACTTGAATATTTTAGAAAAATGATGTATGCAATTGTTTGCTATATCAGTGTTCTAACTGCATTATGCCATGGATTAGAAAATGGGCTGGCAAGAACGCCGCCCATGGGTTGGCTCTCGTGGGAAAGATTTCGCTGTAACACCGATTGTGTAAACGATCCGGATAATTGCATTAGGTAAGTATTATTGGCTTTAGCTTCAACCAAAATTGTTTACTAATAGCTTCCAGATAAACAAAATGCTATACTAAATACTAATCGGATCTAATAATACTATAGGCCAATTTATTTGCAGTGAACGTTTATTTCAAACCATGAGCGATCTTGTAATTACCGAAGGATATGCGTCTGTGGGCTATGAATTTATAAATATTGATGATTGTTGGTTGGAAAGACGTCGTGCGCTAGATGGAAAACTTGTGGCCGATCGTCAACGCTTTCCCAGTGGCATGAAAGCGCTATCCGATTATGTATGTATTTGTGTAGCAATTGTTGCAATTAAGCATTATATTTTTTTTTAACAGATACATTCAAGAGGACTTAAATTTGGCATATATCAGGATTATGGAAACTACACTTGCGCGGGCTATCCTGGTATTATTGGATATGAAGAACTGGATGCACAACTGTTTGCTGATTGGAATGTTGACTATGTTAAACTAGATGGTTGTTACTCACTACCAAATGATATGGACTATGGCTACTCAAATTTTGGAAAGTTGTTAAATGGCACAGGCAGGGCCATGGTTTATTCGTGCAGCTGGCCAGTTTATCAAATTTATGCGGGTCTGCAGCCAAATTTTTCAGCAATTAAAACGCATTGTAATCTTTGGCGCAACTATGATGATATTCAAGACTCTTGGACTTCAGTGGAAAATATTATTGACTATTATGGCAATAATCAAGATACAATGGCGCCCAATGCTGGTCCCGGACACTGGAATGATCCAGATATGGTAAGAACCGAAAAGCTTATATAAAAGCAACATAGTTTTTTTAATTCATGCATTATTCGGCAGTTAATTGTGGGTAATTTTGGACTCAGCTATGAACAAGCTAAAACGCAGTTTGCAGTGTGGGCGATTTTGGCTGCTCCTTTGTTGATGTCGGTTGATTTGAGAACTATACGACCGGAGTTTAAAGAAATCTTACAAAACCGTAAGATTATTGCTATAGATCAGGATCCTTTGGGCATACAAGGTCGAAGAATTTATAAACACAAGGGAATAGAGATTTGGTCAAGGCCACTACATCCAGTATATTTAAATTTTTATTCATTCGCCATTGCATTTTTAAATAGAAGAACTGATGGTACACCATCGGATGTAGCTGTTACATTAAAGGAATTGGGGCTAACCAACTCGAATGGTTATAGAGTCGAGGTAAGTAACAGCATTTACTGGTAAAAAAAAAAAAAAAACCACGCCATTTAATAAAAAATCCTGAGCAGGTTTCGTTGCTCGAAACACGGCCGAGTCTAGTTAGACGCTTAATTTTGAGTTGAATGATGTTATATGTATTCTTTCTGGGTTTTTCTTACAGGATCTCTATGAGAACGTGGACTACGGCATATTGTACCCAAATACCAAAATAAAAGTAAAGGTTAATCCGTCTGGTGTGGTTATGTTAAAAGCTGATATCCAATTTCCCAACCACTTTTAATTGTATATATACATACATAACATATGTGAAATAATGCACGATAATACTCAATATACAAGAATTTATAATTTGTTACATATTTGTTATGCTTGTATTATTCAATTTGTTCTTTATTATAGGTTTCAGACTTTTAACTGTCTTGTTATCAAATTAAAGCAAATAACTAGATTATAACGATGAATAAGCCCCACAAAAGTGACATGTACATACATATATATACATAAATAATACTTCGCGCCATGTAATATTTTATTGGGGCTATCAGTTTGTTGAATTTGTACAAAGTTCAAATATAACAATATATAGTAATAAGTACAAGTTATGCTACAGTAACTGCGAGACTATCGCAAAGTATATACTAAATAAATCATCATATTAAGCACTACGCTCTAGTATCGTCTAGCTATGTTTAAACATTTGTATTTGATATAGGTTTTGGAATGTTGATTACGTTGTGTTTTTGTTTCGTTTTTCTAATATTTCACTTTCCTCATCCAACTGATCTTTGGCAGTTCTATCGACATTCCATGATTGTATTTCTGCAGTTCCCCATATCTGATACACAACGTATGTCAATACAGCAATAATAGATGAAACTTTAAAGACAGTGCGCCATTGTTCAATAGACTCCTGAAACAGAAAAAACAAATTTTTAGTTTGCGAAAAATTTGAATTAAAAAGATTTGTTTAGTAAGTTACCTCCTGAGTTACTATTAATCCAGCGGCTAAGGGCGACAGAAACGATGCAGTCATATGTATTGTTTGGCAAAAGGCCAAACTTTGTCCAGCGAAATTTGGTGCTATGTCCACAATGTTGGCCATAGCGCCAGCATATGATGCTGTTATAAATGTGACTGCTATAAACCAAATTATTAATAGTATAGTTATATTGTCTAAATATCCCAACACATAGATAAGCACTGCAGGTAAAACTTGTGATAAAGCCGTAAAGGTTTTTCTTACATTCGTAAGACTTAGTAACTTATGCAGCAATATTTTATCGGCAATATAACAAAACAATACCGATGATATATATGAGCAAATAAAGGGCATGCCCGACATAAATCCATTCGTTTGATATTCAAACTTAAGTATATACTTCATAAATGTTGGTCCACTAACAATAAATATGTAATGTATCCAAATTCTACCAAATGTCGTTATGCCTATGGCCCAAGCCGGTACAGATGTAAATATTGACTTCCATGGCACTTTCATTCGCTGTGTCTTTTTAGCATCTGCATTTACACTTTGTTCAATATATTCAAGCTCTTCTCTTGTTATTCGAGGATGTGCCTGTGGCGTATTAAACGCCAGAATATACCATAACAAGCACCATATAACGCCCAGACTTCCGGTTGTATAAAACACATACGGCCAATCGAAATTGTCTATAATAAATCCACATAGCGGGTATGTCAAACCAATGCCAATGCTAAAGCCTTGAAAGCTTGACATGAAACGTGAACGCTCCGTCAGTGGTATCCAATAACCTACGATAGCGTACATAGCAGGCCAGGTTAGGCCCGAGGCGAATCCCTGTATGGAGCGCAAAACAATGACAGCAACATAATGTAATTCTGATGCCAGCGGTATAAGCAGGCTACACAATGCTGTAGCAAACTGTGACCAGCCAAAAACACTTTTCGTTCCAAAATATTGCGTTGCAACACCGCCTGCCACTTGGGATAGCACATACCACCAATAGAATGAACTTATAATCACAGATTTAACCGTAGTAGACCAAGCATATTTATGGACTGCTGCGGTGTCACCCTGATAAGATAAAGTTTGTTGTCTATATTTGGATAATCAAACGTAAAAAGATACCGTAGACTTACCAGAGGCAATGCCAATGATGAATTGTTGTCAAAATCATATAAACTGGTCGTTACATTATTATCGCTCACATTTTTTGGCATCATAGTGTTACTAATTGTTGCTTCATATTGTTCATTTGAATACGTCATAGCAACCAGCGCAAAATTTATATCATTACGCATCATGAAAGAGACCAAGAAGCCCGACCAGGAAAGAAAATACAACACCAGTCGGGCGGGAACTTTATCTGTAAATAAAAAATAGTAGGCTTTATTACTTATGCAAACACAAAATGGATTTCAGGGCATTAATTTAGCTTGAAGTTTACACGTATTAAAACCCTGATCAAAATTTTTAATTAATTAGCAACAAATCGTATAGAAACAGACAGACGGCCAAGCAGAACTTGATTTTTTCGGGTCTACGTTATCTCCTTTAATTGCTTTTTTTTATATACATGGTTTTGATGAACCTATAATGCTATGCTTAACATACAAAATGGCAAATCATTACCTTGCAGATAGCAGCCATTGGTTTTTGTTTTTTCAGCATTTTGTCCGATTTCTATTTCAGGCACTTCCTCATGTGGCACAACGTATAGTATATTTGTGCGACATTTGTCCGATGAATGCATATTCACTTAATATTCCGCGAAAATATGCAAATAAAGTTAAATTAAATACAAAGTTAATAGCTTAGAATCTTAATTACTTACTGGAATGATTTTGATTAGTTTAAGTGAAATGATTTCACAGGATCAGGTACACAAGTTATTCATCAAATGAATTTGTAACAACTGAAAAAAATGCTTACAATCAATATTTGAGTTGAACGTATTTTTAATTGGTTGAATGACCAAAACAAAGTACAAAATGATATTGTCATTTAAATTAATTGTAACTTTCCGAAAGTGCGTACAGGCTTTGCGTATTCCTGGCACAGCATCAATCAGATAATTCAATAAATATCTGCCGGAAATTTAGTGCTTACACACAGTGATTGCGCCATAAATCCAACTCACATGCAAGCCATATGATGAGAAACAATTGCCTTTTTATTAATTGGTATTCAAAAACAAAAAAAAACATTTACACATATGGTCCGAGTCCGATTAGCTTGACCTTGTTACTATTGTTGGACTTGACTTAACATACATATCTAGTTCAATGCAAACTGACACATAGAGTTGGTGGTATCAACTTTCAAATCACAATTTCTCGGACATAAGCTGGTCAATCTGTATGATTTCATCTCGTGCATTGCGAAATGTTGTATTATTATTGTGTAGCACAACTGAAGCATGACTTTGCGTTCTATATCGTACACATACACGATAAAGTCAGGTCCAGAAATTGTGCGCTGGACTTTGACTTGTTTTGCTGGGCTCGGATTATAAGAACACAAAAGTTCTTTGAAACACTAACACTTTTTAAAGTGCAGAAAACATATAATCACAAGCTGAGTTAAATAAAAAGCATATAATTACTTACTCTACAATATAAATCATGTAGTAATTACAAACAGCAAATATTTACAGCGTCGTTCTTAATGGCATGTTCGGCAAAATTGAACAGGTCAGCAAGGTACGGTAGCAATATATATACATAAATTAATCACGTGGTGGCTCCACGCTCATCTGCACTTGACAGACAAACCATTTGTTCTATTATTTATTCATTTAATACGTATTTTTGATAAATATTTCAACAATGCCACAAATAGTTAGGTAGTGGTAGATTTCTTAAGTACTTTTTATGATATTTATCGGTGCTGTTTTGCATTTTTGATTAAATTGCTGCACTACACGATATCATTTAGTCATCGATGAAAATCGCTACAAAACGCATAGTGCATATGCAGTTTTTAAAATGCATCAGTGAAAAATAAAAGTTTATTTTACACAGCCTACTTAAGTTTTTAAGCCAGATTTTATTTAGGCAACGCACCGCTACTTACCAGCACTTATAGTTGAATAAATTTTAGCTCTACATAGCGCTGTTTTTTATTTTAAGCTTATCGATACATTTTAGTTGTGTATCGATAGTTTTCCCTCGTTGAAATATCCCAATAGCTAGGTACATTTTAAGTACTTTTATAGATTCAAGTCGTTTCCTGGTGAAACGATTTTTTATACTCAAATAAATCCGTTAAAAATTATTTAATTTTCAATGCATTAAATATACAATTTAAGTTAGTAAACATAAACTTTATTTCTTTTATATAAAATAACAAATTATATTCTTTATTACTAAAATGTCATTTAATTATAATAGGGTATGAAATATCTATGTTGTTAAATCTATTGAAATAATTCGCCCTGTCGATGTAAACGGCTGAACTACGGAAAGATTCTCACAATGAATGCTATCATTTTTATTGATGACTCTCTTTTCTGTACTCGTTGGGTGCGCGTACCACTCAGAAACGGCAATTATTTTCTTTGGCAGGCTACAATTTTCCTGATTATACTCTTTCGTTTGTCCGCGAGAATCGGTAAATGAATTTGTAGTATTCAGAGATCTGACAGCAGAGTGGTTTGTTGGTATGGAATCACCACTAAATCGATTAATAACTGAATTAGTCTTATAATTGGAAAATATGTATACTGATTGTTGCAGCGGTTTCAAAGAATTATCTTCTATTGTAGATGATGAATTCATAAACGCAGGAATCTCAGATAGTTTTAGTGGATCCATTCGTATACCAGCGAGCGTATTATTATCTGAGACCGATGGTGCAGACGACATATCCACATTGAGTATTTGTTGATTTGTGGAAATTGTACGTTCAGTTCTCTCATCATCGTCAGACGAGCACAAGTCAATTGTGTCAACAACAACTTCTCTGGTAGCCGATATTCTCCAATTTGAGTTTAAGGAGTTGTCGCGTGTAAGTCTAATATTAAGTTTGTTATTTATGATACTGGATTGCTCATCAAGCGGATTTTCTGTTAATTTTTTTAATCTAACCGAAATTGGACGGCATTGCTTAATCAACGGAGAATTAAGAAACAGAAAATTTTGTGTGGTGTCTCTCCGTTGGGAAAATTGACGACGCGGAAACGAATAAATATGCAAGCTTTGTTCGTACGGTTTTTTAAAAGTGCAATGGACGTTATTTGAGCTTGTCTTCTTTTCAAATATTTTTTGCTTAAAACTTGTTTTCAGCAATAAAGGTGTATAGCAAAAGCGATCTACCCGTTCCTGTCGCTCAAAAATATATTCCTTTGCCACTGACAGTTTCATTGTACTCCTTAGTTTTTGACCAGCCGGTGATGATATTGGTATAAATGAGCATCTATTGAAAGAATGAACTGACCGGTTTCTTCGTGATATGCGCCTTTTTCTATCTGATATATCCATGCTTAATTCTTCATTGCATAAATGATTTTTTTTATTCTGGTTAGAGTGGGGGGTATGGTCTGATAACTTAGAGTGAAGACAGAAATTTAATAGGAATGCGTTCATCAACTCAGAATTATCATCTCGGCATTCATTGTTGGTTTCCGGCTCTGGCGAATCGCATAGTATAACATCATCTTCAATATTGCAAATTTTTTCGTGTTCCTGCAAAAAAAGAAAAGATGGATAGTTCTTTGGCATAGGATATTTACATATTTAAAAAGAAATGGAAAAATGTTTAATTGCTAATTATGGAACATAGATTAGAACCTCAAACCATCAAAAAGCAATCTTGAAAAAATGATTTCACGAACACCGTCTTGGAGCTACCACAAGAAAGTGCTTTGAAAATTGGTTCAAACGAATACAAAAAATGACGGATAAAATTTCTAGTACCATCACAACAAACAATAAAGTAAATTAACCGATTTCAATTCACTTAAGCGTAGTGTTTAGTTACTCCTAACAAGAATTGGTTGCCGAACGCTAAAATTGGTTCAATACCTTTATAAAGGGGGCTTTGTAATTTCACTATTGGAGCCAGGGCCGTAGAGACAAAATTCGATTACACCTTTAGCTTGAATCACGACAGTACGACAGTAATTACACCGGGCCCCTGAGAAAACTCCGGGCCCGGTGGGAATCCCCCATTTCCCATCACCCTCTCGTCAAGGCCTGATTGGAGCTATATAATATAACCACGATATTGTAAAAAATAAAATAAACATGTTTCCCCTTACATAATTAGGGATCTAACTCGAAAGTTTGGTTGCTCTAGCTCTAGCCATCTATGAGATCATGCAGATGGACATGTCTATATTGACTTTTCTAGTACCATATATCGTCAGCTAAATATTAAGTCGCAAGTGTTTTTAATTTTTATACATTCGAAATTTAATTTGAAAACAAGAGCAATATTAAACTTTGCAAGCACACCGCCAGATGTGAGCTATTCGGCATCCCTTGAGACCTATGATAAAATGCCAACTCACAAAATCTTTATTTCTAATTCTACATAGACATTTTCATTTCCAGTAAATCGATTCGATTTGTTCGCCTACAATGACTCATAACGAAAAAATAAAGCTCTACAGTCAGTCACAGGCCTTTTGTCAGAGGTGTGGGAACGGGGGGATTATCCTAGACTCGAAGTGCGCTGGCAACGTCGATAGTCACCACCGAGCCCCTACTTTACTCTCGACAGCCCTAGGTTTATATAGGTACAAATTCGTTGGCTGCAAAGAAACTTATGCAATATTGATAAACACATTAAAATTTTAAGCGAATTTGGAGTGGAACGTCAACCAGACTTTAAGCGTTTAAAAATGGTTGCTTTACGATATGGTAATTAAAAAAATTCCCTAAGCATTATCAAACATACAACGACTTTATTACCCTATCCATCGATTTATACAAAGGCCCACCTTGTGGTTCTCTAAAGGTAGCATCTAAATAACTGTGAGCCCCCACGTATGTTTATTTAGAGATAAAAGTTATGCCAAATTTACCTAATTTATGTATTTACCTTTCTCTATAATCTAAACATACTACTACATTTCCATTGAAATAGCGCGATTAGGGAACCGGTACAGAACGGGTATCAAATGTCGTGGCTAACATGACAATGACAGAATTTACTATCACGAAATAGGTTCCAGATATAAATACAATAATCTCCCAATGCCAAAACTCTGCTTTTACAAATTTTAAATTGAACTAAACTTTGGTGGGGAGAACGAGCTAACGATCTATTCTGACGGTTCGAAGACTGATGAGGGCAAAGGAGCGGGCGTCTTCTCGGGGAAGCTCGCGACACGGCTGTTCCGTATTCCAAATTGGTTCATTCCGAGATAAACGCGGTTTGACAAGCGACAAAACTGACACAAACTTCGAACATCAGTTTCTATTCTTGTCGACAGCCAAGCTGCTATCAAGGCTCTGTGTTACTAAGCACCACTCGATCATCCCTCTGCTGGGTACCTGGTCCCTAAGGGATACCTGGAAATGAGGGGGCGGACGAGTGCGCTAGAAAAGGAACAGCGCTACCTGCGATCCTAACTACGGATATAGTAAGACCCCTGCAAGATGTAGTTACAGAGATCACGAAGATAGTCAGGTCGAGACAGAACGACAATGGGACACTATGTCCAGTTGTCACATCTCCCGGGCAGTCTGGCCAAGATGCAACCCAAACCGAACTCCTGCGATTCCAGAAGAGCAGGACTTGGATGGTGACAGGAGTTGTACACCGCGCCATAGGACTCCTGACTGAGAGGATACATGTTCCCCACAAAGATTTTTGTCTTAGATGCGGGGATAAGGAAGAGACAGAAAGCATTCAACATCTGCTGCACTTCATAAGAAACGCACGCAGTATCTGGGAAAGCCCTTCTTTGAAGACCTGGGCAGTCTGGGAAATCTGCCCATAACGAACTTGGCTCTTTTTATCGTACCCTCGAAATGGTTCAGCAAGCAGGATGATTAAGCAAAGTTTGGGCACCCACCCTCCCATTCCCTTCTCCTTACACCTTCTGCTTCTAAATAAGCATCACAATGGACCTAATAAAACTTTTCCTTCCATTCAATATTATATTAACCACTAAGGACTATTTAGTCTATGTGTGACTCCCCCAGGGATCAACCAGTTCAACCTAACCTAATTTTATATTAACATCGTGCTCGAGTCCAACCTAATGAATCTTTTTCGTTATATAGTTATGGCTATTTTGACTTACCATAATAGCTTCCTTTGAGTATAATTCGGCATCACAGTTGTCACATAGGTAAATATCGAATGGGGCCGGCTCAACCATCATCTGCTGTGGATCTTCTTCGTGAGAACCATTTTTACTTTTCTGAACCAGCAAGCATTTTCTAGGTTTTTGTTTTTGATCATAAGACTGTAAAGATAAATAGTATTTAAGTACAATGTGCTCTACAAGGGTGGCATAAACTCCAAAATATTTTAACTTTGATGTTTATATTTATAACCTTGATATATAATCTTAGTAAAAGTGAGATCTTTGTTTTCTGCTTACCATGTTCTCATTGCGAAAAGTAACCAAGAGCTTATTATTCCTTCGATCGTAGAGTGAAGTTGTTGAATTGTAATTATTTATAAATCTTAGGCTTGCATGCTCATAAGCCGCTAGATCACTACAAAATCTCAGTAGAAAAAGACTCTTATGGAACTGGTAGCATATAACTACAATTTCCTTCATTTTTTCCATCCAATTCTATAGAAAAATGTACATATTATGTAGCTTGTAAACATGGGCAAGTTTTTTATGTTACCTCAACAAAATGTTTTGGTTTTTTTAATGGAATCCCAAATGGTACATTTTCTGGCCACCACTCCGGTTCACTACAATCAATTTTTTTGGGTAAATTTATGTGCCCTAAAGAACATTGCACCATAAATGGTATAAAGTTTTCCAGTTGCGCCTCGCTTATTTTCTCCAAAGATGTTGGATATCCACTTGCAAACAGGAGTGGCAGATTTGATATCATGTTTTGCTGCGCTTTGTCTTTGTCGTCCATTTTGTCACTACAAATTAAAGGACAGATTTTTTTTATATATTTATGTTCTATAAGTATGTACTACATTTGCAAGCGACATCATATAAGCAAAAAGATTATGCGTTTATACTTTAAGACCCAACAGATCTACATACATACATAGTTTGTGCCACCACGTGATTGTGCTAAAGGGTCAAACCTAACCTAACTTGCCATGAAATATGATTTTCAGACTATACAAGAGAGTTGCCAGACAATATTTAGGCGTCGGCGATTTACTATGTCGACAAACAACGCAAAAAGCAACCCAAACATTCGACCATAACATTATAGCCATATCCAAGCTTGACATGAAACGTTAGTGGTATCCAATAACCTAGCGTACATGGCGCATGCCAGAACAACTGAACTCCTGCGTTATCACAAAAATAGGATCAGGTGGTAGGAGTGGTAAGCACTGCACCAACGGCCTAATGGCTGAGAGGTTGCACGTTCCCCATCAAGACTTTTTGCAGCAACTACGGAGATGAGGAGGAGAAAGAAAGCATCCAACCCTGTCCGGTTTCTGGGTAAACCATTCTTTGAAGACCTGGGCAGTCTGGCAAATGTGCTGGAATCCTCAAAACGGTTGTGCAAGGAAAGGGACTTAGGGGACTAGCAATGCCCACCAGTTTTTGACTCTCGGAATAATCTCCCCCATCCCTCCTTCTTTATCCTTCTTTCTTCCTTTCCACAATGGACCTCATGATCTCTGGGTGATCTCAATTATTGATTGAGCAGCCTAATCAACCTAACCTAACCTAGCAAGCCAGATGGATCGCGAAATAATGCGACCGTAACGTTATAACCACATTGTCAGGTGATGGTTGCTTGAAGTGGTGGCTCTGTCCATGAGCCCAACTAGCGCTTTCGCACCGTTTTGTTGCTACATCCTCGTTTCCAACTCGTTCATTGGTTGTTTGTGTAGACAGCTCGGTTAGATCCAGTCCGTGCGGTTTAGGAACCTCTGGAAGTCGTTGATGTTTACTCCCGTCAGCTCCCCAAGTCCACTGAAAAGCGGCCTTCCTAGGGTGTCCATTCTCTGCTTCCAAAGAGCAGGGCATTTACAAAGGAAACTGTGACAGTGAATATTATAAGAAAGCCCCATTTTGGCTGCCTGATCTCCAATAGTTTCAGGTGATACTTATAAGATCTTATGTAGGTAGATCTAGTTTTAAAATTCTATGCCCACTAAGAACCAAAATAAACGTTGCCGCTCCTGCATAAATTCTTGCTGCGAGTATTCTTCTTGAATCTCTGAAACAACTTCTTTACTGGTGACCCTAAAGAGCCTCCGCCAGAGAAATTTTCAGAAAAGACTTAATTAATCTGAGAAAATGGTAGTTTCCACTAGGGTATTCGCACGGATTGTTGCTTGTTAGTGGCCAGTTCCTTCGTCTCAAATGTTTATTTAGAAACAGAATACCTTCACAGATCCAATTTTTTTTTTTTTTTTTTTAATTTTTAGTGTCCTAGTTCGATTTTAGTTTTACACACCAGATTATTCTTGAAGCTTTATTCCTGTTCCAAAATTTACTGAACCTGATAATATCTTTACAATGGAATATGGCGGAAGCTGTAGGGTTCTAGTTGGTCAGCACATGAATATATTCTGACAACCACTATTCTGGTTCCGGAACTTCTATTCGGCTTATTTGTGCTGGGGCTCCAATATCTATCTTATCTTATTATTTCTTGATTGTTGAAGCAATATTTGGTAATGAATCATATTTTTTTTTATTCCTCCTGGTAGCTACTGTAACCTATCGCTTTTTTGCATTCGTCTTATCTAGGATTGGAGGTAAGGTACTTCGGCTCATTATTGAGCTGTCCAACGAACGCAACGTTAGTAAACACCCTTTAGCTCAGACAGTGCGGGCTCACTATAACTTTCTATGATATATTTTATTGTCCATAGTACCTTACCATTTTTAGTACCTTCGTAGAATGAATTTCATCATCAGATAATATGTTTCTAATAACTATAAGACTTTGTATGCTTTTCAGTGGCATCTTACAAAGTCCAAGTCTAGTCTATTTCCATAATATTCATAGGTTGTGCACTATACACAGTGACTGAAGCTCAGCTCGTGAAGGTACAGGCGATCAAACGCCCAAGCAAGTATGCTACGGCCACAAAGTTGCATCTCATCTCGATCTCTTGAAGTGTGTTTTTTCCAGGAATTGCTTTGTTGAAGATCAACTTGCTAAGCTGCAAGTCAATCCAAGACTCACTAAGTACGCAGCAGCGCGTTTTTTTCCTATACAACCTCACCTTGCAACCACCAAAGCCAGCAGGGAGCGTAGCCCTCTATTGTTAAGATATGCGATCTCTTGCAAACGTAGCTACTTTTATTATATAATATTATGCGTAAATATAGTATATGATATGAGATCTCTTACCAACTTAGTAAAAGTTATATGAAATTATATTTACATATATGTATCTATTAGGCGCTGCGTTAAAGAAAATGCTGATGTCTTTTCATGTGATGTCCTGATCGCATAAAAAGAAGAAAATAGTTGGCATTAAGAATGTCGTACGAGATGTCTTACTCCTTTGAATTTCGCTGCAAGGACTGCAGCATTGCTTGATTCTTAAGTTTAACACGTCACTTGTTTCACATTCACTCACACAACCATATAGGTATGTACACAATTTGTATATAAACCAAAGGAAATACAAAAAAAAAAAAAGATGAATGCTGCTACTCCTACCTGCCGCCTGCTGCTATTTAGACGCTGCGTAAGAGTGAAATGGCGCTTAAGTTTGCTTCGGCTTTTACCGTTCTCAATGTTTTCGGCTCACGAAGTTCCTGCTGTTGCTGGCTGGTAAGATCAATGCTGCCTATAAATATGCAGCTGGGCTTAGCACATCACGCATACTCATGCACGCCTATATATACATACATACTTATGTATGCATATATGTACACTTAAAAAACAAGTCGTACTACGTACATATGTAAAGAATTATATCAAGGTAACCTGATTTATGCTGGGCGCACTAGTACCGTTATCATTTTCCCCCAAACCAATTTAGCTGACGGCATGTTTAATATGAGTACAATTATTTTCAATATATTTTTGCTGCACACAATGCTTTATTTGGGTTATTTGTTTAACTTTAATTTGCTGCGCGTAAATATAAGTGCATATGTTTTAAAGATCGATCAAAGTAAAATTTTTCTTTTTTTGTGATGGTATTGGTTTAGTAGTGATAAAAACTTGTAAAAATAATACAAGAAAAAGTTACCATACCAACCAATGTAGTAGCTCCCCTTTAATATTAAAATTGTTTAAAATGCAAATAAAACCAGTCACTGTTGATATAACACATCAAAAAACATTTTTATAAACAGTTTTGATAGTAGTTTAATGTATATCCACGCTTTTTGTCATCACAAATACAATTTATTTTCACTCTTATTATTTTATTTCACGCACTTACATATGTATGCAAATACTCTTTTTTAGTAAGCATCTCATAACACAGATTTGTATTGAGGAACGCTGGGATTAGAACAATTTCAAGTTATCGAACTAGTTATCGAGCATTTAGCTCTGCTGTGCGTTGTGGCGTTTTATATCGCAAAAATATGTTAAAAACATTTTTATTTTATTTTTTCCAAGGCCAAGCAAACATAACTATGCCATATTTTGTTATTTTTTAGTTGTTAATCAGACTTGAGCAACAGCTGTATATGTATAATACCAAATTTAACATTAATTTGATTAACAATTAGCATAGTATAGTTATTGATGCAAATAAATTTTCGTTTTTTTTAATAATCAGCTGTTTTTGCTTACTTTAAATTGAAAAATTGTGTCTGCAAATTTTTCACTACGCACTCTCGTCTCGACTAGTCGATTACACAATGACACACATTTAGAAATATTCCTTGTTGCATTTCCAGCGTTTCTTTGCTAACTTGACGCGCTAAAATGACCAAAGATTATTCCAAACGATAACATGGTCACTCATTTGTTGTCATTTGTTTGTTAAAACAGCCGGCTCTGTTATAAATGTAATTATGATTCGTATTGTTGCATTAAATGAGGTGGATAATGTTTCAGAGGTTGAACCACAGCAAGTTGAGTTCCAAATAGCAAAAGAAGCTCAGGTTTGTGTATGGAACATTGCTTTAATTTCTTAATTTAACAATGTATTTTTGGCGCTTAGGAAACAATTGCAGAATCTGAATATTTGCGAGCTATTACATTGTTATCCAAAGGCGAACCTGAGCTGGCACACTCGTTGTTTTCGGGTTTGGTGAATACTCAAGTCTTAAATCAAGTAAGTGTTTTGCAGCTGTCGCCAATTGGTTTAACAAAAAGTCCAAACTTGTTGTCCTTAGGACAATAGTGGAGTAATTTTAATTCTTAGTATCAGTTCGTAATAGCAAGGGTAATAAATCTTTGAACTCTTCCTTTTGTCGAAGGCGCGGTCAACATCAACACAATCATCCTTGACCGTTTAAATGCCATCGCAGAGCTTGAATACTTTGCCCCCTTAACCGTTTAATAATTTTTTCGTCAGACTGGGTCCCCGTTCATGCTACAAGTTGGTTGAGCTTCTTGGACGTTGTATAATTCTTAAATTCCTACTAACTCTTATATACCTTCAATTGGTTATATATACGAAGTGCACCACAAACGAATGCTTAGACAAGCGAGTCGGTCCAAAGAACTACATCCTTTCACAACGCACTCTCTAACATAAATTGAAATAGATCTAAGCTCATTGGTGGATCCTTTAAAAAATGACCTTACTTACTTTATCTTTCCCTAGATAACAAAAGAAGACACCAAATTATGGAATATTCTTTACAACTGCTATAAAAATTTGGCTTTTATTCATGAAGAAAAAGAAGAGTTTGACGATGCACTGGTCAATTATATATCGGCAAGTATTTAGCTTTATTCAATTTACTCTTAACATGGACTTAATAAATTTACTCTCAACAGGCAATTCATATTGATAACACTGACATAAACACTTTGTATCGCTTGGGACAGCTATCGTTAAAATTACGTCGCTTTGAATTGGCGGAAAATGCGTTTGAATCCTGTTTGCAACAAAATAGCAAACATTGGGCTGCTTCCAATGGATTACTTGCTATATATAGATCTCAAAACAATATAGTAGCTGCCTATGGCAAGGCGCTAGAACTGCTCAAGCAAAGGCAATATACAAAACTAGTAGAAGAGACCCTAAGCGATGCTATACAAAAATATCCTGTATTTCTACCTTTTTGTGAGAAACTATATGGAAAACTGCCCGAGGACGTACATATAGCCTTAAAGAGTCCACAACGAGAGGATGAAGTCGAAGCGCCTGTGGAAAGCATACAAATTGAAAACGTTTGCCTAGAAATTAAAAAGGACTTGCCAGAACTGAAAGTGTTTATGAACTTTCGTTCCATTGGAGAATATCTTTTAAACATATTCCATCATGTAAAACAGCATGATCCAAGTTTATGTCTTATGTTAACCTTCGAGGATATATGTGACAGTATAAAAAAAAGTGTAAACGGTAATGAAACGCTTTTAGTTGAGAACGGAATGTCCAACGAAAATATAGATAAAAATGAATTGCAGTTTTTTGGAGGTTTAACAGAAATAGAAGCTTGTAATGCTTCATTAAAGATATACGAAAACGATGGAGAAAATGATTTTACCAAGTCAGATGAGGAAGCTGGCAAATCAAAGCCTAGAAGAAGATGCAGTGATTTACGACTTTTGGAGCAATGGGGCTGGCATAAAAATCGCAAGAGTTCATCTCGTAAAAAATCACAACAGGAACGTACCGACGTTGATGAATCACTAGCTGGATTTTTGCGAAAAACCTTCTTCAGTTTGATAGAGTAAGTATATACAATAAGCAATTAAGACGAACAATTTGTAATATACTTGCTCGAATTTCAGCGGTACATATGAGGACCCCGGAGTTGAGAACTCCATGTGCGTCTCTGATGATCTCGAGTGTAAAACATGCGCCAAATCAATTACGCCCATAGATTTTGAGAAAAATAATCGCAGTAATTTTGAAAAATTTTTTAATAGTTGTAAGGTAAGTCAACAATGTGCATAAATTATTTTTTTCAAGAAAAATTACTCAAACTACAATTTGGTGCTTAATATACAGACAACCCAAATGGACTTTCCCAGCATAAACTTTTGTTGGCTAAAAAATATGGCAGAATTGTGGTCGACGCTTTGGCCTAGCGAAATAAAGAACGTATTTCTTAAACTTTATATACAGCATACGTAGGTTGTGTGTATGTTATTGTTAAAATATCTTTTTAAATACAATTTTTTTTTTACAGTGAATTTTATGGCTTGCCAAAGTGGAATATGTTAGAATTAGACGATTTTAGCGAAATGCTAAACGTTCAAACATTGTTTTTGGAGCTGCAGTACGACAAGTGCATCAAAACCCAAAGGTAATGTGTTTGTATTGTAAATTTAAATCATAATGTTTTTATTTATACTATGCCTTTTAGTTTATTACCAAATATTTGGATAGAAGCGTTTGATAATCTGACGTTTTTGTATGGCTGCGCTTTACGCCAAGATGAAAGTTTTGAAGTGTTTACGCTGCGCCATCTTAATTTACATTTCTTGAAATACCATTTCAATTTTGAAAATGAGGAAAGTCTTAGTCAAATAGATTATATAATGGAAATTCTTAACCAAAAGACTGAGGACTACTGCTTGCACATGCCGAACTTAAGTTTGGGCTGCTTAAATAAAAAATTCTGTATAGCAAAGCGTTTGGAAATTGAAAGGTATGTAACTATACAATACGCCTGCAAATGTATTGAAAAGAAAGTATGTTTCGTATTGTTTCTTTGCAGCAAAGACAAACTTAAAAAAATACCAATACTTTATAAGAACCAACAGTGGACAGAGCTTTGTGATAATATAAAGGAACATTTAGTAAAACAAACTAACGTTTTTGATGATCCTTGCGAGTTGGATGATTACAAAAACCTAAATGAGCTGCTTTTAGCATGTCTCTGGAAGATAAACGAGCTTGAGGTATGTGCGCAGTATTTCTTTAATCTTTTTGATTTTGGTGTTTATTTTTTTACAGAGCTGTCTCACTTACGCTGAACTGTTTTTACACTATTTAACACAAAATTATTTGCAAGATACCAGTAGATTGTGGATAGATTCAATATCTTATACATTGTCTTATATAGAAGCTGTCATAATGCGTGAGGGCACCGAAATAGGTAACTTAGTATGCATAAGAAGAGCTAAATTTTTTGTAATGCGCAAACTTGGTAATCTATAACTTGCAGTTGATATTCTAAACGCTAACTATGCCAGGCTTATTCATAACATAATTAACATATTATCATATCAGTTTGATGAAGAAATGGGCAAAAATCTATTCGTAGAGGACGAATTAAAAATTAGAAGATCATGGCTGATTTTGCATCGCATTCTTATACGGTAAGTTAATATGTCTCTCTCATTAAACGCAATCATAAATAAAATAATTTATTTGTAATTTTAGTGAGGAAAACCGACAGTGTAATGCGGCACAAAGTGGTTCGGAAGACGATAATATGCCATTATCGTTTATGTTGCTGTTTACAGCTCATGAAAACATTGGGAAGAAACAAACCTGTACAAATGATAATGGACAGTTTCTGCAGTACATCGTCCAGACAATCTTACCAAATTTAAATGCTCCAATTTATAGTTATTTGAAAAGTCATGCGCTGGAGTACATAGAGCAGGTATTTTATTTTAAAGAAAACGAACTTTTTTGTACAATCTCCCGATAATTGTTAGTTTTTAATCGAATTTATTTGGAGATTGTGTAATCAAATATAACTTTAAATTTCTAATTTCCTTAAAATGCATTTTAGATAACATACTGTATGTACGGCTTTCCACAAAAGAAAGGTCGTTCTCGACATTTAGAGGACCATAATGCAAAACCCATAGAGCTAACTTTGGAAAATGCTGTTAATATTTTTGATTTTTATGCGCCGGAGTCTTTGCCTGAGTTTAACTCTTATAAAGTAGAATCTATAACTTCGGATATGGAACAGTTTTTGCATAAAATTCTTGGTTTACTGCCAAAAACTCATGATTTAACTGCTGGAATTCGGGATATAAATAGTTTTATAGGTGGTTCCTCAAATAATTCTTCAACAAACTTGGAAAACCATCAATTACCCTTCAAAATTAAAAGCATATACTACTTAATAGCAGATTTTCACTTTAAGTCTCGTGATTTTGCGAAAGCTATTAAATATTATACAAATGATCTAGCTGTGAACTCGAATCGTTTCGATTCCTGGGCTGGCATTTCGTTATCCAAAGCAAGCATTATCGAGACGAAATTAAATGGCGTAAACATAACTGAGTAAGTAAAATAAATGGTATTATAAACTACTATTGTTGTATTATTATAAATTTATTTTAGTCCCTCTCAGTTTATACTTGAGTGTGAGGAAGCAATACGTTGTTTTGGAAAATGTATTAGCCTGCTGCAGAATCATATACTTATATGGATTGAATACGGATCGTTTGCTTATTCCATAAGTTCTTTTTGTTCGAGGTATCTCAAGAGAGTGGACGCTAACGAAGCACACTGGTAAGTATTGGGCTTATGAGTTGGCAATTTTCTTAAATCCAAATGGCATTGTATTTAAATATTTGCAGGATACGACAGTTTAGGGACAAAAAAGAAAAATTACTAGATGTTTCGTACAACTGTTTTACGGTAGCAGCTACACTACAAACCTCAGAGCATACAAATATGGAATCCTACGAAGAAAAGTGGCTGTGTCAGTACATGCTGGGAAAAATTGCCGAAAAAAGACGTCTTTCGCCTAATGTGTATCTTAACTTTTACTTGCGTGTAAGTTTGCGTTAGCACGCAGTATATCAATTTGTAGCATTTACTAATTTTTTTATATTTTACAGGCGTCCAACTATTTGTATGAATGTAATGCCACATATCCCATTAAAATCAATCACAATAATCCAACTACGCTGTCTGTAGAAGCACTTGAAGTTTTTTATAGAACTAATGCAGCCATACTAAAATATTTGCAAAAAACTTTGGAAGTACCCAGATCAACTGGAGAATTTTTTAAGGGTGTTCTTAAGCAGCTGTCAAACAGTCCCTTTGCATTCAATAAAGCCAAAATTGATGGTAAGCAGTAATGAGTTAATAGTAGTTAATGCATTTGTGGTACATAATTTCTTTATAATCTTAGGTACAAGTTTGAATGCAATTAAAAAGAAAGCAACAGATTTTCCGGAAACATGGAAAAACAAGAAGCTTACGATTGAATATGCCGCACCTGCGGAAGAAAACCAAGGCACCTCGGAAAGAATATCAGAGGTAATATATCGAAACATATTAGAGTGCTTTTGAAGCTTATAAAGGGCGGGCTTAAGCTTTTTGGATTCGATTAGTAGCTGTGTATTAGTTTCATAGCAGATTCGAAGTATACCTTTGCCCTCATTTCTTAGATAGTTTTGCAATATTTCAAAAAGAGTTAAAGTTGAGTATGTTGTATTTATTAGTTTTACCATAAAATAATACAAAAACTTACTGTTCAGATAATATTGTTTATACTTATGTATATAAAGTACTTATGAAAGTATTAGCATAAATATTTTACATTTCTAATCTCAATATAAATGCATTTGAGTGTATATGTATATTATTTATAAACCTGGGTTATTAATTTTAATGTGACCTTCAAACCAAGTTCTTAATCTGTGCGATATGTCTGTAAATGTAGGCCGCTTAACCGATTGTTCATGCCAACATTCAACCATTAGAGAATAGACAGCGGATGGGCAGTTTTCTGGACATGACAGCAATTGTCTACCACGTATTAAATTAATGACTTCTTGATTATTATGTCCGTAGTATGGCTAAAGAAAATCAAGCATTAGGCATATTTGTATACTATATGTTTATGAAGAGAATTACCTGCATGCCATAGCTATAAATTTCCCAGAGCACTACGCCAAAGGACCATATATCGCTTTCAGTTGTAAATTTACCATATAGAATAGACTCTGAGGGCATCCAACGTACTGGCAGTAAAGACTTTGATTGCACCCTGTATAAATTGTAGAAAATTTGAAGATTTAATTACTTAATTTTTAATATCTAGTACTTTAGTTTGCACGCACCTGTAATAGTCGGAGCTATAAATATCTCTGGACAAACCAAAATCGGAAATCTTTACCACCAATCCATCGCTGACCAAACAATTGCGTGCTGCCAAATCCCGATGCACATAATGATGTGCGGATAAATATTCCATGCCTTCGCTGATTTGCATAGCAATTTTTAAAAATTCCATTTGCGTCAAACTCTTATTTTCACTTGGAGAGTTGGATATTAGAAATTCGTGCAAATCTCCATTAGCCATATACTCAAAGAGTATGCAGTAGGGCTCCTTGTTCAGTACTACGCCCAATATGCAAACTATATTCTGATGCTTTAGATCGGAAATCAGTTCTATTTCGCGCTTAAAGTCTTGTTGCGTTTTTATGCTAGCGTGTTCCTTCAGAGCCTTAATGGCAACAAATATTTGGGTGCCATTTTGTTGAGTTAGTTGTCCCTTATAGACTTTGCCTGTCAGTTAAATTATATTAAATGAAGTTCAACTTTTAAAAGATTCTTAAATTAGTACTTACCAAAAGCGCCTTCTCCAAGTTCTTCCAAAAACTCTACATCTTGTAGTGTAAAATGAGGTATTTTTAACAGCGAACTTCTTTCCATATTTTTAGAAGTGAGCGGTACCGAATCCAACGAGTTGCCCAAGTTAAGACGTCCCATTTCATTGAGTGAATTTATTTGTGAATTGCCATAAATGTTTTTATCCGCATTTGGAGTGTTAATCTAAGCAAAAGAAATCAGAACTTAGTCACAAGGTTTAGACAGTTTGCGATAAGACAAATGGCGTCAACTTGGAATCGGAACTTGGTCTCTAGAATTAAGGCTTGTGCGATATACCTCCAGATGGTTATACATACGTTTTGAATATTTTGCATTCCATTGGCATTTCTTCTTCGTACAACAACAAATGATAATATGGCACAGATCAAAAATGTCGTAACGCCTGTCACTACGATAATATTGAACCATATTTTGTAAACACATTTTGGTATATTGCAAGGTTCTATGATACGTTCAAAGGAGTCATCCACAAAACACCATGGGTTACTTTCAACACTGCCTGGATTTCTAGGAAATTACAAAAAAAAAAAAAAGCATTAGCTTTAAAACCTTTTCAATCTTTGCTTTGACGCGCAAACTCACCTGCAATAGTTTTGTCCTATGAGCTCTGGAAAATCGGATATTTCTTTCATTAGCCAAGACCATCTCAGACAAGGTTTTCCTGTTGCAGACACTTCAGTTACGCCTCTATAACTAGAACCATCTTCCCAATAGCAGTCTTCCGTTTCATCTACATCTATGGTAATGCCTAAGGTGGAGCAATCTTTGTGCAGCGGCAATTGATGACACTCTTCCAAGGGCAGCTTTTTGCCAATAACTGGATGACGTTTTGCTATGGCGTATTCCTTTTGGCAAAGTTCGTTTTCTAACAGCTCACATTCTTCGCGGCAAATGCGTTTAAGATTCTCAGATTCTCGAGTTGGCGGATATTTACTGGATATATCCGAGCTGAAAACATCGTCAAAAGTGACACTTGACTTGCGTTTCAAAAAGCGTTTTTGATTTTTGCTGTCCTTGCTTATAAAGCGTTTTGAACGTGTATGATTCTTATAAAGATTGGTATTCGTTGCTACATTGGCAAAGTACAATAAATTCGTACGTTCGGGAGTGCGACAAATGGGCAGAGAACTTAGACATAAACTGGGCAAAGCGTAAATACGGCAGTTTGAGTTCATATCCCTGTAAGAAGTTAGAGGGTAATGTAGCGTCTGTGTTTAAAGAGTATAGTGGTTTAAATATTTACTTTGATTCTTTAATGACGCCATAAGCTGCCTTTAGACGTTCTTCCAGCTCGTTCATAGTTAGATTGGGTGATATAAAAACGTAGGCATTTTTCAAAAATTTTTTACAAATTGTACCATTGTATAAATGACAGATTCCAGATGATTGTTGAAATCTATAAATGGGAAAGAAGATTGAAGATGAGAAACAATGATAATATAAAGTATTTTGTTATTGGTTTTTTTTTTTGCCGATTCGTTAAAATTGCTCTTGCAACAAAACAATCGGTTTGAAACCGCATATTAATCGTTTTGGTGAAATCTTTAATCTTGTTAACCGGTGTTACTTTGGGCTAAGCAAGGAACTCAAGAGTAAAGCCCTCTCTCGGCATACGAAAATAACACTCTACAAATCCCTCATCATACCCGTGCTTCTCTACGGCGCTGAAGCATGGACATTGTCTTCATCCGATAAGGCGATTTTAGGGGCTTTCGAGAGAAAAATCCTCCGACGTATCCTTGGACCGATAAATGTGGAAGGTGATTTTCGTATTCGAATGAACCACGAGCTGTATGAGCTATACGGCGACACTGATTTAGTTCGGCGCATACAGCAACAACGTCTGCGCTGGCTAGGTCATGTTGCACGAATGGATGAAAATGCTCCAGCCAAGAAGGTATTCGAGCGGAAATCACTGGAAGGTCGACGACGACAGGGACGCCCGCCCCTGCGATGGGAAGATCAGGCAACGGAGGATCTTCGTAGCCTTGCGATTGCCGCTGGCGTAGGATAATTTCTGCGGCCAAGACCGAAAACCGGTTGTACTGGCCAAATTAGTAGTAGTAGTAGAAATTGGGCGCAGCAAACATTCGGGCTCAAAACGTTTCGTTTCTTCGATTCGTTTTTCGGAGCACAGCCGATTAGCTTTATTTAAAAAAATAAGCTTATTGCCTTTTTTGCATAAGGTTTCCATGGAAGTTAAAGCTATGTATCATGTATCTGTATAAGGTTGTTAAAGTGGCTTATACACTAGATAAAAATTCCCAAACTTTCAACCAGTTCTATATAGAATTTTATATGCTAAGATATTTCCCAAAATTTTCAGGTTTTTAGTGAAAAAAAGTTTAATCTAAATTAAAAGCTTATCGGCTGTTGTGCCTATCTATGAAAGTGTCACGGAGCTATCCACTGTTTTGAATATTTGTTTTGATAAATTAAACAAAAAAATTTCTTAATCTGAATCTTAGTACATAAGCTTAACGCCTTTTTTGGCATATGGTTTCCATAGCTAAGTTATATACTAGACCCATATCCACCGGTTCGATGTGAAATTTTTAAAGCTTATCGTGCTGCTTATATAAAAAAAAAAAAACGGCCAAGGCAGGCCACTCTTCTATTGTAGTTCAAGTTCAGTCTATTTTCATGCAGAGTTCACTTAGCTTCAAAATATTTTGCCTACAACACATACCCATTGAGCTCCTTATACACATCCTTTGTATTATTTTGCTGAAAAGCGTTTGTTTGATAAACTAAACAAAGCATATAACTAATGATAATGGAAAACTTGTTTATAAACATTTTGAAGCACTTTTAGTTAGTTATGCTCGCATAAAATATACTTTTAATCAAATCATCTTGCATTTTTATAGCACAAAACTCTTTTTGCTTATGATTTTAATTGCTATCTATACAAAACAGTGAGTTCTTCGTACACATATGTATGTACATATTTCTACAAATCGCTCGACTTAAAACAACTCAGTTTTCATCCCTTTTTACAGAGGCAGAGTTGCCAGATCTGTCGAAAATGCATGTTACCAACAACAGCCACATATGGTGGAGTTGACTTCAATTTGCAATTCCTTGGGCTTTAGGGGCGCTTTAATCAAGTTGAGGGTTGGTTTTATAGCCCGGAAAGAGCACGGTTGTATTGGCAATGCTTAAATGTGTATATTGTAAGAGATGGCGCTAACTTGAAGCACCTTTTAAGCTAGTTAGGCATTCATTGTTAAGGCCGCTTATCAAGATCTCTCATGTCATGGTGACATACGCAATTGGCGTGTTACAATGATGTCATGATGATGACTTTAACTAATTATGGCCATTTCAAAGATTACGTTGTCATGTTTAAATTTGCGGAATCGCAAACTTTACTTGTCACTAAGCGACGAAGTTTCTAGATTTTTGAGAACCACAACTATTTTTGCCAAAAACGATGTTTCAACACTTTTCTTTAGAAATTTGAAGGAGGCGTGGCAGCCCATATGTTCTTTATACCAAAATGATTATCATAACCTCGGGTAGCAATTGAACTATATCCCTAAGTGCAAAAGAGCCACACAACCTTATCCCTCTTTAGATTAAGTTTGTTGAATTATAAAAATATCTTGCCCTTTGCAAGCCGCGCTGTTAGGGAGAAGAGCTATGGGTGTCTGTTTTGTATAAAGTGCCTGCAGAAGATTTGGAGCCATCAGTTTAAATGAAGTTTTGGTCAGAGAGAGAGTGTTCAAGGTCTAGGATTTTGACACGTTAATTTTCTGGAGGGGTGTGTCTGCTTTTAATGAGCTATGAATTCAGTGTTTACTTTATTTGTGTTGTGGAATGTTCAAAGAGCTGAGTTTTCTTTTATAAGTAGTAGGGATGTAAGATTGAGGTTGATCTTGTTCCAATGATTAATGGTGTTGAAGATAGGCAGAGGAAGTCTTAAGAGTCCGGATCTCCCCAAAACTTGGAAAACAAAGGTTTTAAAGTTTTTTGCGAGCTCTGATATACACACTTCGAAGTGAAGAACCTCAGAGATTGGGGCGACCCACTGGACGTACACTGCCCTCTTTGCTCTATGGGACAAAGTACTTTTCCTGTTTAGCAGCCACCGTAGTTGCTGCAGCTTTTGACCACACTTTTTGCGAGTAGTATTCAGATGTGGACTAAAAGAAAGTCGCTTATTCAGCGTGATGCCAAGGTATTCGATTTGGCTGCTCCAGAATGCTTCCTTCAACAGGATGGGTGGGGTGATCGTTCTCTTTACTGTGAAGCACGGGTTGGACGTCTTACCTGGGTTGACCCCTAAATTTCATCTCTTGCACCAGTCAGCCAGTGCGTCGAGATAGTCTTTGGCGTCCTTCAGCCGCTATTGGAGCTGTAGAGAATAGTGGTATCGTCTGCGTAAGTCGCATTTAGAGCCTTCAAGGGAGGCTCCATGTGTTCATCGTCAGGGACGGGTAGATCAGCGGTGTAAAGCGAGTAGAGCAGCGGACTAAGAAGGCTGCTTTGCGGTACTGCAGTTTTCCATTCGGCAAAGGGAAGAGTAGGTGCCTCGTTTCTTGATCTTGAATACCCTTCCTTCCAGATAGGACCTAATGAGAGAGAAATAAGGCTGCGGAACCTTGCCAGAACCGATCGAAAGCCTGATGTATGGCTATAAAGTAGTGCTGGAGAAACATCGATGTTATATCGATTCATCGATGTATCGAAGTTAAAAATATCTATATATATGTATGTTGGCCAACATCGATGTTTCTCCAGCACCAGTAAACACCCATTTGATGTGTGTAGTAGAAGAACCATCTCCGAGAAACATCTCCGTTGGCCAACACTTCGATAACTTCGATACATCGATGCATCGATGCATCGATACTTCCAGCACTACTATAAAGTACGAATTGCAGTAATCAAGGTCATCGAAAGCCTGAAGGATATGTCGTGCCACTCTGTGGATCTGTTCAACAGTGCTGTGTCCAGGCCCTATAAAGAGCATCCGAAACAAATTGACTTTTTCTGAAACTTTACTGACACTAGAGCAGAGTACTTTCTGTTAGTTTAACCTTTAGGCTTGGAGAGCGCAGACATTAGTTAAATTAGCAGTTGTAAAATTTTAAGCATATGCCATTATTATTATTTTTGTTTTAAGTTTTTCAATTAAACTAATCAACTTTGATGTGCTTTTAATTTCTTAGGAAAGTCAAGCGGCTGGAACAGTTAGCAATTCAACCAACTCGTCATCCTCTTTTTCAAATGATGATACTGACTCAGAGAATTCCGATCAACAAATGGAAGCTGCCCACTTATCCGCAACAGAAATTAAACGTATATGCAAGAAGGCAATACGAAATTTGGAGGAATGTGTTATACGCTTTCCAGAGCACTACAAATCTATATACAGACTGGTATTCTTTTTTATGAATGGACCAAGCAAGTTGCAAAATTTAAAGATATCCGAAAATTTGCTGCTACATCATCATAAGACTAGCGTTGGAAATACAATTAGTGGACTATTCTATGATCGAAAATCGAATAATATATTCAATGGTGTCTGGAGAATTCCTTCGTCTGAAATTGATAGACCTGGCAGTTTTTCAACATATCTAGTCAAATGCGTAGATATACTAATACGTTTACTTAAAAGACAATCAAATTATACATTTTTGATTGATATAATATTGCAGTTGCAAAAGTCTCCCGATAGTGATAAGTAAGTCTTAATGCTAAACCCAAAATTTTGAATGCCATTAAACAAAAGTTTTCAAATTTACAGGCGCTATATAATGGATTCAGATCGCATTAAACTATATGAGACAGCTATAAAATACGCACAGGAAATAATGGAAAATATCTTGAGCAAAAATGAAACTGAAAGAAATGATGCAGAACTGCTCAACTTATTAGTGGATATATATAAAATACAAAAGAAAATATATAAATATGCCATGCAAAGAGATACTTGGTTTTCTAAGATATTCATAGACGTTTATCTGGCCTATATAAAAAATAAAGTTGACGTTATACCAACTAATGTCAACTTCACCGATATGGCAGTTAAAACTATGTAATCAAGAGATTAATTATAAAAAGAATATTGAGAGACAAACCAAAGCGCTTACAAGTAATATAAACGAAACAACTCCTTTAACTCTTCAGGTGGGTTTCATTGTTAATTTTTTTGTTATTGTTTGTATTCTAAGCTTAAATTTTTTATTACAGATGAATCCACAACAGTTGCAAAGCACAGAGTTCCCAATAAACTATTCTGCTACAAACACGTTTGAAACAGAGACACAATTGTTTAACACAATGATTCAGGTATGATAGTTTGGCGTCTGTATTCACCAGGTTGACGTTTGTCTGCGTCTTCTTTGAGCATGAAGTTAGGATGTTGAGATCTGTGCTCTATTAAAAGTTTCTGCAATATCTGTGCAACCCACTTTGAGTAACGTCACCTGAAGACACTAGATGAAGTCTTGTACTGTTTTGTTTTATATTGTTGGACCTTTGGGCACTGTGCGTAGATTCTGGTTAGCCATCAGTTTTTTGATGCCAGCCGCCGTTAGGTGCAGTTGGGTGGTCGTTCTCAGGTTCCTAGTTACTACTTCAGTCTGGCATATCTTTTCTGTAGCCTTTTTTCTGGCCGTTCTCTCTATGTAGCAGTGTCTAGCTGCGGGCTGTTTTCTCGCCTCTTCTGTTAAGACAGAAGAAGGTATTGGCATTATAAAGGGTCGTTCCAATAAGTTATGTTATTTTGATGACATCAGCCGGTCTATTAAATTTTTAGCTGTCAACTTTTGACCTAAGCTTTTACTCTTTGACATTTGAATAGTAGATAACTATGCCATTTCTAAAGATGGAACATTTTGTTAAATTTTTCAACAACGCATTGAAATTATTAAAATTCACTAAAAAAAGATGAAAGATCTTGCAGTCACAGTTCGGCAAATTTAAATCATTTTATGGTCAAGTCGTAAAAACCCTGTTCGGACCGCAATACAGAAAATTATGAGCTGTTGGGACAAGTTGTGTTGATATGAACGCCAATAAAACCCGTTTGCAAAATTCGCTCAAGAACAACTGTGAATATTGAGGCTGTAGCCCAAAGGCTGTTGAAGAAAACCCAGGTTTGTGCATTCCTAATCAGTTCTTTGGAATCGGGCATGCCACAAACGTCGATTAACAACTCGTATTTTGCATAAAGACTAAATTTGGTCTTAAGGCTTATAAAGCTCAGTTAACACAAGAAACGTCAATGATTGGTTTCGATCATCAACATACGTCGGGTCTTTGCTGATTGGGTCCTTGAAATGAACGAAAATTGATCCGGAATTCCATTACGAAAATGATCTTGCTTATCAAACGTCAAAGAAGTGACCATTTTTGAAGCGCACTGTTACTCCTAAAAGTGGCAAGCGTACAAGAATGCAAAATTGTCGCAAGAGATCATGGAAAAAGGCTCGGAAACAGCTCAAGAGTTATTGTTGAGCAGGCCGATATCCATCCTCAAAAAGTGACTGTTATGGTGTCGGTTTAGTGGGATTCCGGCGGGGTCATTTGACCTTGACTTTTTCCGAAAATACCACGAGTTAATCGGTGAAGTGGATTGCGCTATCGAGAGATGATTAATGATTTTTAATGGTCGGAGTTGGATGGATTGATCAATGGACAACGTTTAGTGTTCAACAAGACGGCGCTACATGCGAGACCTGCATACGAAACCATTGATGACTTACGGGAAAAGTTTCCGGACCGTGTTATCTCTCGAATGGGAGTGATCCCACACTGCCACCGAGATTCTTCAGATTTAACACCTTGCGACTTCTTCCTTGTTCCGGGCCACGTGAAAGATAAGGTCTGATGGGAACAGCCAGCGTCGATTCAATACCACAAAGAGAGAATCGTGAAACTAGCCAGACTTGGGCGGCAGTCCTTTCGATTTGGCTATGGCAAATTTCATGAAAAGTATTATGGTCCTGTAAGCGTGGTCGTCGTGGCCGAATGATGGCTAAAGTTGTTTTGGATTAATAACGGCAGACCTTCCTATTTATTATGAAATAAACATCCGATCATTTATCACAAAAAAAGGAATCGTGTTTACATTGAACAACCAAAATAACGACCTACTTATTGGAGAACCCAATTTATTATACTGTTTCGTGCCTCAATGCGGCTGGATCATTCACACAACTCTGGGTAAAATAAAGAGATTAAGATTGTTTACTATTCTCCTTTGGTCATTGGAGTGCACTGGCATAATTTTGTGTTGAAAGGCGAAGGCGCTAACAAAATTGCAGTTCGGGAAATAACGACTGTCCTCTTTAAGAGCCAAGCATGCAATGTTTGTCGCATTTCTCGGTTTGTTATTATGCCATAGTTTTGATTGAAGTAGAGTATTCTTTATTTGAATTTTGAGAGTTAAGTCGCTTTTTACTAAGGCTTTACAGCTGTAGCTTTGACAACTTTAATGTCTTGTAAATATTTAAACCACTTAGAATTCAATTAACTGATTGTTTTTATTTATAACTATAATATTTTTGTTTTTTTTCTATTTTGCATTTTTAGGACAACAATCTATTTCACCAATATGTTCAACCATTTTTAAATGCACCAGCTCCAGCGGATAATAATATTAATAATAATAATCAATGAAGCTAAACAATAATACAGAGCACTAAAAATAAACTACACAGTTCGCATTTAAACAAAATTCTAGTTTGGGAATTTCTGAGAAAATACAAATAGTTGTTGCAAGGGGCAACTTTTGTTATGACATTTTGACACTTAAATAATAACAACAAATGTTTACATAATGTGCCCCCAAGCTACAGTTACAGTGTGAGTAATGGCTAAAGTAATAAGTTAGTACTTTAAGAAATTAAGTCGTCGTCGACGTCTAGCAAAAGACATAATACTTATTAATTACTTATGGTTTTAGGATAATTGACCGTGCTATAAACCTAATTTATGCTCCACAAATACAGCCACAACTTGAGGTATTTAATTTATGCGCACTTAGACTATATATATGTATATATATATATATAGATTTTGTTTTTGCCACAGTCCGTACGAACTTTCTAAGTAGAAACATATGGTGATATCTTTTAAACGAAAATACACACATTCGATTTATAACCAAATTTAAATAAATAAAACCAAATTATACTATATGCTGTATATATGGTTTTTATCTTTTATTTTGAAGCGAATTTGGTTAATCAAGTCATATACTATGTCGGATTTATTTTCTTAGAATAATTATTATCAGTGAAAATTTAACAGCAAATATCCTTCAAAAATGCAAATAGAGCCAAAGCGTATGTTTATGAATAATCAAAAATAGACTGCTTTAAAACTTTGACTACTTATAAACTTATGTATTTAGTCAATTATTGTTAATCAAAAATTTAAAATTTTTTTTGATATACTATATATAGCAGCAAATGTCCTTCATAATACAAGTACATGATGTAGCCTGATGAATGATCCAAAACAGAGAGTAATACGCATATAATAAACTACTCGAGTACGTGACTCGAATAGTTCAAGTCAACGTCAGACATGCTCAAAAATCATCTTTTTTTCTAAAGAAATGCCCCAGAACGCACAGTGGGTTGGCACAAAATCCAAAATAAAAAATTCTTTCATAAAGACGATGTTTCAATACAATTTCTTGCATACAGCATATAAACCTGTAGAAATACTTTTACAAAAAATACCAAAAGTTTTACTGGTTAAGAGTAGGACCTAGTAGGGACGTCAAAAACGATCAACTTTATTCGGATTCGTTTTTGCTTGCTGCCAAATCCAAGTTTTTTGCTAACGCCAACAAGATACTCAGATTTACCTTGCTCATTCTTAGCACAGCTTTACAGCTATCAAGGGAAATTCTCCACAACTATGATATCTATATATAAAAAGAGAGTTAAGATTTATGTTAGTTACACCATTTATAACTCGAGATAACGGCTGGGCCGATTTTGATGGTTTATGGTTTGTTGGATTCGTCCCCGCACTGGTTAACAGAGTAACGCATAAAATATCAGAAAAAATCACATAAGAGTCAGATATCGACATAATTCGAAAATCTTCATCTGCGTCACTATTATGCGCATCTTTTGGTAAAATTTCAGCTCCATAGCTCTTATAGTCTCTGAGATTCTTTTACTCATACGGACAGACAGACATGGCTATGTCGACTCGTCTGTTGATAGTGATCAATAATATGTATAGTTTAGGGGGTCTACCACGCCTCTTTCTGAGCGTTAAACATTTGCGCGAACTTATAATTCCTTCTTGGCAGGATGCAGAAATTCGACGACTAGAGCAAGTTTTCAACACTATACTTAGAACGCAGCACAGAGAAGACAAGAGTCTAAGATTGTAAAGAAGAAACATTATGCTTAGAAAACAGCTCACAGAAAAGTTGGAGTTAAGGACTGCAGAGCAGGAGCGTAATATATTGCGTAGAACACAGAGCAGATAGATTGAAGATGTTAGGCGAGACGGGCAAGTAAGGAATACTATGCAAAGAAGGCTGCTCAGAGAATATTCAGATTTCACCAAGATCGTGAAACATAGCGTAGATAGCAAAACAGACAGGTAGGAAGATGATAAGAAACAGATAGATAGACACGTAACACAGCACAATACCAATTCGTTTTTTGAGAACGATTACGAAATAATTTAACAGCGACCCGATAATGTTTACTTTTGCAGTAACGACTTGATGTTCCCTCATCAAATAGAAAGAATTAGCAGGGATTATATAGGAACTTATGTGTTTAGTTCAGATATGCTTCATCTGGCAGATCTGTTTCCTTTTATTAAGGGCATATTAACGTTTTGTAGAACTTGCAGCCGTACAACTAAAAAAACCGAAAAATTCCATTATAAATGACTCGGAAATAACAGATTTACCAGAATGCTTAAAAAGCTTAACATCATTAAAGGAAAGATTAATGTGCCCTCGGCTACCGTTTATGATAATTAAGTCATTGGGATATAAAGCAGGACAGTATCAAAGGAGCCATTGTAAACATTTTTATTCCAATTGTGAATTTTGTATTTTAAAGACGGGTTGATGAACATTATGGAAATTGAGAGTTGCACAGGGTATATAATAATCTGGATAATCTGAATTGAATAAAGAAGATCGTACGGAGGTTGGCGTGCGAAGCACCCAGGGGGCAGAGCCCCCTAGTTCATATTAAAAGGGAAATATTTTGTATGCAAGACATGGACCAATAGGTTGATTTAGAAAAACAATAGTTAAAAATAGTTATCAATAACTATTAAGCTTGAAATCGGCAGAGATAGAATCTAAGAATATTAAAGAATATTTAACAAATTATTTTAGTTTGAAATGCGTATATTTTTCAACTATTTTGCCATTTCAGTTTAATTTCTCCTGCAGCAAAACATTTGGTTTCAAACCATATGAAAAATTCCTTTTGGTGAAATGAAAATGTTCGCAAACGTTTTCCAGAGCACGATCAAATATTTAATAACAAATGTTTTTCCACATGAATGATATGAATTTCAAAGAAATATAAATTATTTAAGACTAAATGAAAATTATAATAAAAAATGATTTTTACGTGATCACTGCAGCTCGTCACTGGATTATCTGAGATCAAAAAACCTAAAAAGGGGTCATTAGTTAGTGACATAATGCCCTGGACGAATGATTACACAGACCAACATGCTTTAGTTGTTGGAAAGCTATGGGTCATTTCCGAAGTAATTTGCTGCGTAGAATCCGAAGAATTGGCTTATCACGTCAGGATATTCAGATATTTGAGGTTATTTACCCGAAAAACGGCGTTTTTTCCTACTTTTGAGGTTATGTACAGGGTGCAGGGTTTTGTGGTCTGTCACTCCAGTTTCATAATTTAGTACCACTCGTACCCTTTAATTTAAAAGTTCAAGCGATCGTTTACAATTTTTTTCGCAAAGTTATGGATGGCTATTCAAAGTTATGAAGTATATACCCTCGACGTCATGATGAAACTGGAGTGTACATAACCTCAAAAGTAGGAAAAAACGCCGTTTTTCGGGTAAATAACCTTAAATATCTCTAAAGCCTGACGTGATAGACCAATTCTGGCCTCGGATTCGGATTTTACGCAGCAAATTACTTCGAAAATGACCATTTAGCTTTCCAACAACTGACATGACCCCGGTATTTATTGGCTTGTTTTATTTTAAGCCTGTTTTACGGCAAAAACTTCACACACGTTTTCGGCTTTAAAAAAAAAAAATGAGAGGAAAGAAAGACAATTTCATATAGAATAAGTGAGAAAAAATTTCAAAATGATCGATAAAGTCGCTCTCGAGTTATAGTTATAGAATGGAATTTAGATCCACGGTATTCTCTACCTGGCGTGAGAGGCCCCTAAAAGAGAACTAGTCAGATGCAGGCATACTTACCATCACATTGAGCCTGAGGCACATTTTTAACATCTTAAAGATCTTCCAAAGATCAGTGTATGCGATTGGTTACCGGGTCTGTAGACAACCGCCGGTGTAAAAGGAAAGTCCATAACTAACGAATATCCATACACAAGTGCCAAAAACTCTCATCTTTTTCAAATGCAAAAACATCAGCAACGAATGGGTCTCAACGATGACATGATCCAGGATCGGAATGCCTGCAGACGAAATGCTGAGATCGCATACCAACACCTCAGGAGGAGCATAAGTGAGTCCGAAAAGAGGTAAACAAGGGTTTGGGAGAAGAAGAAGAAGAAGAAGAGAGTTTTGTGAATTACTGGTGAGATATGGAACAAAAAAACTTTCATTTCATGAATTATAAACTTTAGATAACTCAAAACAAGGATTGAGGCTTCAATTCAGTTCTGGCTGTAACTGCACAAAATGTAGCGTTCAAAGCTTTGGTTTTTGCTCTTATGTCCGTGCGTCCGTATGAACCTAGGATCTTAGAGACCAATAACAGCTAGAGACCTAAAATTCAACAAAAAAGAACAATTTTCCGTGGGAAGATAAAGTTGTTCGATTCTTGTCGATTCTTCTTGGAGAATCTCACAGTTTACAAACGCACTGTAAAAAGAAATTTGGCACGTCACATAGCTTGTAACCAACGGACGCTCAAGACGCTTCCAACGATATCTCATTTCTCAAATTATGATCAACGGCTTGAAAGTTACGAGGGAACAGATGAAACCTGCATACATACAGTGAAAACTCAAAAAGCAAATAACGACGCGACATTCTCAAGATTTTCTCATACATTCGACCCACTGTGCAGCGTACGCGTTTAATGTTTCGTCAAACATTCTTTATTTGGTTCTTAACTTGAGAAAGTACTGTTTATTTATTACGGGTAGGTGTTTGGGTGTTTGAATGGATGTGTGCGAGCACATGGCGCTATTCGGGAGGATTCTTAAGTGTGTTAAATACCAGGGGGCCCGTAAAGACGACGCGTATTACTGTGTCTGTATCTTTTAGTATTATGTACATATGTGTATGTGTAAATACATTCGTTTATTCTATCTAATTTGTGAATACATTGTTTACTTTTATATCAATTACTTATTAGCAGTGAGGAAATACATTCGGCATTCAGTTATTCATGAGAGCGCCAACAGTTCGAACGTGCAATGCCAGTTTTAAGATTAGATTAGTGTTAAATGTATATATTTTTACTATAAGAATATACTACATAGTATAGACGACGTACCTATCAATAGACGTATCTATACTACATAAGAAAGAAAACCTCAGTCAAAAAAAAAAAAAAAAAATGTGTGATAAAAACATACTTCATTTACAATGAATGTGATATTGTTGTGGTTTTTTGTCGGTTTTACGCTGGCAAGCTCCAAAGCGTTCGAAATGTGTTGTCCCAACGATTGGATCTTGTACAAATACCGCAGTTTGGATACAAGCCCGTATTATGATTGCATCGAGCCGCATCAAATTTTGGATATTGAGCTTGATAAAAGTTGTGAAATTTTGGGTGCTGTAAAAGCGCCCTTGGGCTATGGCTTGGAGTACTGGCATGATGCCGCAAACCCCGCAAATATAACTTTACCAAAATGTAATCTGGCCATATATAACAATATTTCCTTAAAAGCTGAAATGCCTGTAAATATACTTAACGATTCGTGTCTAGTAATAGTTAATAATCATTTGTGGACTCTATCGTGCGCGATCAGTGATAATGAGTCATTGGCGAGCGTGGAATTTATCAATAAATGCTGCCCACACGGCTATATCTATAGCTCTGCTAACTTCAAGTGCATCGAGGGTACGCCAAATTTCAATAGCTATGCGAATCTCTTGCATAATGTAACCATATTTCGCGAGAACAGCTTCAAATGTGCATTCAATCGCGTTTTAGTCGAATATACGATAACACCAAATACCGTGAACTTTAATGGAAATCAATTAATTTGGCATGATAAGAGTAGAATTGTTAAGACGGGTGACTTTTGCATTGAAGCACTTGTTGATGTGGAAAAAGAACGTAATGCTAGTAAGCTGCAGCAAGAGCAAGAGTTCCTGGTGCGCATCTGTCAAGACAAAAGGATTTGCAACTCCCTGCCTTGCATAAGAAGATGTTGTGACGATGGTGAAATATATCAAAAAGGCAATCGTTCCACATACTGCAAAAGAGATGAAAGCGACATACCATTCCAGAGTATCTCTAGTCTGCAAATAAGCGGAAATTTCACAAAGCCCTCAGGTATGTATTATGTTTACGATTATTGTTGAGAAATTCTTAGACGATTTTGCGTTCCCTCCGAAAATGTATTTGTTTATTAATATAACTATAAAGTAGAAGTTATAATTCTAAATTATAAAAGGTTTGTAGCCAGAGCAGCCTAGGCCTTCAGGCTGCTCTCCGAACATATAGTATCGAGCTAACAGAGATTAACTCGAATAGTTCAAAACTTATGCTGCAAAAAACTTAAGGCAAAGTGCGTCATACTTAGGCTTATAGCCTCAGATAGCCAGTCAGCCACAAAGTCACTTCGAGCACTATCCTCCAACTCGATGACAGTCAACAACTGCTGCAAATCTATTCAAGAGATGGCACAGCAGTTTGTTATAAGCCTCATTTGGGTGCCAAGGCACCAAAATATAACAGGCAACGAAATAGCAGACGAATTGGCCAGACACGGCACGACCATTACCCTTCTCCCGGATAAGGAGAATATTCGTATTACGATAGCCACTTTCAAGCTACATACAAAGGAAAATGTAGTTCTCATGCTCAAGGGATGTGGAACAATATATTTATTCCTTTTACTCCATATAAGGAAGAGGTAGAATCAGTAGAGCACTTCTACTTAGATTAAAATTTATTTGTTAAAATTCCAGTTTTTTTTTTTTTTTTTTTTTTTTTTTTTTTTTTTTTTTTTTTTTTTTTTTTTTTTTCTCTTCCTTTTTTTTTTTTTTTTTTTTTTTTTTTTTTTTTTTTTTTTTTTTTTTTTTTTTTTTTTTTTTTTTTTTTTTTTTTTTTTTTTTTTTTTTTTTTTTTTTTTTTTTTTTTTTTTTTTTTTTTTTTTTTTTTTTTTTTTTTTTTTTTTTTTTTTTTTTTTTTTTTTTTTTTTTTTTTCCCCCCCCTTCTTTTCCCTTTTTTTAAAAACCCCCCAAACCCCCTCCCGGTTTATCCCTCCCTTTTTTTTTTTTTTTTTTTTGTGGGGCCCTCCCGTTTTTTTGTTGTGGGAGGAGGATTGGTGGGGGGGATTATTTTTTGGAGGTGGGGAGGGGGGGGGGGGGGGGAATATAGAGTACTTCTCTAAGTAGACGCAGGGAAAAGCACCTGGGAAATTACTCTCTTCACAACCTAGCAGAGCTAAACTTAATCTGTCAAAGGAGGATTGCAAGTTACATCGCAGCAACAGGCTGGGAATCCTTTTAAGAATGCTTTCCAGGAGAAGGGTTTAAATAGAGATCCGTGCGGTTTCACAAAGGGCCGGTCTAGGCCTAAGTGTGCCGGCTTTTTGAGCCAGCTGCCGCCCTAACCTAAACTAACTTAGATTTATAGCGATTTTGTATTCACTGAAAATGGGAGTACAAATCCAGTTCCTAAGGGATCATCCATAAACTACGTGACGCTGATTTTTGTCAAAATAGACCCTTCCCCTCCCCCATGTAACGCAGTAACGGAATATTTTTGAAGACTTTCCATATAATCGTGACGCTTCGCCAGACCTCGCCACCCCCTGAAGCGTCACGTAGTTTATGGATGATCCTTAAGCCAATTGTCATTTATCAGATACACATGGATTGCTAAGCTTGGCACTGACTCCTGATTAAGTATCTAGTTTCTTTAAAGCACAGAAAAGCCTCGTCAAAATGAGTCCGTAAAGGAAGTTGCGGCCGTGTTCGCAGTGCACTCAGCTGCTAGCAAGTTCAAAAGAAAATGCTTAACTTTTTAGGAAAATAGACCAGACACCAATACCAATAACCCACTGCAAGTTCTTGGAGGACGCTAAGACAGCATTTGGCAATTTGTGAACACAATTTAGAGTTGTCCGATATCTTTTTAGCTATCTGAGACCATAAATACCAGCCCATGACTTTTTACTCATTGTGTGAGCTAAGCCCCTAGACTGTTAGTTACTTTAGTACACCTATTTCTTTAGTCTTAATCATTATTATTATTTCTTTATATTAAATTCAATATTAAAGGCTCAAAGGTTTTTGAGTAAAAACTGAATCATTCGGTTTTTCTTAAAATTTTGTTTGTAATTCACAACCGGTTCTAGCTAAAATAACATTAAGCCATTAGCAGTCTTAATCTCACAAAATTTTGCCTTAAATAGCTATGTTTAAATAGTTTGGAGCTTATACGTTAATTGTGTATCGCTGGTCAGGGGGAATTCTGATGATTCTAATGATAGTAAATTATTATTTAAGAGGTGTTTTTCAAAATTAAGTTGACTTTATGTTGTTTCCTTCAACGTAACCCCAACCCCTACCTTCGCAGCACTTCTGATAAATACGTTTTGTTATAGCCTTGAGTTCTTCCAGTAAATTCTCGTGATGCAAAAGCCATGAATGGGTTTTCCACAATTCCGGTGTCTTAACACGCAAGCGGCGCATGACTTCAACTTCTTATTGACTCTACGACATTGTGCTAAGAACCGCTGTTGCACTACGTCAAGATACTTAAAGAAAACCATGAGCGAAACTATGACCAAAGAGTATATATTAGAGAGAGGCGTAAGAACGGCCGTTGGCGTTTGAACGCTGTTTCATATTATAAGCTAGAATGACGGAATGTTAGGGTCATGTTAGCTGATTGTGTTTTTGCATATGAGTAAAGAGGATGGCAAAAAACCGAGCGCTGTCGTTTGCACTGCTCTAGGCTGTTAAGTTGTGCTGGCTACATGTGTATGTGTATGTTAGAGCAGTGCAGACAGTGTCTCTCGGGTTTTTCCCATCCTCTTTACTCATATGCAAACACAACCAGCTAACATGACTCTAACATTCCGGCATTCTGGCTCAAAATACGAGAGCACGCAAATGCCAACGACCGTTCTTACGCCTCTCTTTAATATATACTCTTTGCTATGACATTTGATCAGAGCTGGGCAAAAAGAGAGCGGTCTGCCATAAGCGCACGAACAAAAAGTGCCCGTTTGGGCTATGGGCTGCCCAGCTCTGCATTTGATCGATCTTGGCGTGCTTTTTTCGCTCTTAACTCTGCACTCTACGTCAGCAGCTATGAACCTTTGGAGCAAATCAGGAACATCATTTAACGGCTCCGAGAGCGACGGTTCTTCTGGTAAAATTAAGTAGTTTTGAAACAAACTCCGCTGACATACGTCACAGGCTAAGACCATTCATCAACGATTTCTCTAATGGTGATTCGACGAATTTCCAGCACCACTCCTCGCTTCTTCAACGTGTTCATGAGTTTTTGCCGTTCTTGGGCGTCTAAAACGGGGTTCGCCATTGCCATCTTCTTTGCCTTAGAAGAGGTTATGCCAACTTATAAACATTTTTTATTCAGAGTGGACTTACCGTGTGCCACTGTCAAAATTCGAGTGTTTTAGAGCATTTAATTTATATATAGTGTTCGGGACAAAAAAAAAAAAACCCCAAATGAACCTTTATTTTTGAACAGATTTCGTACTTACCATTAATTAGAGTTCTATCAAAATACATATATTTCTAGAACTTGGAGTATTGCGTGGATTAGATTGTCCCAAATTTCGCTTGGATCCTGATGAATTTTCTGACGAAACCCATACAATAAGTTCTACTAATGGAACCCTACTTATAAATAAGACTAGAAAAATATACACCAATAGCCAGTACTGCGTCGAGAAGATTCGCAATTCCACTGCAATGGATCAAAAGGTAATACTGTAAGCCCTAATTGAAGAAAAATTTTAAACTATTCGTTGTTTCAGAATAGCTGTATACATTTGTATGCTTTGATTCCAAAGTATTGGGCAACGATCAGATACGCTTCAAGCTATATCCTATAGGATTACTAATCTCTTGTTGTTTCTATGCCTTAACGCTGATGATATATGGTTCAATTGCCAAACTTCGCAATCTGCCGGGTAAAATTTTAATTTGCCTGGTCTGCAGTCTATTTATGGCGTATCTGGGCATAGCGTTGGGACAATTAATGCCCACATCTAATGATAATGTTTGTTTTATTTCGGGTAAGTACATTCTCTCTAATAAGCTCTAATTTATTTGTAGTTGATTATTAATCAATGATTTTTATTAAATGTTGTTTACGTTTGTATAGGTTTCTTTGTGTACTTTTGCCTGATGGCTGCGTTTTCATGGATGAATGTTACATGTTTCGATATATACCAAACTTTCGGGTAAGTTTTTGTTATATGTTTTTTTTTTTTTTTTTTTTTTTTTTTTTTTTTTTTTTTTTTTTTTTTTTTTTTTTTTTTTTTTTTTTTTTTTTTTTTTTTTTTTTTTTTCCCCCCTCCATAAACCCTTTTTTAATTTTTTTTTTTTTTTTTTTTTTTTTTTCCCCCCTTTTTTTTTTTATCTATTTTTTAACTAAATATTTTCTTAAGAAGTATAAGTACTTTAAAAAGATATATTATAATAATAATTTGTATTAAATGAGAATTGTTTCCATTTCTAAAATTTGCAGAACAGTCGTGAGAAATTTATTTCTCGAACATCTCGGTTTTTGTTATATTTATGAATCATAAATTAACTAATTAGCAACTTCACTAGAATAAGCTCAAACATTTTCAATTTTATTTAATTGATTACTAAAAGATATTTATTTCTTTTTATAGATCTACCAGGTCCAAACGTTTGCAAAACCAAGAACAGTCCAAGTTATTTATCTGGTATTCCTTGTACGGTTGGGGCTTGCCTACGGTCTTAACTACACTTACGGTAGCTTTAATTAAGTCCGATGTCTTGCCGGATTCTATAAGACCCAACTTTGGACATGGTCGCTGTTGGTTTACTTGTAAGTAAATGTCATATAGTATATTTTTTCTGTAATATTATACTAAAATATTTATACTTACAGATGACACTATAGGATTTGCTAGTCTGGTGTTCTTCTCTGGACCTGTAGGCTTTTTGTTTCTCATAAATCTTGCGCTGTTTCTGCAAACTTTGCGTTACTGCAATAAAGTAAAAAGAGAAATATATCGCATGCAAAGCTCCAATTGCGAAAAGCCTGCTCTAAAGACGCGCTTCTTTATGCACAAAACTCGTTTTGCCATGAATACCAAACTTTGCGTAGTCATGGGCATTACCTGGCTTTTGGAAATTGCCAGCATTTTGTTCTATGATCATAAGAAAACCTTTTTCTGGTCTATAAGCGATTCGTTCAATGTGCTCTTGGGTGTCTTTGTGTTTTTTATCTTTGTATTCAAGCGTCGAATATGGCACGAAATTCTACTGAAATTGGGTACGTAATATTTTTATCTTTTTATTGCTTATCAGACAATTAATAGCATTCATTTTGACTTTATAGGCATTTCGAGTGAGACGGAAAGACGTAGAAACGCAAATGCAACATATGCAACTCAATCAACATATGCACAGAGTATGACCATGACAAAACTGGCGGCCACTGAAAAACACAAGGCGCTTTTAAGAAAGAATTCAAACTCCCCCAGCGCTGTTGCAATGATTTAAGTTCTAAATATTTTGCTTATATATGTATGTATAATACGCAAAGGGGAACAGTTAATGGTTTAAAGTCCGCGATGACTTCATTAAATATTCACTGGAGTATTGGATTTGAACAAGGACAATCCGAGATTCTTTTATAACCAGTTATTAAGCAGTTATTGTCAGACTTGCGCTACCTAAAAGGATTAGCGCTATTCATGGGTCTAAATCAGTTTGCTGTCTGAGAAAGTTGTTATGCTGTCTTAGCTCAGCTTAGTCAAGTCCAAGACCTGTATCGAATACTCCCAAAAGAAAGTTAGCGCTAAAAACAAAATCTTTTATCTATACTGTTTATAGATTTGACACTTTAGAAGCGTCCGTACAAAATTTATGTTTAGAATGTAGTTTTTTGCTTGAAAACTATTTGATAGCTCTAGAAGGTTTGTTTACTAAAAAGAGTATGCATACTTCGGTGTTGCGAAGTTAGCTTTCAGTTTAAAGTCCATTCCGGTCGTCAAAACGAACAAAGAACAAATTCATTTTACAAGATAAAATCTTTAAATTAAGTATTATAATAAAAAAGAAAATTTAATTAGAACCAACACTTGAATATCTTTTGTAAACAATCTTTTTTGAACACCTGTTCGATACACACACACTCACACACAGCCAACATACAAATTGATTTTTATACGGAACTAAGTTTAAAAATAGCTTTCGTAAAATTATTAGGATTGTAAATTATAATTGTTAGCTATTTTCAGGGCTGCAAACACAGCAACTCGTGTGAACTTGGTTTAAGCATTCAGTTCTCGACTGAAAAATCAACTTGAAATGTTTACGCTTTAAACACCTCCCCATGCACACTGAAAAACTCAAATACAAAGCTTGAAATTCGTTATAACATTTTGAAAAATAAGTATTTTGTATTTATTTGTCGTTAATTTTGATAAAATATAAGTGTATGTACTTAAGAAGATTAATTTTATTATCTACTAAGTGAAAATTTTATTTAACACAGAATAAACGTTTAGTTCATTCAATATACATATGTAGATTGCATTTAGGATATATATATAAGAACATGATTATTTTTGAAATAAGACAATTCCGCCATATGATTTACTATATTGTTATTTAAGTTCATCTCTTGCAGAGCCCATAGTGATAAAGAAAGTTAGAAGCAAGTTTCCTATATGATTCTTTTTTGATGTGTTTTAAACATAATATATTTGTCCACTTGCAGTTTGCTCTTTCGAAACACTGAAAAACAAAAGAAATTAGTTAAAATATTTTGCTTGCTTTTACTTAAAGGCCTATACGCAGTATGCAAAAATTCCGCACAAAATGTCAAAACTTCATATATAAAAAATATCCCAAAAAAGGGAATTTCCATGCTGCGTATGGGCCTTAAATCTTAAAATTAGTTTATAATTATTAACTAAGGCCATTCACAAATAATGCCTAATTGCTGCTAACCTTGTACTTAAATAAAAATGTACTTCATTAAATACTCAAATTGAACTTAACTTAGTAATTGCTTAAAATTATAATTCAAAAATTACATTAAAAAAAAGGTAACCAAAAAAAGCGCAGCTTATAGCAAAGTAAATGTCAAGAGTATGTATTGTAAAATGTAATACAAGTTCGAATAAATATTTCGTGAAATTTATTTATTTCTTTTAATTTAAACTTAGGCATTACTTACATATATCTGCTTAAGTTTTCAATATCGTATAATATTGCATCTTGTGAAGAATGAAGCTCGTCGCGTTCCATCAGATATCTAACTAAATTTGCGTTAAGTTTCTCAATATATACATTCAAATTGTCCACTAAAAACTTCAGCTGCAGCGTATTTATTTCCGTGAGCATTTGTCGTGATATCCATCTTTGGTTTGAAATCCATTCGCATTCCAACTTTTTCGATCATGAAGCGTATTTGTTCCGTAATAGGTGAAATAGCTTGTTTTTGTTTTTCAATCTAAATAATAAAATGAATTTGTTTAGAAGGCCAATTTGTTTTAGCAAACTAAATAGTATAAAATATATTGCACTTTTATAATATGATTTATATAGAGTAGCCCCGAGTACTAGTTGCATGAGCATAAGATCTTAATATATGTGTTTGAAATATTTGCAATACATTTTTACAACAATTTTCTTTAAAGGCCCATACGCAGCATGCAAAAATTCCGCACGAATGTCAAAACTTCAAAATTCACTTTTTTGGGAAATTTTTTTTTATATGGAGTTTTGACATTTCGTGCGGAATTTTCGCATGCTGCGTATGGGCCTTTAAGGGGTATATGCAGCTCGAAAAATTTCGCGCGGAATGACAAAACTTCAAATAAAAAAAAAAGTCCCATTTGGGATATCCCGTTTGTGATTTTTTTTACCCTATGGTTTGGTACAAACCGGGTGATATTGTGTTTGAACTGCGATAGGCCGAAAATGTATGTAAATTTCAGAAGGAATGATGTTCTGAGACACCTTAAAATTCACCTAAAATATGAAAAGTGTGACTCGAGAAGTCGATATACCCATGTCCGTCTGTCCGTCTGTCTGTCTGTCTGTCCGTCTGTCCGTAAAAGAGAACGCCTAGACCAAAGATGGCATAAAGACCTAGAAGCTAAACTAACAACGATAAGACCACAACTTGTTAATCCAGCTGGGCGACAAGTTTATTTTATTTTTTTGATACGGGACTAAATAATAAGCTCCATAGGGGGTTTCAGGGGCCATCTGAAAAAGTAAGTTTAATAGATGCATTATTCGTTTGTTTATGAAGATATGCAAGTTTGCAAAATCTAACAGATGGCCCACCCTATTTTGAGATCCCAAGCATAAAAGATAAAGTCCTTGTTAAAATGGGCGCTTTAACGTATATTATGGGATAGTCCCATTTGGACGATCTGTCGATAAATGTTTTTGTCATTCCAAATGCGAAATTTTGTTTCGTTCTGTGTTTTGAAGACTTAACGGAACGCAAATTTGGGCAAGAGCCGAAGTTTTTTTAGTTCCCAAGACTCTGGGTCGGGCAAAATTGTTCATATTTGGTTGACTATATCAGTGTTGCTGCACTATTGGCCATTAGGTCATTAAAATCTTTTTTTACAAAATTCTTTGACCTTTTGTCTTGTTTGTAAAATAGGATATTGTAATAGCAAATTTCGAGGCATGACAAAAGTTTTTATAAAACAAAATACTGGGAAAACCACTATTTTGATCGAATTCAGTTTTGTCTATTCCGTGCGAAATTTTTCCATGCATGGGAACTATAAATCAAAAAAACGCTTTATGTGTACAAAACTTCTTTGTAATTTTCCCATTTATTTTTAAATTGTTCTAGGAACAAAGTTGGAAACGGATTTTTTTTTTAAGGTCATTTATTTTTTGAACTAAATTGGATCAAAATCGGTTGACTATATCATATAATCGCCATAAAGGGCCGATCGCAAAAAAATTTTGGTGCAAAAACTTCGACTGATTTCAAAATTTTCTTGTAAATAGCTAAAATAAAAATATTTGCCAATAAAATACTCTTTTGGTGTATTTTTAATAAATGTGTGGAAGCAATTGCAATGCGGTGGTACAACTTCGTCTGCTCATGAATTTGCTTGTAAACAGCCAAAATTTTTAAAAAGTATTTGTAGCATTCTTTTGTTGTCATTTTTAATAAATGATGAAAGCAAATAGCTTTGGATTGTATTCATTAATAGTTGTTATGAATATTTTTCTTTGACACAACTTAAAATTATACCAATTAAAACTAAGGAAATTTAACATCTAACAAATTTTGTCTAAGATATTTTGATTGAATTCACTTCGTTCGGGCATTAAATGAGCAAGCATCATTCCAACAACGTGCATAGAAGACCAGAATGCTAAACTTATAATGCGTCGATGAAAAACAATCGATGTTTCTGGTCTTTTTGCAATCCTGTCAAAAATGTAGGCTTTGTCATCGAAAAAATTACATTTCAATAGGGTGGCGCCAAAATCTTTTGGTTATGGAATTTGCACATAATTTCAAATGTACTCGTAACTATAAGTATTGAAGGGTGAGCATAAAAGGCATAAAGTCGGAGCTTTAGTTTGATATGGGCGCTTTAACGTGTATTTGGGATATCCCATTTGGGATTTTTTTTTATATGGTTTTGTCATTCCATGCAAAATTTTTTTGCATTCTGTGTATAGGCCTTAACGCAACGCTCCTTTGGGCAAGCATGCCGAACTTTTCTTAGTCAAGACTATGGGTCGGGCATAAATGCTCATATTTTTAGTGTAAGTGTTGTTGGAAAACTTAATAATTGCCCTGGTTACTCATTAACTTTTGGTGATTTTATTATATTTTTGTAGCACCTTTTATCTTGTATTGAACGAAATAGGTAATAGAAACTACATATGACGGAATGACAAAAACTTATAATAAATTACAAATATAATGGGAAAAAACCCATTATTTTTATATTAAGTTGCTTGTAAGGCATTGCGTGAGGTTGCATGCATGGGCTTTTAATCAAGATAACTTTATGTGTATACAGCTTATTTATAATATTTCCCATTTATTTTTAAATTGTTCTAAAAGTTGTAAGATTTTTTTTGTAAGGACATTTATTTTTTTTAATGAACAACAGCTCGCTTGCTTATAAATACCCCAATTTATTAATTAGTCTGGCAACAAAAAGTATCATAAAACTCTACTCTCAAGAATAGTTGATGTTGTAAACAGCTAAAATAAAAATATTTGTAGCATACTTTTTGTTGTCATTTTTAATAAATGATGATAAGCGCTTATTATGCTACAAAAACTGTCAATCTCAAGAATTTAGATGTGTAAACGTGCCAAAATAAAAAGCTATTTGACATCTAAAACTTCCATTTGTTGTCATTATGAATATTTTCTTTGACACAATAAGGCTTATGCGCAGAATGAAAAATGTCACACGGAATGACTTCATATGAAAAAAAAATCCCATTTGGAATATCCCATTTGGTATATATAAAGTTTTGTCATTCCGTGCGGAATTTTTCATTCTGCGTATATAGGCCTTTAACGAAAATTCTCAAATTTAAAGAGTTTCAGTAAAGTAAAATAAAGTTAAATCATAATAATAATAATTAGCAGGGCGCAATGAAAAAAAACGAACAAAACATTTTCTAGCACTTGTATTTTATGCTCGCTTCTTGAAGCACACAAAAGGCAGTTAAAAAGTTTGAAATTTTGCAACACTTATATTTAAATTTGTTTGGTACTGTTTGAATTAATTACCAATAAAAAAAACATTTTGAACACCCCGTTAACATATTATTTACATGTGAAGTGGTTAAATATGTACCGATCATTGTAGCACAGGTGTGATAGAAAAAGTTTTCCAAGTATTAAGCTTGTTGTTTTAGGCTTACGCCAATTAAAGCTGCTAATTTTTCTATACACAAGAATTGAAAGCACCTCATCGGAAATAATAAGTATATATTATAGTATATTAATCGCTTCACTATTATATACATATACGTATTTACAAAGCACGTATCTTCTAAATATGATTCATAAAGATAAAAGTGATTTTTTTATTAAAACTCATGAAATGGAATAAGCTTGAAATCAGGTTTATGAAAGAGCCTATGTATTATTTTTTATAAAATATTTAGGGTATTCATGGTTGCTATTGAGTTGAAAGTGAAAGTTGAAGATTTTTGCAACAACAAAAATTACAGGGTTGAGTTTCAACTCTCAGCACAACTTTTTCTCAACCCAGACGCTATTACCTATTGAGTTAAGGAAAAAGTGTTGCAAAATGCGCTGTTTTTGTCATTCACTAAACAGCAACCTTGAATAACTCAGCCTTAGCCAAACAGCTGCACATAGCTATTTGTCCGACTTACCTTCATTTTAAATTGTGCCACTTCCTTAGACTGTGCCAGAGCCATTCGAGCTTCTATTTGTAGCTTGGATTGCATGGTAAAGAAGTCGCAGCGTTCAATTTGATTATCTTTTGCTGAGACATCTTTAAAACGATCTTGCACATCGGAATTTAATGACTTGTTGTCCGCTTTTTGGTTGTTTTCCATTGAAAAGATTGTTGAAGTACTTCTGTGCGCTCCACGTGATAATTTTGGGCATGATTCCGAATCTGAGCTATAACTTTCAACATCCGACAAGTTATCAGCATTGGAATTTATATCTAAAATTTTAAGTCAAACAAGTCATACAATTTCTAAATGTTTCATCTGCAACTTTACTAACCATCAATAAGTTTATTTTCAATCGAAACGCTTTTAATAATTTGATTATTAAAATCCATTCGAAAAGGCTCAACTTCCATTGCTAATCTTTTGCGTATTTCTTCGCGGTTATTGCGACGCTACAAATGCGAAAATGTTGTTTTAATTTTTTGATATATCATATTCAAAACTTACAGTTTTTTCAATTTTTTTTGCCATTTTAAAGTGATTCTTCAAAGTTTGCAGATCAACATCTTCGGAAACTTTGTATGCATCAAATTGATCTTTGTATAAAATAAATTAGTTGTAAATGATTTTTTTTCGAAAAATACAGCCGTGCTCCGGTAAACAAATCCGATCATTTTGCTCGGATTTGTTTTGAAACCGAATGTTTGGTGCTTCCAATTCCACCAAACCAAATATTTTATGTGGTTTGAAACCTAATGGTTTTGTTGCAAGAGGAATTAAAACTAAACAACAAAAAAGGTTTAAAAAAGTAATTTTTTTAACTGAAATAATTTTTAAAATATTCTTTGATATTCGTAGGATTATATTGATGCCAATTTTAAGTTAGATATTCATTGACAACTATTTTTAATTATTTCTGACTCAGCGAATTTTTTATATGTGTATGTGTGCGTATCTTACACGAACACATGACCGATTGGTGCGACAGGGTCGCCGCGTTACAAAAAAAAAATTCCCTTGTAACAAATATAGCTAAGTCGTGTTTAAATTTTAATAAATATTCTTGCTAAAGTAATATTTTTGTGTAATTTTTTTTAAAAGATAGAATAATAAAGAACTAGCAATATTTGAATGAAAATGAAATGTAAACAACTTATACTTGTAATAAAAAGGTGCAGAGCTGCGGCAGCCATGTATAAAAAAAAATAATTTCGCGCCAACACAACGTTAGAATTTATCGGAAAGTTAAGGGAAATATACCAGTTTATCGAAAATAAAAAGGGTAATTATCGACAAAAAATTCGTTCGATTTGTATTTTTCCGAAGCACGGTTGATAATTTCAATTTTAAAATTTTTACCTAGAACACTTGGGTTTGTATGCTCCAGTAATTGCTTGTCCTTCAGTGTACCCTCCAAATACTGTGCCCAACATGACGTTTTTGTATATCGACTGTTGCTTATTATTTGATCCTTGTTACTAACAATTTCTCGATACTGTGTTATTTCTTCATTGTCTAGTATATCCTCATTTTTATCCTGATTATTCGTACTTTTGTTATTTATGGGCTTAACTGGTTTTTTCGCTATCGGCACTTTGTTTTCTCCGAATGTTTGAGCATTTGAAATATTAGTTTTACTTTTGTTCTTTTTTGGTAGCCGCTGATTATATTGGGGCTGCTTATAATCAATGACAACTGGTGGTAATTGTTTCTCATCGTGTGAGGACTTTTGATATTTTGGTTTCCCCAAAAATTTTCCATGTTTGACATTTATTTTCATGCCATAATCTGGTTTTTCAATGGTATCATTGCCGTACTGAGATGCAAGCTGTAGCTTAAGGTTGTCGCTTGCATTTGAGAGCGCAGCGTCACAGATCTAAGAAAAATAAAGGTAGTAAAATAAATAGGCAGAAACAAGAGCAGGCCTAAGGCAATCCAATTTAATTACCTGCTTAACCGCCAATGATTCAAAATTATCGTCGGCTTTAATATTTTTATAGCCTGAAATAAGTAAATCAAGCTCGCGTTCCACCTCCTTGCCAAAGTCTCCAATAATATCAATTGGTGTTAGGCTCATGACATGTTCTTCCTTGCTTTTTTTAGCCAGCTCCAAGTTTGTCGTTGGTTTGCTAGCATTTTGCTCAATTTTGCTTAAATATGGACCGACATTATTTAACAAGTCGGGATAGTTTGGTGTTTTTATTTTTAGGTCCATTTGAGGCTTACAGTTTTCTATAAGTATATCAGGTGCCATGGGAATTGTGTGCTGATAGATTGCTGTATCAGTAGAGCTGTTGAATATGTTATTCAGTTTTTGGTCCAATAACTTTGTGGATTCAACAGTTGAACTTAAAATATTGCCATTTTCACATAAAGTGACTTTTTCATTTTTTACTTTATTTTCGGCAAATATAGAACGATTTATATGACTACTGTAGTTGTGATTGCATGTATCTGCGTTTATATGGTCTGTTTCGATATCGTAATCAGATATGTCGCTTTCGTAATAATCAGAAGGAGAATACTCCATGTAGTGCTCGGTAAGAGTATGTGCAAATTTTTGAAATCCAGGATAATTGGGATTTATTATACCCCTCGGTATAAACATACTTCGGGGTTTTGTTTGTTCCACTGGCGACTCACAATCAATTTCTGTAAATAGTCATAGTTAGAATAGTATTTTTTTTTGTATTGCTTATTTAAACACTTTACCTTCATTGGAACTGTTGGTAGCAGATGTTTGCATCGCCTTAAATGTGTTAAGTGTGAGCATTTTTATTGCTGCTTGAAGATAGGAATACATTCGGTATAAGTATGTACAGATGCAAAAGTTTTTAATCAACCCACGTGGGAAACGCCGCTCCCATTACTATGCCCATTCCACTATTACATTAAGTGTTTTTTTTTTACAAGACATTTACAAGATTTTATTGATTTTTCCAACTACTTAAGTTGCCGAGTAGTAATATAAAAATGTCATAGTTTAAAATACTCAATGTTTTACAGCTTCCAGAAATCATTTTTATTTATAGCATGAGTTTTAATTAAGTGCTAAATTATAGTTGAACAATATTTAAACCATAATTTTTCACCGTCTATGCTTAAAAATGCCAGCACAAAAATCCAACAGATATCAACAGTTCCCTACAGCTCCTTATAAATTTATATCTTTTATGACATCACACAGTTGATATTTAGTACAAATATTTGCACTTAAAATAACTTTGTATAACCTCTTAAAGTTTTATGGTTTAAGCGACACCCATTATAATACCAACACAGTTTCGTATTCTACGTTGAGAGTTATTCAAACTTAGACAATTTTAAAACGTTTAGTTTGTAAATATTTCAGTTCGTATTTGCATATTTGTATATTACCACTTATTTTTATTTTAAAATGCAAAAACTGATTTCAAATACTGTGAAAATTAATTTGCACTGTGCCATTTAAAGCACACAATTTTTATATTATGATATGTTATGTGCTTTGCGCATGAGCCACATAAAACCCTTAACGACCCAACCTTCAAATTTAATTGTATTGCGATAGCTCGATAATAATCACAATCGAAAATATGTATGATAATTAATTTTCATAAAAATTTGAATTTTGTTAAAATGTATAGGTACACCTATAAATTAATTTATATTTAAACTGTTTCTTTAAAGACATTTAATTTGTATTTTGGAATTAAAAAATGTTATGTTGTACATTGCATTTTTTTTAAATAATTGCACATATGCATTTTATGAAGTTTTAAATAAGTTAACATAGTTAAAACATATGCAGTCTATGGCACAGTTTTCAACGAGTGTGGCTTTTATTATTAATATAAAAGAATAACTAATTAAATAAATTTAAAAATGTATGATTCAGTTCAAATGACTGACGCCGCTCAATGCGCCTGTGACTGCATACAAGTAAAATCGTATGGTTGTGAAAGCCTTTAACGCTACAGGTTAGAATCGATAACAAGTAAATATCATATTTAATATAACAACTAGTTCTTGAAAATGTTTATTTTTGTTGCACGCATCTAAACAAATTAAAAGTTTATTCAAATTGAATTTAAAAATTGTGTTAATAACGAAATTGCCGTAGCTAATTTAATGCGGCAAAATTGAAATAAAATTTACTTGACTATCGAGTTTAATCGTCCAATTCAACGCTGCAGACGCACGAAGAGAACAAAGATGGCGTTCCCGATGCACATACGAACGAAGCTAGCAGAATACTAAACAGAAGGCAATTTTATACATAAAAGATTTTTTAGAGTACATTGAAAACTTTAAACTGTGCAAATATATCGTAGAAGTGCCGTATAAATGTGTAATAATGTGTAAGATAAAAAAAACTTTGCGCAAAGTGATAGTTTGACACACTTTTGGAGTTTTTTAAAGCAATCCAAAACACAATCGGGGCTGGTGATTGTCGTCGTCTTAAGGAAATCAAGTTCGATTAACATCGCTGTTTTTTAGTTTGTTTCGAAAAGGTACCGAAAAGTGATATTATAATTAAATGCAGTTGCTAAAGCATAATTCTTTATTATAGGTTGTGGCTCCGCTGCAGCAAAAGTACGGCCATAAAAGCGTTTTGCATTTATATCATTTGTTTTCAGTGCAGTAAGTACATACACATGCATATCTACTTAGTATATATTTCACATGTAGATTTGTATGTATTTCTATACAAATTAATGCCCACAATTTTTGTAATTGCCTGTAATTTGGCAACAAATCAATGCATATTTAATTTTATTTAAATTTTTCATATATAAGCACTAAAAAGAACTATTCCAGTGTGAACTGATCAATTATACACACATGCATGCTTCTGTGTATGCCATTGTGCATGTGTTTTGCGTGTACATGTATAAACAAAATTGTACGAGCATATGTGTAGTAGATATTTGACTTATACATACATAAGTACATATGTACATTCATATGTATATGTACAAATGTGTTATGTATGAACATTAAAGAGATGTACTACATATGCATTTATGTATGTATGCACATATTCTTAAGATTTGCTATTGGCAACTTCTTATATATATGTACATATGAATTTTATGTTACTATATTTGTTGTTGATCGGCAAATCGTGGTAAATGTGATTAAATTGATACATTATTAACGTTTACGTTATTTACAAGCAATCGTGCTATGTATTTATCTCTGTCTTTGTATATAGATAAAATCAAACTAAATTCTTATTTTTGTTATTGTCAAAATTGTAGTAGTAGTAAATTTGTACAGCTCTTTCTCTGAAAAAAATAACAATTATGGTATCCTTAATTCCTTTTTATGAACCACTTTAGTCTGAAGTCATAGCACTTGTTCATAACATAATGAAGACTTTAGTTAAGCATTCCGCTTTCGTTTGTTGTTAAACATTGACTTATTATTAATATTATATTATATGTTCTCAAAAGATTGCCTTGGTCTATACCTGAAATATTGTGGGCACTTAAAAAGCAGACTAAGTTTTTGTTGCCGATAATTGTTTTAGTAAACCAGAAAGATGTCGTTGATCCAAGTTTTTATCCAATTAAAATTTCAATAGTTCTTTTAACAAACATTTGTAGTAGTATACCAGTTTAACACAACAGAAGCAAAATATTAGTTTTCCATTAAATGTCGCAATAAAGTAAAAGCACCATGGTTCCTTTTTTTGGTTTAACATTACAAAGAATTCACAATTACATTGAGACTGAATAAAAGTATAGTAAAAATCTTGATTTTTGCACATACAAGAAGAAAATTTTTGTTGACATAAACTCGAAACCAAGCTTATCTCCACTATCACTAACTTTAAATACATAGCACAAAAAACATTCAAGTATATTCTAAATCCTTGCCACTTTTCTTACAGGTTTTTGGCCCGTCTACCGTCCATAATTGTGGTGCACAGACATGGCGACTAGTGATGATGAACCGATGCACTTGTATGAAGTGTTTCAAAACTGTTTTAACAAAATTGCAAATAAGCAGCCTACGGCAACAGTTGGAGCTGAACGGAGTGGCGGATATCATTCGCCATACGGCGGACTTAATGTAGATAATGGAATGTACCCAAATGACTTTAACTCCATACACGAAAGCAATGGTAGCAACAATCGTTTTGCTAATGCATCAACGGTCGATCAATATTTTGATTCAGGTGCCTCTGGTAGCGCTGGATGGTACCAATCCCAAATGAGTGGCGGCGGCGGCAGCACTTATATGGGCCAAGCAACCTATCAAAATAGCACTCCATTAACATCCCACGCATTGGATCCCCAACAAGTGCATAATGCAGATGGTTTGGCAGCTGCCGCAAGCATTGGCATGCAAATGGGTGGCGGTGGCGGAGAAAGTGGTCATGTGGGTATACATAGCCCGGTTTCAACATCTTTACCACCGATGAGCTCTTTTCGTGGCGGTACCGGCACTCTACCAAGTCTCGGCGGCCCTGCAGCTACTGTGCATTCCCCAAACGTATATAACTCACCCCAAGCACACAATCAAACAGCAGTACAACCACAGCACAATGCACTATCGTCGGCTGGACCGCATGGTCAGCATTCCCTTAGTCATACCTCGCTACCCCATGGACATTCCCATCACAGTCAGCAACAAAGTCCTGCAGTGCAGAGTGCGGACGCATTCGGTGGAATAAGTGTTGGTGTCGGAGGTGTTAAAGTGGCTGGACCTGTTAATTCAACGGCAGCATCGCTGCGTCAGCAGATGTACTTGTCTGCTGCCACAACTGATCAAAGTATTAGTAGCTTCAGTTCAAATCCCTCAACGCCAGTCAATTCACCACCGCCATTAACTCAGACCGGAGTCGGAGATGTGGCCGTTTCTGGTGCTGGTTGGGGACACGGACACGGTGTATTAAACGGTGGTGGTGCCAGCTCAAATTACCAAACCGATATGGTGCCTGTCTCTAGTTTACACCCAATGTCCCATTTTCAAGGCGCACGCATGGAGGAACGCCTCGACGATGCACTTAATGTGCTGCGAAATCATTGTGAGCCCGAGATGTTGGTCAATGTAAATCAATCGCTCACTGCAATGGATAATATTGATACACTCTCTTCCTTTGTACCCAATTCGCCTTCATCGCATTTGATTAGCGGCAGTTCTGCTGGCAGCGGAGCGCCTGTAGCTCCCAACTCTGCGAATGCGCTTGCGCACGACGTTCTGTCCATGAGTACATCAGCTGCATCGGCTGTTCAAGCAGTTGGTAACATTAAATTGGAACGCAATGCCTCAACATCAACAGGCAAGCAGTCTAAAAAACGAAAGGAACAAACGACAATCAATACTGCCGCACCTGGAGCTGGAGTGTCCACTAGCGCAACGCTTGCCAGCCTAGATGTATCTGATACGAAACCCACAAGTACGATTGAGTCTTCAAACACAAATTCAATGCAGCAGCTGCCGCAAGGCTCAAAGGGTTCAAAAAGACCACGTCGCTACTGTTCCTCAGCGGATGATGACGACGATGCCGAGCCAGCTGTCAAGGCCATAAGAGAGAAGGAAAGGCGTCAGGCAAACAATGCACGCGAACGCATACGCATACGTGATATTAATGAAGCGTTAAAGGAACTGGGTCGAATGTGTATGACCCACCTGAAGAGCGATAAGCCCCAAACTAAGTTAGGCATACTCAATATGGCCGTTGAAGTTATTATGACGCTAGAGCAGCAGGTTCGCGAGCGTAACCTGAACCCGAAGGCAGCGTGTCTAAAACGTCGTGAAGAGGAAAAGGCGGAAGATGGGCCCAAACTTAATGCACAACATCATATGATAGCGCAACCGCCAGGAGTGCCTGTCGGCAGCAGTTATCACAATCAGCCTACCCAAATTGTGCCATCGGCACCACAAACCCTTAGTAGCATGGCCATGGCACCAACACAAGCCAGTAGCGTAATGCCACCACATTTGCAACAGCAACAGCAGCAACAACAGCTTGGACATAGCCAGCATCCACAATAGCAAGCACACAGTAGTTGCCTAAAATCGCCCCTATCTTCCATCACTACACATTTTATTCAAGACTCTACAGCAAAGTATTCAACGAACTTTGAACTGGAGCATCAGCTGCTAAACAACTTTTTCAGACATTGCCATTCCCAGCCACATCCTCAAACGATCACTTTGCAGAATATACACCATCCTCCGCACCGGTTTTAATTCATGTTATTGTTTTTAAGCCAATCCCTTAATATATATATATATACATACAACATATATTATTATTATATTGATAACAACTGTACATAACCTTTTTAACAAGTTTGCCCTGTTCTTCTTTATATATATATATATATGTATATGTATGTATATCGTATGAGGCAGGTTGATTTCTTTAAGGTTCTTTTTAGGTTATTTTCTATTTTGATGATTGTTTGTATTTTTTTTAAATTTTCGTGCGATACCACACAGTAGCCATATTTTAAATTGTATACATACAATTAGATTATAAGTAGTTTTATTTTCAGAAGAAAACATTTACATACACATATATGTATTTATGTATTACCCACATCATGTCTTTTGGATTATATGTGCATGTTCATACTTTCTTACATATGTTAAAATGATGATTATCTTATGTAATTAAAAAAATACAAAAATCACACAAAAATCAAAAGATATACAGTATATATATATACATAAATATAAATTGATATATTCGAGGAATAAGTTCAAAAGCTAACTGTTGACTCTTAGGCTTCGAAGTTTAAATTTAAAACGGTTTATGTAATATGCTAGGGTAGGGTGAAATTTATACAAATTTTATGGCTTGTTTTCTATGAAATACATTGTCGTCTGCCTAAGAAACTCTACGTAACGTAAGATGCTAAAAGACACGACATTGAGATATAATTTTGTTGAGAGTAAAGTATCTAATGGAATACATTAGGATGCTTGATGTGCTGAAACTATATAAGAATATCAGCAGATTTAGCAGCCTCCTAACACAAATCGTGCGTACATAAGCTTTTGTATCTTTACAAAATTATGGGATCTAGTTTATGAAAATACAACGTAGAAAAGTCATGTTCAATAAAAGATATCATCCTGATAGTGGGGAAGAACATTTGTATTAAAACAAACAATTTTTTGTTATTTTTCTTGATTCTTGCCAAGATACATTTGGAAACGGATTATTGTTTTTTTCAATGTATAATTGTGTAGATACAGTTTATAATAAAAAAACAGATTGCTACGTTGTTAACAATAAATAAATGAGGCATAATACAAATGATATCGTTTTTAGTAAGTATGGTATAAGTATTAATTGATGGTTGTAGTTATCTAGTTTTATGTTTGAGTTTTGGATTCGTAGTTTAAAATCATAAAGCTCAGCTGTGGTATTTTGTAAAAAGGTTTAGTGGTCACTTGGATGACATTGGTAAAATTTGCAAAACTTATGGATGCTTCGCGGAATCCCTTCTCTTGTCGAGTTTCTTTTCAATAGCCACATCATCTACTTTTGTCAGGAAATTCTTGTTTTATACTCACAACATGTTCGAAACAGCGTAGCCGCTGGATGTCATTTCTTTAGACAGCAATGCCATGCCGCCTTGGAGTTCGTCGATCTATTGAATGTGGTAATATGGATGCATTGCTTGTATTAAAAAAATAAAATCTTATTCCACAATTTATTAAACAATAACATAAAACTAGTTTTCTACTAACCAGATGATTTGTAGGTACATGTGGGAAGACAAAGAAATGAATAACCATAAAAAAAACGATAATACATATTACAGCATGAAGAAGATCCTGTGGGCACAGTTGGAGCCTTCTCTTTTGAGGTCAGTCTTTCCACGTTTAGCAAACGTGGATGTGAGTCAAGTCGTTTTTAATATTTCTGAGCCTGCATTTGGATGATATTTCCTACATTTATCATATCATCATATATCTTTATATCATATATTTCTTTATATTTTCTTTTGGGTAACTCTTATTGTATGGTGAGCTTCAGTATAGAATCGCGTCGTATTGATTCTCAAGTGACTGCAGGGAGCTATAGCTTTGAGTCTGTCAAAGAATTTGTTTATCTTGGCTCCGCGGTAACAAACACCAAAAATGTCAGCCTGGAGATCAAGCGAAGAATGACTCTTGCCAACAGTTGCTTTTTTGGGCTCAATAGGCAAATTAACAGTAGAGGCCTTTCTCGTCAGACAAAACTGATAGGATACTTATGCTTCCAGACCTCTTGGAACGATGAGCTGTAGAAGCAATACGGCAGTAGTGACATAATGAAGCGAATAATCATTCAGAACCAGAGCTGGGCGGCTCATAGCCCAAACGGGCACTTTTTGTTCTTAGATTTACGGCAGACCGCTTTCTTTTTGCCCAGCTCTGTTCAGAACTATGGAGACTTACTCATCAGAGCGACGCAAATATAGAAATTAAGAAGCGGAAATATGGTTGGATTGGTCATACGTTGCGGAAAGAATACGACGATCTCACACGCTGCTTTGATGTGGAATCCAAAATGGACAAAAAGAAGAGAGGAGACTATCAATGACTTGGCAGAGAACCATACGTAACGAAACGGCAAAATCGTTTAACGAACTAAGACACATTGCACAAAACAGAGAAAACTTGAAATCTAAAAGGAGTATGGAAATATGACTGGGTCATGTAGTTCGTATGTATGCGGAAACTCCAGCTTTTAAGGTGTTCGATGCGGTAGTTGGTAGTCAGCGGAGAAGGGAAAGATCACGGCTGCGTTGGCAGGACCAAGTGGCTGAAGCTCTGTCAGCCCTTGGTGTTATCAACTGGCGAAGGCGCGCGCAATGCAGAAGTGCCTGGAGGGAAATGTTGCAACAGGCTGAGACCAGTTACGGTTTTTCTGGCCAGTTACTCTTATTTTATTTATGTAAGGTTGGCCAACATGCTGTATACCTGGAGAGCATACTTCCATACTGGGTTGAAAGCTTATTTCTTGGAGCCAGCAACAATGCCATTTTTCCCGCTTTGTATACAACATTTTTTACAATTGTAGCGTGCCACGAGCAGTTGATCTTTCTGAGCAGTATAACGCCCAGATATTTGTGGGCATGAACTTGTCATGAGCAATGCAGAGGCCCAGCATTGACATACATACTTCGTCAAGAATTTGGTTTACTCGTACTAGAAAGCGTTGAAGCATTTGCTGGCTTGATGCCGATATTTGACTTCAACGCCATGATATTGGAATACAATAGAGCTTCAATTTCTTTAAAAGATCACAGTGCTATTCTCGGTCAAACTGCGACAGCATACTTCTCCAAGGCGAAGTTATCTGAAGTTGTTCTGGTGTGTTTCGAAAGCCCAGCTGCTATTTAGGTATGTCCTGAGACACGCTCGTCAATTGCCGAATTCTGGAGAGCATGACCGACTTCAACATTTTACCCAAAGATGGCAGAGGACTAATTGGTCTATATTCACACGTATCCATTTAAGGACTACTTTTCAGGTTTTGGAAAGTTTCCTACAAGAATGTGGATAATGTTAAGAAAAAATATAAGCATTTTGAACAATGTCATATATTTTTTTAAAAAATAAACTTTATAAATTAATTTCAATTTACAAATATCTACAAAAGTAAAAAAAAAAAAGCGGAAAACGTTAAAGAACTTAATTGAATTCTTTGCATTATATCTCAAAAGCAAGTTATAAATTGTTTGGTTTATCAAAAATTGAAGAAAACTGAAACAAAATTAAAAGTGAAAAAAATGTGGTTCTTTATTCAATATTAGCCAAACTTAAGTTGGGGTCCAAAAGATGTAACTGATTAAGCAAGCACCAAGGCGTACTTTAAGAAAAATTATTTTAATTTACAGCAAAAGGAAATCTTTGTTGCATTTTTGGATTAACAATTTCGATTACAAAATGAATTCTTCAGTGGCCTTACATTTGTTAAATATCTCAAAGGTAAGCTAATGTGTTTAAATTAAAATAGAAACTGCTGCGAAGACAGAGAAAATCTTGAGTGAACTTCTTAAAATATTGATTTTATTTGAAGCTCTTTCAAAATCTGTCTAATCAGTCTTCTTATCAATGTCAACGCTTTGGCATAATGCGATAGATTTTTATTACGCTTGTATTTGTATTTCGTTTATTTTAAAAAGCTGCCAACAAAAACAGCATTTTATAGCATTTTACAGAAATGAAGTAATTAAGATTAAGAATAATCTCTATATGTGAATGAAATGAACTTTTATTTCAAGCCCGAAAATATGCGCTCTAAGCGGCATTTAGCGCTCTATAATCAGTCTAGTATTGAGTTTCAACGTCTTGAAAAGTGTCTATCTAGGAATTACTTGCGCTATTCAAAAAAATATTAATATGAATTAAATATTTTTATAAAACCATGTGCTAAATTATCTTGGCTGTGAAATGTATATAATATGTAATTAGATTCCTCATAATATTCATCCACATGAGTTGGTTAGTATGTAAATTAATTTTGAAAACGTAATTCAGAAAACTAGATTTTGAACGTAAAAAGTGTTGTTAAAGTATTATTAAAATAACTTTCAGAATTCGTTGATCTTTACATTTCTTTTTAATATTTGCCCAGCATCCGCAATTCTGCCGAAGCTCAAACGAAACCCGTGACTTGGAAAGCAATACAAAGTTTTGGACACCCAGAATGGTTGTGGATTTTATAGCTGGTCTATTTGGAGGTAAATATTATATTTAAACATTTTTTTAAATTAAGCATTGATAACATATTCTACTCTTCAGTAGTGCATACTAATTTCCTATGTTACAAATTAACGTGTTATTGGCAGGCCTCTCCACAGGGGTATGCGAACTGGGGGTTTCTCTCGACAGCCCTTTTTTAAGTACTCAGTTTCTATATTAAAATTTCAAGGCGACCTTTCCAAATACTGTCTTCCTTGAAATATATGCCGAGTCGATTAGCGGTCTTTTCACAAGACTAGGGAGAACTCCCTATAACCTCAATGAGCACCAGATCCAGAGTCCCCTTTTTACACCCTGTACCGTAAGGTACAAAGAGTATATTAAGTTTGTGCATACCGAAAATGTATGTAACATACAGAAGAAGGCGTCGGAGACCCCCCAAAGTTACCTAAAGTATGATCAGTGTGACAAGAGAAGTCGATATACCCATGTCCGTCTGTCTGTTTGAACGCCTAGATCTCAAAGATGGTCGGAGCTAGAGCGACCAAATTTTTAGATTTCGGCGTGATATTGTATAGCTCCCATAGGAGCTTTTCATATCATAAACAAACTTGGCACTCGGAAGATTTTTAGAGTTCTCAAGTTCACTGTAGCCAAATTTGATCAAAATCGGTTGACTATATCATATAGCTCCCATAGGAACAATCGGTCAAAAAAACATTTTTGGTTCAAAATTCGTCTGTTTTTGGTTGTTTATGAAGGTATCGCACCCTAATTTGGCAATCAAATGTCTTTTGGTGCTCTTAGGCATTATACCGGATTTTATTCCAAGCAATGGTACAGGGTATCCCAAAGTCGCCCCCGCCCGACTTTAACGTACGCCATTTTTTTTTTTACAAAATTCGTTGTATTTTGTCTGTTCATAGAGAAATGATAGTCAAACCTCACATTCAAAAGTTTTTTATAGTTCCCAAGCACTCTACCAAACTTGATCTAAATCGTTTGACTTTATCATATAGCCCCAATAGAACTGATCGGTCAAAAAATGTGTTTAGTGCAAAATTCGTTTTGTTTCGTGTGTTTATAAAGATATCGTAACCAAATTTGGCAAATAAATATTCTTTAGAGTTCTGAAGCAATATACCGGATTTGATTACAATGTGGTGGTACAGGGTATCCCAAAGTCGTCCGCGCCCGACTTTACGTACGCCATCTTTTTTTTAAGTTAGTGTCCTATATTAGGTTCCTTGTTGGAGCAAAGGGCCTCTACAAACTTTCTCCAGTTTTCTCTGTTTTTCGCAATCGCTTTTATTTCCCGCCAGCTTTTTCCAGAAGCATTAACTTCCCCCTTCCAGGGTCCGGCGCCATGTTGATCTTGGCCGCCCACGCCTTCTGCTGCCCTGCGGATTCTAGACCAGCGCTTCTTTTGGGAAATTCGTCTGCTGGTTTACGTAAGATGTGACCAATCCATTTCCATTTGCGACGCTGAATTTGGATCAGCACCGGCTCCTCCACGCTCCTCCACCATATCCTCAGAATTTGTTTTAAGTGCTATGGAAAAATTTGTGTGAACTTTACATGTGGCCACAGAATCAGTAGTCTGCTCCTGTGAAGCTCTAAGTAGACGCAGGAAAAAGCACCTGGGAAATTACTTCCTTCACAATCTGGTGGAGCTAGAGTTTATCTGTCCGAGGAGATTGCAAGTTATATCGCAGCAACGGGCTGGAACTCCTTTTAAGAATGTTTTTCAGGAAAAGGGTTTAAATAGAGATCCGTGCGGTTTCACAAAGGGCCGGTCTAGGCCTAAGTCTGCCGGCTTTTTAAGCCTAACTTACCCTATATGTGGCTGCGCTTATAAATCCGAGGTAGGCCCGACGAGAGGGGGTTGGGAAAGGGGGGATTCCCCCCGGGCCCGGAGTTTTCTCAGGGGCCTGGTGTAATTACCGACAGCCTTTGTCAATTTGAACACAATTTAGAGTTGTCCGATATCTTTAGCTATCTGAGACCATAAATCAACCCATGCTTTTACTCATTGTGTGACTCCAACTGTTAGTTACTTTACTTTTTTTTATTTAATCATTATAATTATTTCTTTATTTAAAATCAATATTAAAGGCTCAAAGGTTTTTGAGTAAAACTGAATCATTGGTTTTCTTAAAATTTTGTTTGTAATTCACAACCGGTTCTAGCTAAAATAACATTAAGCATTAGCCTTTTTTTTTTTTTAATTTTTTTTTTTTATTTTTTTTTTTTAAATTTTTTGGTTTTTTTTTTTTTTTTTTTTTTCTTTTTAGGGAAATTCTGATGATTCTAATGATAATAAATTATTATTTAAGAGGTGCGTTTCAAAATTAAGGTGGCTTTATGTTGTTTCCTTCAAAGTAACCCTAACCCCAATATTCGAATATTTTTAAACCATGGCCCGGATTTTAGTCTAATTAACCTACATGTGGCAGGGCTTCGCTTATAATGCCGAGGTCCCAAAGATCTCAGCACTTCAGTTTTCTGATATAACCTCAAAAACTCCGACTTAACAAGTTATTTTAGTGGTTCTTTGAAAACTCTCAGGTTTATGATTTAGCGACCCCAAAACATATAAAAAATGATTGTTTAAAACCATAAATAGAAGTTTGTTTTTTTTTTTTTTTTTTTTTTTTTTTTTTTTTTTTTTTTTTTCTTTTTTTTTTTTTTTTTTTGTGTTTTTTTTTTTTTTAGAAGGGATTTATTTTTTGGGGGGGGGGGGGGGGGGGGGAAGGGGTCGGGGACGGACCAACAAACTTAATATTATTGGACGGCTGTACCCAAACATAGCATTAAATTTGATTTGTAAACTAAAGAAGGGATCCACAGAACATATTTACTTTACATTTTCTGCGTAAAATGTTTTCTAATGTTATTTCTTAAATTAAGGTGCTGCCGGAGTACTCGTGGGACACCCTTTTGATACCGTAAAAGTGCATTTGCAAACTGATGATCCAAAAAACCCCAAATACAAAGGAATATTGCATTGTTTTAGGACCATAATAGTAAAAGATAAGTTTCTTGGCTTGTATCGCGGCATAACCAGCCCAATGGCTGGCATTGGTCTAGTAAATTCCATAGTTTTTGGAGTTTATGGTCAAGTACAACGTGTCCATGACAATCCAAACAATTTGTATTCGCACTTCATAGCTGGTTCTTTGGCTGGCATGTCGCAAGCTATTGTTTGCTCTCCAATGGAACTGGCCAAAACAAGACTACAGTTGGCCAAGACAATAGAAACTGATATTAAATTCAAGGGAGCCCTGGATTGTCTGCGATACATATATCGCACCGAAGGCCTAAGGGGCACATTTAAAGGACTAACGGCCACAACATTAAGGGACATACCAGGTAAGTAAGCAAAAACACAACACATCATTATTATTTTATTAAATCAAATCGTATTTAAAACAGGATTTGCTGGCTATTTCGTATTCCTATGAATACATAATGCAACAATCGGAAAATCCCAGTATATTGTACACCTTGAATGCCGGTGGATGCGCCGGTATGGCATCTTGGCTATGTTGCTATCCGCTTGATGTGGTCAAGACGCGTCTGCAAGCTGATGCCTTGGGCAAACAAGCAAAGTATACTGGATTTCTAGACTGCGCCGTGAAATGCTATAAAAGTGAAGGCATATTATTTTTTGTAAGAGGTCTAAGCTCTACCTTGATAAGAGCTTTTCCTATGAATGCTGCCACCTTTTTTGTGGTCCAATTGGTAATAGACTTTTCCAAGAATAGTGGCATCGACAATATGTCCAATTCTAACCAGGCTTTGAATGTCGTTACGCTCGAGAATATGTCGGAGCAATATTTCCACCATGGAAATCCCACTGAAGATGAACTTGTAGTACGCAAGAAAATCACAGATAATCTAATGGAATTTAGCTCAAAACGCGGCATTTAATAATTTAAAAAAATGACACATTATACATCTCGACTAGATTTTTTTTTTAGTGTAAAGTGTGATGTATAATGTGTCATTTTATATTTTTTTTGTCTTTAGAAAATGTATAATATAGTTGTATTAATAATTCTTTATAATATTTAAGCCAAAGTATATCGAATAATAAATTGTGCCTATTTATAAAAAGAAAGTTCGAATATGTAACAAAACGTAGAAAAGATATAAAAAGAGAGTCAGTCTACTGTGCCCTTAACACCTCTACAATACCTAAAGCTAAATGAAATTAATAAATATTATTAAAAAAAAATAAAAATTAATTTACTGACTGGTCATTGGTGAATTCACCAAGGAAGGATATTTTGTAGATATTGGTGAAATTAGTAATTTTGGATGGTGATGAAATCACTGGTGAATTCACATATGTGACTGGTTTGGGGAACGTCACCAACGAATTCACGTTGACTGGTAATGCAGACTTTGGCGAGATACTACCGGCAATGACATCCCCAGTGTTAAATTTACCAAGGATATAATGCACCGGGTAACCTGTATTGAGTACTAGAGGGTACTTACTTCTCTAGCAATCCGAAAAAGTTTTCATTTTGTAGTATCAGTTAATAATATAATTTGTTCACAGAAATAAAAACAGTTCCTCCTTTTGCGCACTTTGGGATTCACTTTGTTCTGGGAGACTTCGCCTTATAAAATTTCCTTCTTTAAATAACCCAAGAACGTGCCTCAGCGTGCTCTTGATACCACCAAACTTCTGTAACCTTTTCTATCCTGAGTCATCTTCTTGTTCTTCTTCTCCCAAACCCTTGTTTACCTCTTTTCGGACTCGCTAATGCTCCTTCTGGGGTGTTGGTATGCGATCTCAGCATTCGTCTGCAGGCATTCCGATCCTGGATCATGTCATCGCTGAGACCCATGCGTTGCTGATGTTTTTGCATTTAAAAAGGTGAGAGTTTTTGGCACTTGTGTATAGATATTCGTTAGTTATGGACTTTCTTTTTACACCGGCGGTTGTACACTGATCTTTGGAAGATCTTTAAGATGTTAAAAATGTGCCTCAGGCTCAATGTGATGGTAAGTATGCCTGCATATGACTAGTTCTCATTTAGGGGCCTCTTATGCCTCATTCAGCATACTTGACCAACTCTGAATTTTGAGTCACCCATTTACTCAACGGTGCTCTTTTGGCTCTTTTCTAGTAAAAGTGTTTTATTTGCCTTTTCAACTTGTTGTTATAAATCCTGGTTTCTAGACACTTCATGATATGAACCAGTGCACAGAATTAAAAAGTTCACACTTCGGGTCACAGCAGTATCCTACTTGACCGTGGATAGTGACTGCTGCGCCACGGTTCAGAAATGGAACGACAAATTTTTTCAAGACGAGATATATGCAGTTTTGGCAATCGACTAGACTTATTGTACCAAAGACCAAGGAACGTATTCCTTTTTGTCCATAGCTCTGACATCGCAAACCATAAAGAGTAAACTTATCCGTAACACAGTGCTAGCGCTCAACCGTATCCATCAACACTCAAACACCCGCACATCGAGGCACTGCGGTGTCCCTGGTAACGAGGAGGCGGGTGAGTGTGCTAGGAACGATTTACGGCTGCGGTTACGGATATAAAAAGACCCTTACAGCATGTTGTATCGCAAATTAGGGGGACGGCCAGAGCTCTAGCGGAAAGAGAGTGGGACATGCGCCCGGTTGTCGCATCTCCCGAACACTCTGGCCAAGGTATAATCCTAAGCGAACATCTGAACTCATGCGATTTCATAAGAACAGGACCAGGATGGCCGTAGGAGTTGAAACGGGGCACTGCACCATAGGTTAATGGCCGAGACTATGCCCGTCCTCCATCATGACTTCTACCGCAGCTGCGAAGATGAGGAGGAGACCGAAAGCATCCAACACCTGCTAAGTGATTGCCCGGCGTTTCTTACAAGACGCACCCAGTTTCTGGATAAACCATTCTTTAAAGACCTAGGTAGTCTGACAAATGAGGTCATCCTCAAAATGGTTCTGCAAGGAAAGGGGCTGTGGTGACTAGGAAAGCTATTTTCTTCCATCACTGGGAAGTACAGATCACTTTTAAAGGTATAATCTGCAATTGGAACTTGCTAAAGCTGATATAAATGTCATCACCAGGTCATGAATTGTGATGAGAAGCAGTAACGGCAGCGACTTTAAAACGAAACTCCAAACTCACGAACGGTACCTGTTTCTTGCTTGGCTCAAGATATTACGATAAAGTCCATATGCCACAAATGATATATTGTGAATCATCTACACATTTAACTTAATAGCTCGAAAGTTCATCTTTTTTTTTAAAGGGGTCATCTCTTCCCTGCAGTTCGGTCGTTCAAGCCTGAAAAATTCAGTCCTGAATTCAGGCATGAAAAGGAAGCGAATGCTCATGGCTTTGTAAGAGAAACAAGGACAAATATTAAAATTTTTCTTTCTATCTCTTTCTTTTGACAGACAATTAAAGCAAAAAAGAATAAGCAAAGAGAAATAAGAAAAGTCAATTTTATTTTGTTACTTGACTTTACATTAGTATTGGTGTTTGCGTTTGTATGCGTAGCTATTTCTGACGTTTTCTTTATTACACAAAGAAAATTTGCTTTGAAAATTTTAATTTCTAGGCAAGTATTTATTAAATATTTAAAGTATTATTTTTCTTTATAAAATAATTTTAAAGGTATTGCCGATGTGGAGCAAAAGACAGCTGCGTAAGTTTGGGCGTACTGGAAAATTAGAACTTTGAAAAATTTTGACGAATTTGTAAACAAGGCAAAAAAATAATTGATGCCTTTGTCATGGGCGCCAACAGTGACGACGTGCAAAAGAAGGTTGCCTTGAAAGGATTTAAGCAATTTCATGCCTCTTGACTTGGTAGTTAAAAAAATACTGGTGTTGTTATATATAATAAAAAGTTTTTGATTTTAGAATCAATACCAGTTACAGTGGACTCTGGCCCAGCGGAATCACAGCTGCGTAATGCAATGAAGATCCACAAAAATCTCAATTTTAAGGCTGCACCCAAGCCACTGTAATTTATAATATTTCATTAAAATTGATAATAAAATTTTGTTAAAAATATGTAATCTATGATTTCAGACCTGACTTTTAAAAACGAATCAGCACTGAATTCATGCTCAATTCTTAAAAGAATTCACCTGTGACATCAGGCATGACATCTCAAAGTCAATCAGCACTGAATTCATAGCTAGATTGTTACGGCTAAGGTTCAGCCCTGAACGACTAGGACAAGCATGTGTTAAATTCAGTGACAAATGAATGCGTAGATACATGGCTGTTACTAAAAATTCAGGCATGATTTCATGACTAATTCAGGCCTGAACCGAACTGAAGGGTTATTATCATCTTTAATGGATTAATTTTTTTATGAACTCTCTTCCACCTTAAGATACCTAGAGGTACTTCCGAAGAGTATTTGAATTCATATAACCTAAACTTAGTCACAAAACAAGATATAAAATTATATCAAGCTAAAGCTGTAGATTGTCAACGAACTTTTTCGAAGACAATTCATTTCAAGATTTTTGACGATTTGCTTCAGTTCTGTAGTATTTTGTACACCTTTGGATGGCTTTGGCCTTTTTTATATAGATGACTAGACTTATAGCTAAGACAACTTGAAATAAAAAATTCTTATTAATTTGTGCTTCCATTTAATTTATGCTTTGAGTTTTCTTTTTTTTGTTTCATTTAAATAAATAATAAATAATAATAAATAACTTAAAGACTACTACTTAAAATCTATTATTAATCTATTGTCTTAATGACATGTAAATTTTTAAACAAATATTTCAAACACCTTTAAATGGCGCTCGCACGTTTGTTGCAAGTTTCTACAACTTTCTCATGAAACTTGTTTGCTTACAACGTTACTCATATTATATAAAAATAAATTACTTATGCAAGATTTGTTTACGTTTTTCCAACAGATCAGAGATCAGCGATCAGAGTATATCGTCCACATCAAAAATATCGCCAATTCCATCACCAACGCCTCCATCGCCAGCTCCAAAATCACCAAGTCCCAAGCCTTCATCGGCATTGGGTGGTACTAAGGCGCCATTGAAGGTGTCCTCCAAACGATCCTCTACACCCATGCTGGATGCCAGACCATAGACTAAACGCATCACAACGAGACGCACAAAATTGGGTGCATTTGTCTCTTTGGTAGCGCGCAGTAGCGCAGCCAGTTGCCTAGCCTCTCTGGATTTTACCTGGACATTTTCGGGAACTATACTCAGCCAGAACTGCGAATTTTATAAGCAGCATGAAAATCCATATTGCCAAAACGAAATTGTTTATAGATATCATCTCCAAGGTGTGCTTCCAACGAAAGTAACTCTATAACGCAGCGCCAGGTATTGACGAGCTTACGACTAAATCGGAACTGTAAGCCCAGCTGTCTGCACGCAAATTATTCTTTCAATGTTTGCTTTCCAACGCACAGTGGTTCAGATTGTATGGCCATAGCGCTGAAATCTTAAACTCAAACTTGTTCTACAAGTTATTCATAAAATTGCAGGCGATGATCTTAGGGAAGGTAAAAGCTAGAGCAACCAAACTTTCAGATTAGATTCGCCATTATCCTACCGGAGACAAGTTTATTTTATTTTTTTGATAATAATAATTTCCCTGACTGACTATTTAGTCAGTCGCCCCTGGGCGGAGCATTGGGGATCTCTATTAATAGCTGTTCGAAGAGAACAGAGACCCGTATCCGAACGGCGGTGTCTTAGCGTCTTTGAGCTAGCGATGCCAGTGCTAGGCAAATGTACCAGTGCTACTGCGGGGACTCGAACCACCGAGCTTCGGTTTGTAAAGCGAGTACGCTACCACTACGCCAACGACGGGGTTATATGATATAGCTCCTATCAGGGTGTCTCAGAGGATCTCGAAAAAAAAGTGTTTCATTTATTTATTAAGATATCGTAACCAAATTTGGCACTCAGATGTTTTTTGGAGTACCTAATCACTGTACCAAATTTGATTAAAATTAGTTTACTATGTCAAATAGCTAGAACCGATCGGTCAAAAAAACGTTTTTGGTGAAAAACAAATTTTGTTTCGTTTGTTTATGAAGACAACGTAAACAAATTTGGCATTCCAAAGTTTGCTAGAGTTCCCTTGTATTGTACTAAATTTGATCAAAATCGGCTGACTATATCAAATAGTCCCATAGGACCAATCGGTCAATAAAACGTTTTTTGTACAAAATTGTTTGTGTTTCATTTGTTTATGAATCCAAATTTGGCAATCCAAAGTTTCTTAGAGCTCCCAAGTACTGTACTAAATTTGATCAAAGTTTGTGAATTATATTACAAGAGCCCCCATAGGTCCAATCAGTCAAAAAAACGTTTTTTGTACAAAAATCGTTGTGTTTCGTTTGTCTTTGAAGATATCGTCACCAAATCTGGAAGTTTTTTATAGTTCCTAATCACTGTACCAAATTTGATTATAATAGTTTTACTATATCATCTAACTCCCATAGGACCGATCGGTCTAAAAAACATTTTTGGTGAAAAATTCGTTTTGTTTCGTTTGTTTATGAAGACAACGTAAGCAAATTTGGCGTTCCGAAGTCGGCTAACTATATCAAATAGCTTCCATTGACCAATCGGTTAATAAATCGTTTTTTGTGCAAAATTTTTTGTGTTTAGTTTGTTTATGAATCGTGACCAAATTTGGCGATCCGAAGTTTCTTAGAGCTCCCAAGTACTGTACTAAATTTGATCAAAATTTGTGAACTACATATATCACAAGAGCCCCCATAGGTCCAATCGGTCAAAAAAACGTTTTTTGTACAAAATTCGTTGTGTTTCGTTTGTTTATGAAGATATAGTAACTAAATTTCGAAGTTTTTTATAGTTCCCAAGCACTGTACCAAATTTGATCAAAATGGACAGATCGGTCAAAAAACCTGCTTGTTACGAAATTCGTTATGTTTCGTATGTTTATGCAGATATCATAACCATGGAAAATAAATATCTTTTAGAGTTCTGAAGCAATTTACTGGATTTGATTGCTATTTTGTTGTATTGGGTATCCCAAAGTCGTCCTCGCCCGAAGTTAACGTAAGCCATCTTTTTTTTTTTATTGACTTTGAATTTTGTGAAACAAATCCATTGGCTTTAAATATTTAATAAACATTTTTTATAAAATTTAACTGCTTTAAAAGCTTGTTGTTTCGCACGAAATGTTAAAACTTCATATAGAGATAAAAATATCCCACCATTTGGGATTTTTTTTTTATATGAAGTTTTGGCATTTCGTGCGAAATTTTTGCATGCTGCGCATGGGCCTTAAAATACAGATAGCGAGTTATACGCCTTGCGAAAAAGACGGAAATTCCTTTCTTCTTTTCAAATACGCCATATATCGAAAAAAAAAAAAAAAAGATTTTTATACTCCTCTACAAAAAACAAAAAATGTAGGCTTTAAGAAATTCCTTTCCACTTCCTTTCGATTGCTTTATTTTATTTTAGCTTCTGTTAATAGCATGAACCACTGTGCAACGTACGTTCATACGTACGTTAAAAATTTCTCTTGCCACTTAATTGTGTATGTGTGCGTGTGTATTAGTGCGTGCGTGTTGGTGGTAGGTTCGAGACCCCAGAGAAACCGGTGTAAGTTGATTGTTTGTTTGGCTTCTAAAGGAATGAACGAATGCAAAAGTTTTAGTTTAACAATTACTAAGTATTGAATGATCAGTGATCCATTTACTTAAAAAAGAGAAGAAAAAAACTTTTGCTGTTGATTTTGCATAAATTAAAGAGCAAATAAAAATATGTGGTTTTTTTTTTTTTTTTTGGTTTCGACAGTTGGCTCCAGAGTCGGGCTTTGGGTGAATCAATTTCCACTAGCTTCGTTTCAAGAGTCAGCAAATGCTAATTATTTGTTACTTGCAATATTACGTATTACACTGTCCGACACGACGAATGGTAGGCTTAAGTTGTTTTTTTATTTATGAGGGATTTTCAGCATACGAAAAAGCTTGGGAAAGCTGAAGTAGCATATGCTTTTTGCGCGAATTACTTTTACAAAATGTACTACAACCGATCATTAAAAGTTCAGTTTGAAGAGTATGTTCGAAGCCTTTGATTTAATTACTTTGGGATACAAATATACGTGTTAAACAAAGACAACCATTTAATTCTAAGTAAATTAGCACAACAAATTTTTTTTGCTTGTGAGTTTCGAATGGAAGTTCATACCAAATTTAATAAAATACTTCCAGTCATTAGAGTCGCAGGCCTTTTGCTGCCAGCGCTTCCTTATTAGTTAAGCTAGTTTTGTAAACTTTCTTAATCTATATTAAATAAATAAACTTCCAGTCATTTGTTCCTAGGCAAAGAGGCGTATTCGATGCCATTCCAATGATTGCATCCTTCACATCGTTAAATAATTCCTTTCCGTTTAGATCTTAGGGCCCATACGCAGTTCGGAAATTTTCGCACGGAATGACAAAACTTCATATAAAAAAAAAGTCCCAAATGGCATATCATTGCCTTTCAAACAAGTCCTTTTTCATGAAATTCGAACTATCCATTGAACACCAGCAGTTCAATGAATCACCATGAGTACACGAAAACTCATGACTTCACCAAAAATATACTAATTTTTATATATAATGGTGCTTTTTTCACTAAAATAGCCATAAAAAAAAACAAGCTATGGGAGGATAAAAAAAAACGGTTTTTTAACGCTGAAACATTACCCTAACATAAAATATAAGTCTCATCTCTGGTGAAAAAAAAAGTGTTGAATTTGTCGACTAGTGTAACAAACAAAAGAACTCAGCCTAGAACTCAGAGATGGTAGGAGCTAGAGCAAGTAAACTTTAAGTTTAAGTTCAACTAAGTTCTCCTTGTTTTTTGATAAAAATGTAACTTTATTGTAAAAAAAATGGTTACTCATTCAAAGTATTGCCCATCGCTAGCTACAACTTTTTTCCATCTTTCTGGTAGATTCGAATACCTCGACGGTAGAAGTGTTCGTCTTTTGAGGCTATCCACGAATCCACACGCTTTGCGATATCTTCATATGAGTGGAACTGCTGATCAGCCAGACCAAGTGCCATCGAGCAGAACCAGTAATAATCGGACGGCGCAATATCTGGGGAATACAGCGGGTGGGGTAGGACTTCCCATTTGAGCGTTCCCAAGTAGGTTTTAACAGGATTGGCAATGTGAGGCCGAGCGTTGTCATGCAGTAAAATCACTTTATCGTGCCTCTGCTCGTATTGTGGCCGTTTTTCTCGCAGTGCTCGGCTCAATCGCATCAATTGAGTTCGATACCGTTCCCCAGTGATGGTTTCGCCTTGTTTCAACAGCTCATAATAAACAACACCGACCTGGTCCCACCAAATGCACAGCATAACCTTCGCAGCGTGAATATTCGGCCGAGCCAGTGACGTGGAAGCATGACCGGGTTGTCCCTTTCTCTTTGGGTTGCTGTAATGAATCCATTTTTCATCACCCGTCACGATGCGATGAAGAAAACTCTTCCTTCTTTGTCGCTGGAGCAGTTGTTCACAGGCGAAAAAACGACGCTCAACGTCCCTTGGTTTCAAATCATAAGGAAACCAAGTTCCTTGCATTTGAATCATTCCCAACGCATGCAATCGCTTGGAAATGGCTTGGCGGGTAACTCCTAATGCTGAAGCAAGCTATTCTTGCGTTTGGCACGAATCCTCATCGAGCAATGCCTCCAATTCAGCGTCTTCGAAGGTTTTGGGTCTTCCTTTACGTGGACGGTCGTCAACATCGAAATCACCGTCTTTGAAGCGACGGAACCAATCACGGCACGTTGTTTCGCTTGGAGCAGCATCTCCGTACACTTTTTGGAGCTTTCGATGCGCTTCAGCTGCCATTTTTTTTGAACAGAACAAGAAAATCAACACTTCCCGCGAATGATGATTTTTTGGCACAAAACTAGACATTTTCACACAACCACAAGTAAATAATGCAAAAAGAAATTCACTAATGTGCCATAGCAGTTTGCTTACCATATGCCCAAGCTTCGTTTATGAAGTTTTGGGTATGTCAAAATCGACCAGAACTTTCTGCTAAAGCCATCTATTGACAAACAGCGAGAACTTAGTTGCGCACCTAATATATTATAAAGCTCCCATAGGGGAGTTTCAGAGTACCTCGAAAAAAAACAAAAGTTTTAGATGGATAATTCGTTTGTTTATGAAGGTATTGTATCCAAATTTGGCATTCTGAAGTTTTTTAGAGTTCCCAAGTACTGTACCAAATTTTAAGAAAATCGGTTGACTATATATCAAATAGCCCCAATAGCATCGATCGACCATATTTTGTGAAATTTTGTTCTAAAAAAGAAATTATTCGCTAAAAAAAAATCCTATTAAAATGGATACTCGCCAAAATACATATAAGAATCGAAATTTGAGATAAAGAATATATAATATTCAGTTTCGAAATTTAAGAAGAAGCCTTGAGTGCTAAGTTATAAAACATATTCGAGTTTCGTTCGCCTTAATAATAATTATCATCAATAGTATTTCTTTCGGTGTGGTTTCCCGATTCATGTGGTGCATACAAACATGACAATTAAAAACCAGTTTAGATGCACCCATACAGAGAAAAGTGTATTAATTTTTGTTATACATACTGTGTTATTAATGAAACAAACAAAAAAATTATAACTTAATTAATAAATAATAAAAATATACCTATGCATATATATGCTCGCTGATTGCGTTTATTTTATACTACTTATAATTAAAAATTAAAAGCTTTTTTGTATAACAATAACATTCGTAAATATAGTTGTAAGCTTAACGATTTAACGATTTTTTACAATTTCTATTTTTAAATACAATTTTTTTAGCTCAATCGTATTTTCCAAAAAGAAAAAAGGAAAAAAAAGTTGCCAGAAGCTGAGCTTTAAGCTTACGTAGCTTAATTATCTTTATACGTTGCACGTGAACTAATAGTTACGAGAAGTTCGGGATTCGCGGGCAAGGGTTCGTAACTGATGTGGCTAAAACCGAGCTGAAATTAAATGCAAAATCCGTTTTAAGACTTTGTATCATTTGGTGCTTGAACCGGATCGTATCAGATCTCTCAGCTGCTTCAAAACTTGAATTGCCGCCAATTTGCGTGTTCCTGAGTCAAGTTCTTCAAGCAAATAGATTATCGCCTTTTATTAAATAACTTGTGAGTAACTTAAATAAAATAATCTTGAACCTGAAATTGTGGTAACAAATTAATTAATTAAATTAATAACAAAAACGCGTGCGCTAAATTTTTTCCATATGTGTCGTCAAATGTTTTGGAAAACTTTATAAGTAATTCTACATCCGATCAGATTCATACAAAATATTTTGGTTTCGAATGATGTGAGTTAATTTTACGAGTTATCTGTGTATGAGATATCTTTATTATTATCTTTTACGAATTTTTAAATCAAACAGTTATTATATAAAAGTTCAAAAAACGCCTTGTAATAATATCTTTACTTCATCCCTTGCAGGTGTACGAGATTGTAAAAATGTACAAGTTGATACTCCTTATAGTAAGCTTGTTAATATGTACATCTTGGGCAGATGTGGACTTGGATGCGGATGCATTTCTTAGATCACTTTTTAATATAACCTTGCCCATCAAGGCAGGGGTAACCGATGAAGAAAACGCTAATCTGCCACCAAACGAGTTCAACATTGATCCTAAATATGAATGAAAAACCAAGCCAACAGGCATGTTCTTGATTTCGATTCCGACAAAATCTGTCGGAATCGAAATGAAAGGTGTTCTAGATTTCGATTCCGACAAGAGTCGACTCGTTTTGAAAAGTTTGGCTCGCAGCTGTCGAAATGAAAAGTATTTTGCATTGTTTACTTAAATAAACGCATTAATGCCACTAAAATTCATTTTGTATTATTTTTTAATGCTTTAAGAAAATTTAGATGTGCTCACTTGAACGAAACAAGGTTAATTTTCATTATATATTTTATTACAAAAAATGTCTATGGAAATTGTGTGTACATGCAAAATCAAAACGAGTGGAATGAAAGTAAGGTGTTCTGGATTTAGACAAAACAGAACTTCGAAAAGTTATGTGTTGTCGTGTTGCACAAGTTAATTCGAAGATAATTTTATTAATGGATGGCTTAAAATATATATATAAAATAAATTGTACAAAATTTGTAAATAAATAAAAAATATTTCTTGCTCAGAAAAATGTTGGCAAAAAGAAAAATAAGTTATTTAGTTAGTTGTTCGAAAACTTGTGGCAACTCTACAATGTGAACTTTTCGATATCACACAGCTGTTCAATACAAAAGGTTATCGATAGCACTCGAAATGAAAACGATTCGAAATCGATTCGAACTCAGTCGAAATCTAGAACACCATTTGTCGGAATGCACTCGTTATGAATTTTCAAAACGAGTCGAAATCTAGAACAGGCCTGCAAGCTATTCTAGGCATAACAAAAAAAATTGGTATATACTATATTGGTATATACGTATAAAGTGGTTCCAAATCTCCAACGAATCATCGAAGTTATATACATATATTGAATTAAAAAAGAAAGTATAATAAATTAAAATTTAGAGTATTGTATTTCTTGCCTCGACTTGACTAAAAAAAATGTATGGAAGTGAATTGAATTCGCAGCATCTTGCAGAAAGATACAGGCGGGAATACAAGTATTGCATATAGAGAGAGTATTTTTCATAATATATGATGATCACTGATTTGATAAGAATCCGGTATTTTGACATAGATAATATTTTAAAGTCATAATAAAAGAAATGGCGTACGTTAAAGTCGGGCGCAGACGACTTTGGGATACCCTGTACCACTCTATAGCGATCAAATCTGGTATATTGCTTAAGAACTCCAAAAGAAATTGTTTACCAAATTAATTTAAGATGTTTTCATAAACAAACTAAAAACAGACGAATTTTGCACCAAAAACGTTTTTTGATCGATCGGTTCTATGGAAGCTATATGATATAATAAACCGATTTGGATCAAATTTGGTACAGTGCTTGGGAACTATAAAAAACTTCCGAATGCAAAATTTGGTTATGATAACTTCATAAGCACACAAAACGCAACGATTTTTGTACAAAAAACGATTTTTTGACCGATCGGTCCTATGGCAGCTTTATGATACAGTCAACCGATCCTCATAAAATTTTGTATAGTGTGCAGGAACTCTAATAAACTTCAGAATGCCAAATTTGGATTCGATATCCTCATAAAAAAACGAATTATGCATTAAAAACTATTTTTGACTAATCGTTCCTAGAGGGGCTATATGAAAATAGATATAGATAAATGATCGATTTCGATAAAACTCTAGAAAATTACGAAATACCAAATTTGGTAGATGGAGGACAACGAATTTTGCACAAAACATGTTTCTTTCACCTATCAGTCCCATGGGAGCTATATAATATAGTCTACCGATTTTGATCAAATTTGGTACAGCGCTTGGGAACTCTTAAAATACTTCCGAATACCAAATTTGGATGCAATATCATCATAAACAAACGAAATATCCATCTAAGACTTTTGGTTCTTTTCGAGGTTTTCTGAAACACCCTCATAAAAATTGGGAAGCTTAGGATCATTTCCGAAGTAATTTGCTGCGTAGAATCCGAATCCGGGGCCAGAATTGGCCGATCACGTCAGGATCTTAAGGTTATGTATCCGAAAAACCTTATTTTTTTTAAATATCTCAACATCCTGACGTGATGGGCCCATTGTGGCCTCGGATTTGGATTCTACGCAGCAAATTACTACGGAAATGACCCTAAGCTTCCCAACAACTAAGCCAGTTGGCCTGTGTCATTGTCTCAAAGGCTTTATGCAAATGCTAATGACGTCGAGGGATATACTTCGCAACTTTGAATAGCCATAACTTTGAGAAAAAAAATCGTAAATGATCGCTTGAACTTTTAAATTGAAGGTTAAGAGTGATACTTAATGATGTAACTGGTGTGACAGACCACAAAAATTTTCATCCTTTACATAACCTCAAAAGTAGGAAAAACCGCCGTTTCCCGGGTAAATAACCTCAAATATCTCAAAATCCTGACGTGATAGAACAATTCTGGCCCCGGATTCGGATGCTACGCAGCAAATTACTTCGGAAATAAGCCTTAGCTTTCCAACAACTGACATGTCCCCGGTATTTGTAGGCTTGTGTTATTAACTTGATATTAAAGTAACGAGAGAGCTTCGGTAATCATGGGTTAAGGTTCATATCTGATGGTACTAAAAACTATATTTAAAGCATAATTTGTTTCAAGACTGCGTTTCTGAGTCACAACAGTTTTCGCCTATTGTGAAAAAATCTTTTGATATGTAGCCTTGGATAAGAAATAGAGATTTTTGCTTTGTAGAGGGTTACCTGTATTTCATATTTATTTATTAATTTTTGAACATTGTCGCACCAGGTCGATTTAATAAAAAAGTGATAAAAAGACGCACATTACTTAGAAAAAAAATATATTACATTTTCAATTTTTTTAAAGAAAAGACTTTATTTGTTTTTTAAAGATTCTCACTGAAAACTTTTCTTTTTTCTCGAAAAGAAAATATATTCCTGCAAGGAACTTTCCAATTATTGTACCTATAACTTGCGAAAACTTTTAGCGATTTTGGTAAAGTTTTGTGTCTCTAGCTCTTATAGTCTCCGAAATCAAGGTTTTCAGTATACGCTTTGTACTAATAGGTACAGAGTATAAAAAAATCGATCTGCCTTCTTTTGAAAATCGTGGGGAGCAGTTTGTTGAAACTTATCCTTGGTTATAATAGGCCTTTATATGGACATGTTCACAAAAACTGCCTACTTTGAAACGAAACTTAAATACTTTAACTGCAAAATTAATTAATTTTATTTCATTTGTAGATCCGAAATATCTTACATTCTCTGCATTACCTATAAAGTACGAGCATACTCAAAATATTGTTGTTAATAAAGGGTTTTCCAATTAGACGTGTTATTTTGAAATTCAAAGAAAAATACCATTTTTGAGATAAATGATCGGATGTTTTATTTCATAATAAAGAGGAAGGTATGCCGTTAATAATGAAAAACAACATCAGCCAAATGGCCACCACGACCACGCTTACAGGACCATATCCTTTTCATGAAATTTTCCATAACCAAATCGCAAAGTGGCTGCCCTATGTCCTCGATAGGTCCAATGACCCCGCCGGACCATAAACCGCACCAAACAGTCACACGTTGAGGATGGAGAGCCTTTTTCGAGCCCCAGATACAACAATTTTGCTTGTTGACGTAGCCACCGAGGTGGAAATGGGAATTTTCACCATTTTTGTAGTGAATTTTGATAATTTCAATGCGTTGTTGAAACGTGTATCGTTCCATTTTTAGTAATGGCGTAGTTTCTACTTGTCAAATGTCAAAGAATAAAAGCTTCAAACAGCTACCGAAATACCGGGTGATTCAAAATAACACCTCTTGTTGGAAAGCCCTATATATAGCACGTAATTGTTTCACCACGATTTTTTTCATCGGCCATATTATTTGCTTCAAAAAAAATGGGGCAACACTGTTTGCTCTCAGGGAAGCAGCTTTTGTTCGGAAGTATTTCGGGCAGCTTTATACTGGAGTTTAGAAAAAACTTACCCTTTGGCTTAAAAACCTTATAATTATGCGTTTCTTGGTTTTATAAATTATGGAGGCTAAAACTTTAGGGTAATTTTTTAATAAATATAATTTTTAGGACAGAAATAAATTACTTTTAGTTTTCACTTTATGCAAAGAGTTTAGTAAAACGAGATTTTTCGCTAGTAAGTATGTATAATAAAAGCAGTTGTACAGATATATGCCTGCCAACAACTTTTCAAACACACCTCGCTAAAGCTCAAGCTTGATTTGGACACCAACTAAAAGTTCTAAAATGAAGCTTTAATTGAGTGCAAAATCAATTCAGTTAGTTTGTGTCTTGTGGAGCTCCAAACGGATCGTATCTCAAACCTGTCGTGCGCTTAAAAACCTCGGCTTAACAATTTACTACTGAGCATTGAGTCACTATAGGTCAAGAAGCGCATAGATTATCGCCTATTCAAGATTTCGTTTTCTTGGAATTAATCGCTGGGTAAATAGACTTGAATTTTAAATAAAAATAAATGTGTCAAACGTTTTTTTTTAAGTTTTCAATGTTTTCTCTTTTTTATTTTGCTGTGCATGCGCATCATTATACAGAAAAGTAAATATGTACTTACAAAAGGTAGTAATTGATCGGGTAAAACCAGTTTCCGTCATAGTATGTATTATTAAATGTATATATAGTACATTGTAGTCATCGTCAATTTGGATAAATAGATAAGCTTTATCACCGTAAACTCAAAATTTTTAAGTACTTTAATGATTTATAATGCGAACAAAGTTTATATCATATATAAATCTTTTTTTTTTTTAGCTGCAGTAACATTTAAAAAATGCGGCAAATTTTATGCCTTGTATTGAGCTTGGCAATTTGCTCAAGCCAGGCTCAAGATAGTTCCTTAGACGATCTTATTTCGGATGTTTTTAAATTACCCAAAGATACGGGCTCTAATACCAATGTAAGTCCCAGCCCCAACAATAACTTTACACCAAGGCCAACAAAAACTACTGTACTGAGCCCAGATAATGGACAGACAAGTGTGCGTAATCCCGATAATGGAGCGCAAACACCAAATAATAATGCTGGGCAAGCAGGTCAATACCAATCCTGTGGCAACCAAAAAGAATGCGTTCCAAGATGGTTATGCGAAGATGGTGCAGTAAAAACCGATGGTGAAAATATTATCGATATACGCATTGATACCGACGCACCGTGCAAAAACTACTTGGATGTTTGTTGTGATGTGCCCAACAAGGTAGTTCTAAACATATGCAAACTTTTTTTTTTTTTTAACTACTATATTTTTTTGTTTTAAAGCGAGACACACCGTCTACGCCGTTCGTGCATCCTCCGCAACATGTGGGTTGCGGCTTTGCCAATCCAAATGGCGTTGGCTTCAAAATAACCGGCGGTAAGGCGGGTGAATCAGAGTTTGGTGAATTCCCCTGGATGGTGGCCATTTTACGTGAAGAATCGTCGACTGGAAACACGCTGAACTTGTATGAATGTGGAGGCGCTTTAATAGCACCCGATGTTATACTTACGGCTGCGCATTGTGTGCATAACAAGGAGGCGAGCTCACTCATTGTACGCGCTGGAGAATGGGATACTCAAATCAAGACTGAAATAGTTCCACACCAGGATCGTTACGTCAAAGAGATCGTATATCATGAGCAATTTAATAAGGGCTCGCTTTACAATGACGTTGCACTGCTTTTCCTGGAGGCGCCTTTTGAATATGCAGAAAATGTTCAGCCTATTTGTCTGCCACCTGCGGATGAAATTTTTGACCACTCTCGTTGTTATGCTACAGGTTGGGGCAAAAACAAGTTCGGCAAGGACGGAGAGTATCAAGTAATACTCAAAAAAATTGATATACCTGTTGTTGATCGCAAAACATGCCAGTCCAACTTAAGGGAAACACGTCTGGGCAAATATTTTGTTTTGCACGATAGTTTTATCTGTGCGGGCGGCGAAAAGGACAAGGATACTTGCAAGGGTGACGGAGGATCTCCAGTGGTTTGTCCTATTAAAGGACAACAGGATCGTTATTATGAAGCTGGCATTGTTGCTTGGGGCGTTGGCTGCGGCGAAGAAAATATTCCAGGTGTTTATGCTAGTGTTGCGTACGCTAGGTCTTGGATTGACTATCAACTTAATGCAAAAAGAATTGATTCCAAACATTATACTGCTTAAAGCCCGGCATTAAAGGGTTCAATTAAACAAAAATATTTACAAAGGTTTTTGTTATATGTACATATAAGTATGTGTGTACTTATATAATAAAATACGATGCTCAGTAGTCTCGACGTGTTCTCATTTAAACTTTAAACTTGAAGAAAGTAGCTTTGGTGGAAACAAATTTTAAAGTTTTTGTATTAAAGGCTGCCTTGTTTTTGCTTACAGCTCCTATTTGGTTTGACCATCTTTTATTTTTTAATAAAAAATACAAGTTACGAGCAATAATATTTTATTCAGTCTTTCCTCTTTAGGGCTATATTTTTTAAAGCTCCCATCGAACTGGCAACTTTTATATTAGTTTGGGAAAGAGCATTACGAATTAAAGTTTTTCGGCTTTCAAGGCCATACAATATATCGCTAATTATACGCAGATCGAAGCAGGCTGCTTTCAAGTTTTCGCGTTCCAGCAGAGGTCAATAAATTCTCCATTTAAAATTACAATGAAAACCGCCTACAAAACTCAATAATACAAAGCCACTTGAATTAACTTCGGATGCATACTTTCTAAGAACTTTAAAATAATCTTTTGAAGCTGCTGCCACACACCTCCCTTAATTATACATACTCTTTTTGTTAACAATCATCCCTGCTGCATTTGTATAAACATTTTTAGATCAGGCTGCAACTCTATAAGATAAGGGTGGGCTTGGCTTGTTGTGCGACTCAATGTCCAAAAATGTACAGGTACCCGAATTCAAACTTATTCTATTTGTTCGAATCATTAGAGCTTTCTTATATTCATAACATTAAAACTAGTTCACAATATTTAAGACGTAGTATAAACCCTTTTTTTATTTGCCGGATTTATTAGGCACGCCAAAGTAAACCCTATACCCTTAAACGTTTTTAAATTAATGCTCAAAGGTAAAAGGTTTGAGTTTGAAGCGCCTTAAAATAAAGATTGAAAACGATCATCTTATAGACAGACAGACAGTATGAACGGACAATGTTATTCCTTTTAAGATTCTAATAATTTTAGTTTACTCGCATATGTTTTTCGTTAGGTTTAGTTTGTTTGCTTCCTTCGCAGTCACAACTATGGGCAATAGCTTTGGTTCTTATGCCAAGTTCATAACTGCCAAAGACTAGGCGTAGGATTAACGTTCTTGGGAGCATCTTTATTGAGGCTAATAGCAAACTCGTAGAAGTATGCGTAGCGTAGCTTCATATCCTGTTTGGCGCATGGTGTGTGAAAAGGCGAAGATTAATACCATAGCTAGGTAGTTGTTAACAAAATTTAAAGATATAGGTCTGCGCACATGGGATTTAAGGCACTTCATGGACGGCCGTAAGTTTTGCTTTCGTACAGTATGTATATTGTGAGCGAGGATTGTAATGGAGTTGCTTCTACATTGATCTGGGCAGAAGAAGCCAATTGATTGAAAAGATGTATACGTTCCATTATTTGCATGAGCGTACATTGGGCGTGAGTTAATTCAGGAGTCGCTGACACTTTTGCTCGACATACGCTATAGTAATCGTGGAACGTTAAGAAGATTTGAGTAGAAGACGCCCACGCGCACCCATAATAGGGTCAAGTCTAAAATGAGATGAGTCCACGCAGTAAGGTTAAACGATTTACAGGCCAAGTATGAAAGGCTATTTTAGGTTTGAGAGCTCTCGTAAACAATTTATGTTATGTTTTGGATTGGATTGAAAAAGTCGAGTGTTAGGTTCTTTAACGAAGATAGCGTTGTTCATTTTGGATCAAGCATCTTAATTTGAGCACAAACACAACTGCAATGAACAAAACAAATTAAAGCATGCTATATACCAAAAATAAAATGAGATGATACCCACATAGCTTACCATACTACCTTTTCCAAGTTGAAAATCCAAGGTTCCAAGCGAAGTGAATCTTACATACACAACGAGCGTATATAAGTTAAAAAAAAAAAAACGTTGAGCTGGGAAACTCCATTTGGCGCAACTCAAGTCAAATTTTAAATCGATTTTTGAAGGACTTAAATCAATATCAATTAGCGCCTAAGTATAGTTGTTAATGTTTATTTTAATATGCCCAACACAGTGGAAGTAAAGAAAAAGGTATTGAAAAAAAAAACAAAAAAAAAGAAGCGAAGCTTATGACATTTTTTTTTCGTGATTTGTTTTAAGCGCAGTGTGTGGACTGTACAAAAGCAGCATGTAAAAATAATTACGCAATAAACAGTTTATACATTTATCAATAATATAAATACCTCCAGGTGGAAATGTAAAAAAAAGTGGCGGAGTGGCGGGTTTTATTTGATATGGCGGAGGACGGACTTTAGATAGTATATAAACGCAAATAACTAAATACAGGCTATATTTTGTAAAAAATTATACGCAGACCTTATTGTTTGTTGCTGCAGATGCACATGAAAAAACATTTTTGTCCGTGGAGTTTGCATGGTAGTTCAACGCAATTCTGGCATTTTATTGTAATGATGATGTATTACTAGGTTCTCGATAAATCTAAGATCCGTATAATAAATATCCTAAATTATTCATTTATTAGTCGGCTACTTTAGTGCTTAAGCTTGTGGTTTTTGTTTTTTGTTTTTTTCGTATTTACTTAATTGAAATTTTAATTGATGTACTTCAGATATGAAATAAATATTATTTGAATTTAAACCAAATCTTACTGAACCTTATACAATTCGCATTAGTATCCGTTAAATTTTATTTTTTGTTTTGTTTATAATTTTTCTGGATTTTTGAAATATTTAGAATCGGTGATTTCCAACGGGCGAGCGAGACCTAAAGCGGCCACCACCTTGTCCGCTGCTGCGGCTATAGCTGCTGTTGCTGCCGCTGCCGCCGTAGCGTCCGCTGTCGCGTCCTCCGCCATAAATGTCGCGACGACTGAATCCGCCGCCGCTACTGCTATCGCGGCCGCCATAGCCAGAAGAGCGGCCACCGCCGGAACTGTAGCTACGATCGCCGTGACGGCTGCTGCCGCCGCTACTGGAACCACGCTGCTGCCTGAAGCCGCTGCCGCCATTGCTGTTTATGCTGTGCCTACCAAAATCGCCGCGTCGACCACGATCTCCAGTCGCACCACGTCTGCCTTGACGCGGACGCCCCTTTGATATTTCAACACGTAGCTGAGATCCTAATAGTTCGGAACCGTTCAATATATCGCATGCTTTTTCGGCATCGTCGCGATGCTCAAATTCAACAAAGGCGAAGCCGGGCGGATTGAAAGCAATCCACACAGAATTTAGTTTTCCATACTTTGTAAACTCGCCTTCTAAATCGTCTTTTTTAACTTTATCGGTTAAATTTCCAACATAAACTCGAGTTCCACGCTGATCGGCCATTTTTGAATTACAAACAAGCTACAAAATATCTACCTTGCAAATAGATTAATCAATATTTTTGCACCACCACACTGCTTTGCTTCTTCTTAAACTTGTATGTATATCAAAATGGCCAGCAGTGTGACCATAATTTTGCGCCAAGAAATGCACTAAAGCGTGTTTCTGCATTGCATTCAAGTCTGCCAAACTTTGCACCATTTTTCGCAACACAATACAGCACTGGCACTGCAGTTATTTTTATATTAATATATAAATTTAAAAAAAATATATATGCACAAAGCTAGGAAGCAGTTTATGTTATGAAAAACTGTTGTTACTGGTGGCAATCTAACTAAATGCATTGATTTGTTTGACCTTTTTGTTGTTAAACGCACTACGAGGGCTGCTCTGTACGTTTTGGGTACAAGCAATGCTAGTTGTGCCAGATCGTCTGTCGTTTAAATTACGAGCGCTATTATTTGTTTTGTTTACAGTCACTTGAGCCAATTAATAATTATTATTATCTATCTTGACAAAATTATTTTACTTTTTGGCCATAGGTCCACACCCATTTACTTCCTTTTGTTTGTACTGTACATTGAGAACATTAGATTTTGTTAAAATTTATTTACATTTAATTAAATTGACATTACAATATATATTTATATGTATGTATGCACTTGGTATATACGTATACACATGCAGCAATACTTATGTAGCTAATTTTCTTTAGTAAAAAGTATTCGGGTAAAAACTCAATTCTATGTACATAACATCTATCTTTGAAACTATATATACATCATTTCGGCCATCGATGACATTTTCCTCGGAATATGCACCAAATTATCAAAATAGCTGGCCAATTCCTCTATATTGACATCATTATCCTCGCAACGGCTGGAACTAGCTTGTTGGGAGCATGTTAACGTTGTAGCTCTAGGAATTGGGTTGCCCCGGTCGCCGCATTTAACCACTGCAGTGCTTTTGTGTGAGCCATTGGCGCTATCATTTTGTATTGTGGTAAAACTTTCCAGAGAGTGCCACGAATTCAGCACACGACTTTTACCAGTACGATCATGGTCTATAATTAGGTTACATTCGCTGATTAGGTCCCGAAAGCTGCTAATACCACTACTTTTTAATTTGGCATCAGAAGAATGTTCATCTTTCGTATTTGCAGGCAACCAAGGATTACTCTTGTTGGGCTTAATTTGCACACAATCGTGAAAAGCTCGCAGTATTGGTTCACGCAACAACATCTTTTTAGCTGTAGTGCCAATTCCTTTTTTATGCTGTGAAGACTTGTGGGAGCAGCAGCGCAAGGGATTCACAATTTCAAAGGTATCCGCTGTAGCGAAACTATCCGATCTGCGTCTAATACGACAACGTCTGCGATTTTGGTTTATTCGTTGCCTATGTATGCCATTTGGTGTCTGCCCATTGTCATGCTCAGCACTTTGGACGTTGGCATTATAAAATGGGTTCAGAACAATGGGAATGTTCTTGTCGACAAAATTTATTTCTGGCTGCGATGGTGCGATTTTCAATCTGTCCAGATCGGCAGATAACTCTTCTGTAGACATTTTTTAAAAACAACAACAAATCCCTTTGGAGTTCTTAATTAATGTACAATAAAGTGTCCTTGAATTTTTCAGCAACAATTTCACATACATATGTATGTATATGCATATTATTGTGCAAGTAATCAAATGGATATTTGCAAAATGCAAATATAAAACTTTGTTGTGCGACACTGTATTTTCTCGATGTAAAAATGTTAATTATTGAGTTATATGAATTTGTATCCAAACTTTTGACAAAATATATATATATTTTTATTTACATCTATATTTAGTCGCAGTGTGACCAAGCACTTTAAAGCAGTGAACTGCACAAAAATACTAACTTAATTTAAGCAGTCATGTCACTTTGTTTCTTTTAGTCAAGGAACACTGGATTTTGTGCTTTGCTAAACTTTAATATTTTAATAAGCTATAGTTTTTAGAATTAGGAAAAATACCATTTCTAGAATATTCTTTTTATTGCGTAGTATCCTAAGTAGTGTAACCATATGCAAACAACGATGACTTATCAAAAATACTATACTGAGAAAAAATATACCAACAAGTGTTGATAAACTTATTTACATGGTAATTTTAATAATAAAATGATTTATTAAGCAATTATTTAGATCAACCACGCTTAAAATATAAATTATCATAAAGGGTGCCATGGTACTGCCATGGTTCTTGCCGTTCATATGATCAGATTTTGCTTTGTTTACATTAGAAAATTAGCATGATTTTGCATATTTACTAAATGGCGATGTGTAGTTTTGTCAAACATCGATGACTGTTGCATCATCGATATGAACTTAAATTCATGCTATCGAAAATATCATCGATGTTTTGCTGCTATACCACATATGTATATTAAATTATTTTTGACGGAATAAAAGTTAACAAAATATTTTCTTTGTCATTATTCGTCATAAGAAATAGTTTACTCTGATCGAAAACGTACATATAATATAAAAGTTTGCATATTTTTTAAAGAAATTAAATAGTTGCTTAGTGAAAATAATTGATTAGCTTAGTTAACAATGCTATAAAAGGTAAAACTGCAGATTAGTATCCTAGATTTTAATGTGCATGTGTTCTATGTGAATAAAGTTTTTTTATAATATTGTTGCGTAATTTACGCATTTTGCAAAGCCCTTTTTGGGACATAATACTCAATTTATATAACGAGCAGATACATACATTTATACGTATGTACACACATGTGTACATAGCTAAGTTTGAACTTAATTATGGGGCTTTCAAACAGATTTATATACGAAAAACATATGTATGTATGTGTATGCATAAGTTCACGCACGGCAGAATAAATTTTCTATGCACCTTACACACGTGCACTTACATACATGCATTTATGTTTATTCGTACATTGTACTGTATATTGTATCTATATAAGTGCCCCTTTTTATTTTGATGAATACAAATATGTTCGTAACTTTAGATTTGTCAAGTCTAATTTACAAACAAATCATAGTGGTCAGGCAAAAATAAAATGAAAGTCACGTTGAAGAATTCCGTATGTATATTTCCTATGAGTGTACAGATTGTTTTGTGCGCATTGCGAAATTGTGTCTTTAATTTCTTGAAAGAAAAAAACAAATGAAACGCAGTTTTTGCATGACAAGGGGCTTCACATTTTGCTTTGAATTTACAGTCCTAAATTCTAAAATAAATCAAAAATGTAAATTTGATAAATCTTGTGGATAGCGTAGTTAGTTTTGGACATAACTGCCGTTTTGTGGTATCTTTTTAATGTTTGTGCCTTTTATCGTCTAAAACTATTTTTTTTTAGATTTAATAGTCCATTTCTGAATTCTGAAAACAAAGGAGGGCATTGTAAGTATTGTAACTACAACAATAATAATAAGGGGGGCGGATGAGTAATTATTTTTCATTCTTTATTTTTACAGATGGGTGATGTGGATCCGGAGACATTGCTGGAATGGCTTTCAATGGGGCAAGGCGATGAAAGAGATATGCAGTTGATTGCCTTAGAGCAATTGTGCATGCTGCTGCTTATGTCCGATAACGTAGATCGTTGTTTTGAAAGGTAAGCTTTTGATATTTTATAGCAAGCGGCTCATATTCAATATGTCTAAACATTTTTACCAGCTGCCCTCCTCGAACGTTTTTGCCCGCACTCTGTAAGATCTTTCTTGATGATCTAGCGCCTGAAAATGTGCTTGAAGTGACAGCACGCGCAATTACCTATTACTTGGACGTATCCGCAGAGTGCACACGTCGAATTGTTTCAATCGATGGAGCTATAAAAGCCATTTGCAATCGTTTAATGGTAGCTGATATTAAATCGCGAACATCTCGAGATCTGGCAGAGCAATGCATTAAAGTTTTAGAATTAATTTGCACACGAGAAGCGGGTGCCGTTTTTGAAGGCGGTGGCCTAAATTGCGTTCTGACATTTATACGTGATTGCGGCTCTCAAGTTCATAAAGACACTTTGCACTCATCAATGGCCGTAGTTTCACGCCTTTGCACCAAAGTAGAACCGAACTCACCTTGCATACACGATTGCGTTGAAAGTTTGAGCACATTACTGCAACATGAAGATCCCATGGTAGCGGATGGTGCACTTAAGTGTTTTGCTTCTGTTGCGGATCGTTTCACGCGAAAATGGATAGATCCTGCTCCATTGGCTGAATATGGTTTGGTTTCGGAATTGCTTAAGCGTTTAGAAAGTGCAGGAGGCTCTGCAAGTGCACACTCTTTAGCTACACCAAAGTCAGCAACGGCAAAGCCGCTTAGTATAACTAATATATCTACTAACTCAGATAGAGCCAATGAGAATTTGCCCGGTACTTCAACTACTGTGAGTGGCGGCAATAAGCCCAACGACTCAGCTAGATCGCCACAATCGATTTCAACAACTATTTCACTTTTATCCACATTGTGTCGTGGTTCACCATCTATAACACATGACATTTTGCGCTCCCAATTGCCAGACGCTATTGAGCGTGCCTTGAAAGGCGATGAACGTTGTGTTCTGGATTGTATGCGCTTTGCTGATTTATTACTTCTATTTGTTGTTTGAGGGACGTCAAGCCCTGAACCGTGGTGGAGCAAATATCAACCAGGGACAACTTGCTCCGCGGCCAAGACGTAACGATTCCAACAATGAACGGACTCATCGCCAGCTAATAGATTGCATACGTTCCAAAGATACAGAGGCATTGCAGGAAGCCATTGAAACTGGTGGCATCGATGTAAATTGTATGGACGATGTGGGTCAAACTCTTTTAAACTGGGCTTCTGCATTTGGCACATTAGAGATGGTCGAGTATTTATGCGAAAGAGGCGCAGATGTGAACAAGGGACAGAGAAGCTCGTCTCTCCACTATGCCGCCTGCTTTGGTCGGCCTGGAATTGCTAAGATTTTGCTAAAGTTTGGTGCTTATCCAGATTTACGTGATGAAGATGGCAAGACACCTTTAGATAAAGCGCGCGAACGTTCAGATGACGGCCACCGTGAAGTTGCTGCAATTCTACAATCACCAGGAGAGTGGATATCTGCTGGTCAATCAATTACAAATAAAGATGGTCAAAACTATGTGTTTATTGAGCCTCGTGGCGATCCTGAAATGGCACCTATTTATTTGAAACTTTTACTGCCCATCTTCTGTCGTACATTCCAAGGCACTATGCTGGGCAGTGTGCGGCGTGCCAGTTTAGGATTAGTAAAGAAAATTGTTCAATATGCCCATCCTTCAGTTTTGAAGAGTTTTTGCGAGACAAACACTGAAGCAGCTACAACTTCTATTACTGCTCAAAATGTTGGTAACCTTTTAATTGAAGTCGTTGCGAGTGTTTTGGATAACGAGGTAAGCTTTAATCATCGGCGTTTATCAAACTATTTATAACTTATTATTCCTTTTAGGATGATGAGGATGGACATCTGATTATACTTAATGTAATTGAGGAGCTAATGTCCAAGGCGCAAGACGAGTTTTTAGATCATTTTGCAAGACTAGGAGTATTTTCAAAAGTGCAAGCTTTAATGGATCCCGATGGGGATACTACTTCTCCACAAATTACTGCAAGCTGCCCAGAGCAGTCTACATCTCAAAAGTGCTCTACATTATGTATGCCACTTCGATTACCCCCAGGTAATAGTAAATTTGTTGTACACTTATTTTTTTTTTACTTATCAATCGCTTTATAGAAGAAGCAGTGGAGGATGCTAAAGAGATTTTACAAGGTAAACCCTATCACTGGAGGGAATGGAGCATTTGTCGTGGTCGAGATTGCTTATACGTTTGGTCAGACTCTGCAGCATTAGAACTTTCTAACGGATCCAATGGTTGGTTCCGATTTATACTTGATGGCAAATTGGCCACAATGTACTCAAGTGGAAGCCCTGAGAATGGAAATGATAGTTCAGGTAAGAAATATTTTGTTTAGCAATAAGTTTTATGATTTTCATGGAATAAGTTTGTATTGGAAGTGTTTATTATTTGCCGTCTCCCGTGAGTCTACTCAGAGAAGAAAATTTCTCAAGAGTAAATATAATTTTATATAATTAAAATTAAATTTAAATTAACACTTGGTTTATGACCACTTACTATTTGTTTATATTGAGAATGCTTCTTTTGAAATCATTTTAGTGCAGCGTTAAAATTTAAAAGTAGGATATATAAAAAAAACTAAAATCTTGAAGTCTTTGCGTGATACTTAGTAATGTTTTTTACAGAAAACCGCGGTGAGTTTTTGGAGAAACTTGTGCGAGCACGTTCCAGCATAAGCCCAGGAACAGCATCTCAACCCATTCTACCTACTGTTTGCGTTTTACGGCTGGTAGTAGGAAACTGGGTGCTGCAATCACACAAGCCTAATCAGCTACAGATACACAATACAGAGGGTCACCAAGTGACCATATTGCAAGATGATTTGCCTGGTTTTATCTTTGAAAGCAATCGTGGTACAAAGCACACTTTCACAGCGGAGACAGCATTGGGACCAGACTTTGCATCGGGTTGGTCAACAGGAAAGAAAAAACGCACAAAGTCTAAAATGGAGGTACAAAAATTCCAAGTCAGGAATTTATCTCGTGAAGTATTTATGAAATACTTTAAAACTGCTCAAGCAGTACCCCGTGGAGCCGTAGCTAAGCTAACGGCCATTGTAAAGCAAATTGAAGCTGCTCTTGAAGAACAACGTCTATCAAATAGCAATTGGTCCCAAATGCTGTCTACAGCCCTAAAGGAACTGTCTCAGCTTTTGCAAGAAGATGGCGTTGTTAGCGCCTATGAAATGCACTCTTCCGGACTTGTACAAGCATTAGTCGCCGTTCTTTCGAAAAACTATTGGGAGAGCAACTTTTCGCGCTGTAAAATCAACAAAATGCAAAAACAACGCATCGCCATATTCAAAAAGTGCATTTGGCAACAAAAGGATGTCGAGTCCATACAAAGCCAAACGAAATATAAAAGTTCTGCGGGTATTTTAGTGCAAAAGTTGGTGGCTGTGCTAGAAAGCATTGAAAAGCTACCAGTCTTCTTGTATGATGTGCCTGGTGCAGTCTATGGACTTCAAGTGCTGCAAAAACGACTTCGTTTTCGCTTGGAACGTGCTTCTTGTGAAAGTTCTCTGTTTGATCGAACCGGACGCACACTTAAAATGGAACCTTTGGCCACTGTTGGACAACTGGCTAAATATTTACTTAAAATGGTGGCCAAACAATGGTACGACTTGGATCGTTCAACATTTTTCTATTTGAAAAAATTGCGAGAACAAAAACTTACATTTACGCACACCTTCGACTTCGATGAAGGCGGTTTGTTGTATTATCTAGGCTCGAACGGAAAAACATGTGACTGGGTTAATCCCGCACAGTATGGCCTGGTGCAAGTGACTAGTTCGGAAGGAAAAACACTGCCCTATGGCAAACTGGAAGATATTCTATCTCGTGATAGTGTTTCGCTTAACTGTCATACCAAGGACAATAAGAAGGCTTGGTTTGCTATTGATCTTGGCGTATATCTTGTGCCCAGCGCCTACACGCTTCGTCATGCTCGTGGCTATGGACGTTCTGCTTTAAGGAATTGGCTTCTACAAGCCTCCAAAGATGGCATAAATTGGACGACACTTATAACACACTTAGATGACAAGAGTTTAGTTGAACCTGGTAGTACTGCCACTTGGCCCATCATTTGTGCTGCAGATGATACAAACGGATATCGTCATATAAGAATTCAACAAAATGGACGCAACGCTTCGGGTCAAACTCATTATTTAAGTCTTAGCGGGTTTGAAATCTATGGGCAAGTTGTGAGTGTGTGTGATGATATTGGCAAGAGCGCTAAAGAGGCGGAAGCCAAAATCCGAAGAGAAAGAAGACAGATACGGGCGCAACTCAAGCATATAACAACTGGTGCACGTGTTGTACGCGGCGTAGACTGGCGTTGGGAAGATCAAGACGGCTGTTGCGAGGGCACTATAACTGGGGAAATACATAATGGCTGGATTGATGTGAAATGGGATCATGGCATACGCAATTCCTATCGCATGGGTGCGGAAGGTAAATATGACTTGAAATTGGCAAACTGTGAGAACCTATCAATGTTTGAGGGTGGTACTTCAATCGTACCTATACTGACAAACACTGGCGCTAGAAAACTTGATAAAATGAATACATTAACATCACGCAAGTCTAGTTCTACGCCATCACTACCTGAAGCGACGGAGATAAATCGTAATGCGGATGATACATCCAGCCAAACTGTATCGGCGGATAATCTGGCCTGGAAGCAAGCCGTGGAAGCTATAGCCGAGAACGTGTTTGCTACAGCAAAAGCCCAAATAACAACAAATCAGAATACATCATGCGAAACTAACCAATCGAGCAACGAAACCGCCCATTCGAGTGAAAAAGAAATTTCAAAAGCTACCGTCAATATAAGCTCACCCTTAATTCGCGAGTTGGAGCACATAACAGATCTCTCGGCAATAAACAACTCTATACCAGCCATTAACTCTAATATAGTTTCTGACTTGGCCACTATTTCGGAAAATCTCTCACTTTCCGAAATGTCCAAGAAAAATATATGCTATGTTCCTTCAAGCACAAAAGCAAACGAATCCAGCGCTATGGGTATCGATCCACTATCAGCTGGCGTTGTCGGCGAAACAAAGCCCATATTTAATATTGAAGCTAACAATAAAATGAATGCCAACAACTCAGTGAACAATATATCAAAGGCCGCCACATCTGGCGAAACTCAACGTGCCTCTCAATTCTCTACAGAAGCACTCGAAATTATTGATAAAATGCGCGATGGTGTCGATATGATACGTAATAACACGAATAACATATTCTCAGCAGAAGGAGCACCACAGCCGTCATCCAGGTCTGAAGACGTAACAAAATCAGATGAGGTAATACGTGCTAGTAATATACCCCATGGTAAGATTTTAAGCACAGCCGAGGAAATCGTATCGGATCGTAAAATAAGCGAACCTAGCACTTCGGCTACAGCGGCTGCCCGAGCACCCAAGGATCAAGATGTCTCCAGTTTCGAGGGCACAGTTGAGAAAAATAAAGATGCTCAAATGCTAACGGATGCAGTTTCTGTCTCTCAACAGATGAGCATTAGCGTGCCCAACCTAACAACAACTTCAGCTTCGGAGGCGCCCTCGACATCAGAAGTTTCTGCACATACCGGCCTATTGGAGACTTTTGCAGCCATTGCGCGTCGCCGTACATCTCAAGGCACAAACATACAGAGCAGTAACCAGTTAATGAATTCGAATGCAAACAAAAATGAGCACAGCAATCAGAACGCGGCAACAAGCTCCTTTTTCCCCAGAGGTCCCAATTCGGTAACAAGTTTGGTCAAATTGGCTTTGTCCAGCAATTTTCACTCTGGCCTATTAAGCACAGCGCAAAGTTATCCCAGCTTGTCTTCGAATAACGGAGGAGCAAGTGCTACAAATGCTACTAATACAAGCAATAGTAATACCGGCCAACAGCCACAATCATCGATAAATCCCACATTAACCATGAGCCTTACCTCAACCTCAAGTGATAGCGAGCAAGTGTCGTTGGAAGACTTTTTGGAAAGTTGCAGGGCACCCACTATGCTGGGAGACTTAGATGATGACGATGACATGGACGAAGACAACGATGAGGAGGAAAATGAAGATGAATACGAGGAGGTAGGAAACACACTGCTGCAAGTAATGGTTTCACGTAATCTACTTACCTTTATGGATGATGAAACACTAGAAAACAGATTGGCTGGCGTCAGCAAACGTAAATCTTGGGATGATGAATTCGTTTTGAAGCGTCAATTTTCAGCTTTAATACCGGCGTTCGATCCCAGACCGGGACGCACCAATGTCAACCAAACATCAGACTTGGATATATCGCCACCAGGCTCGAATTTAGAATCGCTTGCTCAAGTTGGGCATGTACCCATGCAGCAGCCAGTGTTGGCTTTGAAATTACGTGGACCTGGCATGGGTGGCATACCAGATGTGGAAATTGACTTGTGTCATAACAATGACTGGACTATATTCCGTGCGGTACAAGAGCTGCTACAGAACAGTCAATTGAGCAAAAATGACAAATTTCGCAAGGTTTGGGAGCCAACATACACAATTGTATACCGTGAGGTAACGCCTGATTTGCCAGATAATGTACAATTGGAAACGGAAGATGGTCCGGATACACCAGAAATATCAACAAAAAGTGGCGCCTCTACATTATCACCCAACTCGCCTATTCGAGGCGGTTTTAATATAGCTGAAAATGTTTTATGCTCTGTCGAAGATGTGCTACAATTGCTGACACAAATTAATGCGCTCAATCAGAATTTTATAGAGTGTAGCAACCTGGGAGAAACGCGCATCCCAACGGACTTTGATCCTTTACCATCAGAGCTATTTATGAGCCAAAAAATAACCAATAAAATGCAACAACAAATACAAGATCCGCTTGTGCTCTCCAGCAATGCCCTGCCAAGCTGGTGTGAAAATTTAAATCAATCCTGCCCATTTTTGTTCCCGTTCGAAACACGGCAGTTGTATTTTAATTGCACAGCATTTGGAGCTTCGCGTAGTATTGTGTGCTTGCAGTCCCAACGCGATGTAACAATGGAGCGGCAGAGAGTACCTAGCATGAGTCCACGCAGAGATGACCAACACGATTTCCGAGTTGGACGTCTTAAGCATGAGCGTGTTAAAGTGCCGCGTGATGAGGATCTGCTTAAATGGGCTATGCAAGTAATGAAGTCGCACTGCAATCGTAAGTCTGTGCTAGAGGTCGAATTTTTAGGCGAAGAGGGAACTGGTCTAGGACCTACGCTGGAATTTTATGCGCTAGTAGCTGCGGAGCTACAACGCTCAGATTTGTGCATGTGGCTATGCGATGAAGGATTGGGCGAAAAACCAGAATCTCAAAATGAAACTGATGTTGGGGCCAAACCAGTTGGCTATTACGTAAACAGGCGCGAGCGAGGATTGTTTCCAGCTCCTCTCCCACAGAACTCTGAAATATGTGAAAAAGTATCAAAGTACTTTTGGTTCTTTGGAGTTTTTATTGCAAAAGTGCTGCAAGATATGCGTTTGGTGGATATGCCGCTTTCGAATGCTTTTCTAAAGCTGCTCTGCCATAATAAAATGTTATCTCGTAGTGGACAGAAACTTAAAGCTAGCATGCAACCCGAGGATTTGATGGTATCGTCCGTAGTTTCCGAAGATTCGGAACTTGCAGATAGCTGCTCGAAAATTTTAAGTCTAAGCACTTATCAACAAGCAAATTATTTTGGTGGAATTTTAAATATGGAAAACCTTCAGGAAATCGATTCTACTCGTTACCAATTTTTGCTTGAATTACAAGACTTGGTAACTCGTAAACAAGCACTCGAATCCGATATAAGCTTGAGTGCTGAAAGAAAACAAGAACTTATTGCGGAGCTTAAAATGTGCACTAAAAATAACATTGAAGTATCCCTTGAAGATTTGGCTTTAACATTTACATATTTGCCCAGTTCATCCATCTACGGCTATGAGTATGCAGAGCTCTTGCCAAATGGTGCATCTATCGACGTCAATATAAATAATCTTGAAGACTATTGCGAACTTCTGGTAAACTTTATGTTGCAAGATGGCATTGCTAAACAGCTAAAAGCATTCCAATCCGGATTTTGTGAAGTGTTCGCTTTGAAAAAGTTAGCAGCTTTCAGTCCTTCGGAAGCGCGCATGATGATATGTGGCGAACAACATCCACAATGGTCTCGAGAGGATCTGATGGCATATACTGAACCCAAGTTGGGCTTTTCCAAGGACAGGTAAGATCAGTTAAAACAAGCAAAAGCCATTTTGATTTTAATTCTGCTTATCATTTAGCCCTGGATTTTTACGTTTTGTTAACGTACTGCTGAGCATGTCAGGAGAGGAGCGTAAGGCGTTCTTGCAATTTACCACTGGTTGCAGTAGTTTGCCACCGGGTGGATTGGCCAATTTGCATCCCAGACTAACAGTTGTACGAAAAGTAGATGCCGGAGAGGGCAGCTATCCGTCTGTGAATACTTGCGTACATTATCTTAAACTCCCTGATTATCCCACGGAAGATATAATGAAAGAACGCTTGTTGACTGCAACTAAAGAAAAAGGATTCTATTTAAATTAAATATAGTTTCTTACATTTTGTTTATTAAAGAAAAAAAAACTATCTTGATACATTTATAAAGTTATATCGCTCTATTTACTATTGCAAGTACCAATCCATTCATGTATGTATATAAATTTATTTGGTAATTGCCAACAATAAAAAAAATATTCCACTCGCTGCCCATTTATAACCAATTCACATTAATTTTTTCCGTTTTAGTTAATATAAGCTACTTTTTACAAAAATGTAGATCACCACGAAATCCCCCTAATATAGAAAAAAAAACTTGTCTTTATTTCAAAGTACTTTCAGTGTTTAATATGTTATAGGCTTAAAATTGAACACAAGCAACGCTTTTATCATATGTTATAAATATAATAAACTAGAAAAATAATTTGCTTATTTAAATAACATTACAAAAAATGTGCCGCTTTTTCTTAAGAACCAAATAAAATAATTGCAAGCAAATCGAAGAGACCTGGGAAAGTCGTCTCTCGTTCAACAATTTCTAAAATTGTTTTTATGGCACGCTTTAGAAATGAAACGTTTATTTAGACTCATAAATTGTGACAAATGCGTCAAAAGACAAGCTATAGAAAAATAAACTTTTGTGTTTAATTATGTGAATTTTTTTCAAAAATAATTTTAACTGCATTGTTTTTTTGATTCCCGACTTCGATTTCAAAATATCGCACTATCGACTTGATTACGGGATATCGATAGCAAGCACATGTAAAAGCACATCTCTATGACCCTTAAGTTGTGAAAAAAAACATTACGCGTCTTATCAAACAAAGTTGTTTTAGTTTGTTTATATTAAAAACTTGGATAAATATAATTGTTTAAATTTATAAATATACTTATGGATCCAACAAGCAATCAAATGGCTATAAGCGAAGAGCCCAAAGTAAGTATGCATTTTGTTACTTTTGTTATTGCGTCGTAGAAATAAGCATATAAATGGTGGCATTGTTCTGTGTACAAATATACTACGCAGTCATTGTTTGTGTAGGTAGATATGTACCATATATGTAGTATATAAACGCAGTGGATCAGCTTATTTTATGCGATATGTACTTGGAAGTTTAACTCTATAACTTCTAAGCGAGATAAAATTTTAAAAAAACGCTGAATGGGAACATAAAAATACAAGGTTAACGATCAAAATGCCATCAAAACTGCACAAGTTGTGGACAGTTGAAGGCTCTTGCCATGGACTGTTCAAAAGCAACACAAATTTTAAGGCATTTAAAGCTGTGGAACTCCCTGAGTGGTAATACTTGGACACACATTAGAAACCTAGTTCTAGCAGAACGTAATTAAAATTTGAATGC